>CM064888.1:1751732-2339232 GCA_030347415.2 Decapterus maruadsi
CACCAGCAGGTAGGGAGTGACCTCGGTGCACTGGGCCACACACTGCAACAGGGCCGGGTGCTGGAGCGCCCTGAGGAGGAGGAGGAGGGAGAGATGAAGAGGAAGAGGAGGAGAAAGAAGAAGAAAAGGAGGAGGAGGAGAGATGAAGAGGAGGAGGAGTCAGAGACCATGAGATCAGAGCAGCAAACAAAGCAGCTCTGTTTCTTCCGTCTCATTATTATAATAAAAGAACATGAAATCTTTAAATTATTAACTTCAAATCATTAAATGTGACTGTTTGTGTCGTGAAGATGAGAAAACGACTGGTTTCTGTTTCCTGAAGAGCTCCTACTTCACCTGGAAACACAAACAGTTTCTGAACCACAGCTTTGTCTTCTTCTTTTTCTACAGTGAAATTTGCATCGAGGATAAAACTCTCTGATGGAGGAGGAAGAGGAGGAGGAGGAGGAAGAGGTTTTACCGGAACGGCTGAGCTTCCTCCAGGAAGTGCATCTGGTCCTGGACGCTGGCGCTGGCCTTGAGCTCCTTCACCACCACCTGGGTGGGACTCAAACCTGCGTTCACCTCCCCCAGCAGAACCTGGTGGATGGATGGATGGATGGATGGATGGATGGATGGATGGATGGATGGATGGAGGGATGGATGGATGGATGGATGGATGGATGGATGGATGGATGGATGGATGGATGGATGGAGGGATGGATGGATGGATGGATGGATGGATGGATGGATGGATGGATGGATGGATGGAGGGATGGATGGATGGATGGATGGATGGATGGATGGATGGATGGATGGAGGGATGGATGGAGGGATGGATGGATGTTGATGAGTGAAGGGAGAGAAAGGAAGGAGAAGAGAAGACACCATGTGAGTGGTAGTAAAGTGGAGGCTCCGCAGCAGCAGCAGCTCGGCTCCATTACTTTGAACATTTTACAGCGTAAAATGAGCTGTGAAGCAGCTGAGGCGATCACAGCTGGGACGAGACACATCAAAGGCTCAGCGTTACACACACACACACACACACACACACACACTCAGACTTTACAGGTAAGGCAGCGTGTCGGTACGTTTAAACAGGACTGGGATCACAGCGTTAGAGTCGGAGACGGAGCCTCACCTTCCCGAACCAGCCATGTCCGATCTCCTTCAGGTAGAGGAGGCTGTGGCGGCCCAGGTCTGAGGCCTTCAGCAGCTGGACTGGAGGAGGAGGAGGAGGAGGAGGAGGAGGAGACATGATGAAGATGACATCCACATTAAAGCTTTTCTAAAGAGCTCACTGATCTCAGGTCAGTTCTGTACGACATGAAACTCTGGTTACAGACTCTTAAAAACGTGTCACCATGACGTTTCACCATTCACAATAATCCAACAATGGTTTATATCCATTAAACTGGACCGAGTCTGTAATGAAGTTTAACATCACATAACATCCTCTGTTTACTTAGCATTTAACTGCCCAGTTCATTCCCCTCAATGCATTTCAATGACAATAAAGATGTTGATTCTGATTGTAAAACATGACAGAGTCACTGCAATTTGAATTAGAGCAAATAGAAAAATAAAAAAAGCAAAATAAAAGAAAAGTTTGTACTGTATGTAGAACGTGTTTTGCAAATCGTAGAACAAAAGTTGAAGTTTCCTTTCTCCGTTAATCGTTAGTTTCCTCAAAGACGGAAACATTAAACCTGAGTCAGTTCTCATGTTCAACGTCTGGAGGTTTGTTTTGACGTATTGATGACTGCTGCTCAGATCATTTAACATTTAACATCCATCCATCCGCTGATGGAGGAGCCAAGGACTCGTCCACATCCAGAGCAGAGGAGCCGGGGATCGAACCCACTGTGCTGTTCCACCCTGTCCCACCATGATCTTATAGGAGAACTGCATCAATTCTCAACCACTGAAAAGTAAAACCACTAAAACCAACAGACACCAGCAGAAGACACGCTGTCCTCAGGGGTAATAACATAAATACACATAGAAAACATCATGATGGGACCTTGAACGCACCACATCCAGGTTCTTAAGTGTCCGCTGCAGCGTCCTCCGTCTCCCGCTGCCACCGAGACACCTGAACCGGACGACGTCCATGGTCCACAGGCTGAGAGGACAGAGTCCAGGCGACCTGTCCGACCGTCCTCCGTCTCCCTGAAGCATCTCGACCGTCCGTCCCGTCCTCGCTCGGCCAAATGAGACGGGACTGACAGCAGCTCCCTCGCTCCCTCTCCTCTTTCTCTCTTTCTTTCTTTTCCTTCTCCGTCTCCCACGATGACGGTTGGATTCTGGGTGTAGAAGCAGCAGACAGACACTGTCTTTGTGTCCCCGTCCGTCCGTCTCCTTCCCCAGACTGGTCATTCCTTACACCCACTCACGCTCTCTCCATCCCAGAGACAGAATGGCCGCCATTGTCCGTGCGAGCCGGGCGGCCGGGCGGCAGCATGGTACCAGTTAGGACCAGTTAGTCCGCGCACACTGGGACCATTATCATCCAGCCGCTCCTCCACATACGACCCGACCCCGGCCTGGTGAGAACAGCGGCATGCAGCGGCGGCTCCTCCCCCCTCCCCCCGCCCACGCCTCCTGCACGATACGATACGATAAACTTTATTGTCCTGTTCAGCAAGGACATTTGTCTTGGACTCTGTAGCTGCGCCATAAATGCCTCGATGGGAACAAAGACAAAAAACAATACACCTCAGCCGTAACAGCACTGCACATGTCCCATAACATACATCGCACAAACGAATTATTGCACAAACTCAAGCAGTATTGTTAAGAAATTTGATGGAAGTCGGACTAAAAGAATTCTTAAAAGGGTTGAGTTTACAGCGAGGGACTCTGTATCATCTCTGTATCGTCCAAAAAGTACAATCTCTGCTGTCGACGAGCACTCGAGTCCTGCAGCGTGTTTACCTCACACATTCATAACGCTGGGGGGACAGAGAGGAGCAGCAGGATGATGCATGCTGGGAGAAAACAGCCAGGTTGAGACGCTGCTGTGTGAAATGTAAATACAAACAGAAAACATCATAAACTCATATTTTATTCACAACAGAACATAAACAACGGATCAGATGTTGAAACTGAGACTTTTTATCATTTTAAATCCCTGTTCAGAGAAGATCCAGGACTGATGAGCAGATGTGATGCTGCCATAAAAACCTAAATGTCTCTGTTTCAACATCTGATATATGAAAACATGAATAAAATATGAGTTTATGAGCTTCACATTTACATTTCACAGCTGAGGTTGTGTGTTTTTGCTGCAGGTGTATTGATTTCTACACAAATGTTTTTATCTCACGTGTCTCCTCTTCACACTGAACACACCCAGAGAGTTCTGGGATCTCTTTACAGCCAATACACTAACTCAATTTCCATTTGACAGAGTCGGAGTCGGAGGCGTCCTGTCTCTAAGCCCCGTGAGCTGCTGAGCGTCTCTCTCTCTCTGAAGAATGCATCCAGCTTAGCCGCTATAGTAGCCAGGAAGTCCTTTAGCGAGACGCACAGCAGCTAAATCGCTCAGAGCCAAATGGAATTCCCATCATCCTCTTTCACTCCGGCGCGTCCCGGTCCTGATCGACGAGCCGAGCTGCTGTCATGTTGTTGTTGTTGTTGTTGTTTCATAACTGACACCGGTGATGATGATGGTCTGCAGATCTGAAAGTGTTTGTTTGCAGGATGCATCTAATGTTTGTAGGGCTGCAACTGACCATTAGTTTAATAATCGATTAATCGGTCAATTATTTAATGAATCTCATTAAAAAAAAGCATAATTTATTTAATCTCTTCATTAAAAAACTGAATATTTTCAATTGACAGTGCAGAGAAGTGCAAAATTAACAGGATGCTTAATGATAAATATTGGTGTCAAATAGCTTTAACGAAACAAAACTAACTTTTGACAAGATTTGTCTCAACGTTACGCTGAAAACTGTAAAATGAGTCCAATATTTACTTCAGTGACTCTGGAGCGAAGGAATCGACCATAATCTGAGCTCACGTTCACTTCAATAGACTCAAGACCTGCTGCTGGTCTCCTAAAGGGGGCGGAGTCACATTCTGCAGGTCTCCTAAAGGGGGCGGAGTCACAGTCTGCTGCTCTCCTAAAGGGGGCGGAGTCACAGTCTGCTGCTCTCCTAAAGGGGGCGGAGTCACATTCTGCAGGTCTCCTAAAGGGGGCGGAGTCACAGTCTGCTGCTCTCCTAAAGGGGGCGGAGTCACATTCTGCAGGTCTCCTAAAGGGGGCGGAGTCACAGTCTGCTGCTCTCCTAAAGGGGGCGGAGTCATTGTCTGCTGGTCTCCTAAAGGGGGCGGAGTCATGGCCTGTTGGTCTCCTAAAGGGGGCGGAGTCATTGCCTGCTGGTCTCCTAAAGGGGGCGGAGTCATGGCCTGTTGGTCTCCTAAAGGGGGCGGAGTCATTGCCTGCTGGTCTCCTAAAGGGGGCGGAGTCTTGGAGAAATCCACGACAGGAAACTGACTCGTAGTGGAGCATCTTGTTTTTTAAAGAGGAACTCAGCTCCATGTGTCCCTTAGCTGCAGCTCCAAACATAACGCACCTCGTAACCCGTAATCTCTTTTTGTTTATGACAGATGAGACTACACAGATATACACATGGTAACATGGTAGATGATAAATAACCTTATCCACCGCTCCATGGATTGATTTCTCACCGGCTTCGTTGGAAAAACAAATACACAACCAAGGAAAAGAGACCAGACTTGCATGTTGTTGTTCCTCTTTAAACCATCTTTTCTCCTCAACACAGTGAGCGACGCATTAATCCTGCATCACGAATCAATAATGGAATTTGTTGCCAACGCCTTTCATAATTGATTTCTATCTATTTTATCATTCTTGCAGCCCTAAATGTTGCATCTTGTGTGCGTGAACATGAGGCCCTGGACTTGTTTTGGCTCTGTGTGTTTTCCCCGGTCTCCTCTGGGTGGGTGGGTGTGAGCTCCATTAGTCTTAGTTTGCAGAGCAGCAGTGCAGCAGAGAACAGCTGCATCAGGGTGGGGATCCTGGGGACCGGGGCCCCCGTCCGTCCGTCCCAAGCAGCCAAGGCTCGTACTGACAGTGCTGCTGGAGTCTCATTAGGAGCTCCACCTACATCTACAACAACAGCAGGATCGCTGGCTGAGAGGAAGCAGAGTTACTCAGAGCTGTTAAGTGCTTCACCTCCACATCTGCCTCAGCTCTCAGGAATGATTAGATTCCAGATCCGAGAGCGACGCCGTGTTAAAAGCGACCTGAGGACCTTTTCATTTTTCTTCTACCTAATAATCACTGTTCCTACACAACGTCTTCATCCTCTTTGCCTCGCGGCCCGATCTACCGCGCCGCGTCTGCTCATCTCTGCTGCTTCCCTTCACTCTGTTGTTGCCGTATGTTTAGCTTTTTTGTTTTAATATTTAATCGCCGTGCAGAGTCTCTCGTCTTTGAACTGCACAAATAAACCTGAGCTGGAGAGAGGAGGAGGAGGAGGACGCAGAGAACAAGATGAGAAAAAAAACTGACTGCAAACAAAAGTGAGGGAGAAAAATGAGGACAGGGTTGACGACCAGCGAACTGAGCTGAAGACGCAATTTCCCCGAAAAACTTATTTCCCCTGCTGATGTCACTGGGCGAGGTTCTCCTGAAGGTGCAGCTCAGAAATCCCCCGACCTCCAAACAAACCGCTCTAATGGTTTCTATTATCCACAGAAGACCAGAACATATGTTGCAAAGGGGTCGGGTCACAGACAATGGTGAGAAAATAGTTTCACTTACCCCGAGTGGTGTTTGTGTAGCCATGCAGATCGCTGTGAGGAGTTATCTGTTCCCACCAGGAGCTGCAGCATTTCAATGAAACGACTGCAAATGAAATCCCATTAACCTTCCTGGTATTGATGTGTCATCAGAGAGCTCGTTTGTCAGAGTGGATCTGCATGGCTACAAAACACTGGGAGGAACCTGCAGCCTGTGTGTGTCTGTGTGTGTCTGTGTGGGGCGAATGTATAATGAATGTTTTCACATTTACATCTGAGTTTTTGATGTTTTTGCTGCGTGGGCATTCAGTCTCGACCGCACTTATCAGGCAGCAGCATCGGCCCATCGACGCACAACGCGGCCCATTGTCGCACACGGAGGGCGACACGGAGAAAGAAAGAGGGATCTTCTCACTGGGGTTTTGTGCTCCGGGATGCCGCGCATACCAACATGCAGCGGTGTAGGCCGGCTGCCTGGACGTCATTATGCAACAGGCAGATGTTTGTGGGAGAGAGTGAAAGTTAAAGAGCACAGAGTTCATCCTGCAGGGAAGAAGCTGCAGAGCGGAGCGGAGCGGAGCGAGGGGGATTGTGGGATAGGTGGAGGCCCAGCTGGTCCAGGCCCAGCGTCAGGGCGGTGGCTCCACTCCAGGGACCAGCGTTTTGACGGATGCCAGATCCTCGGGACGGTATTTTACTCTCACACCCTTCAGAAGTGCTCTCTTACATGTGTTGTGGTGTGTTGTGTTGAGCTCGGGCCGTTTTACAAAGCTCTCGCAAGGTTTGCATCAGTTTGCAGCGAAGGACGGAGCAGAGACGTTAAATCACACAGCGCTGGCAGAAACGTCACCAATGATTTCATGATTGGACGCAGCGCTCGTCTTCTATCTGATCCCTTCTGACAGAAGGAGAAGCGTAAATCTTTTTAAACGCAGCGTGGGGATTTCAGAGGTTTAAGGACCGAAGTTTAACTCCTTAAAGGGACAGTTAGATAGAGAGCTCATTGTCATAATCCCTATAGTCATAGCAGTAGGTTTGTTACCTTTAATTGTCGGTGCAAGCTGTTTTAGAACGGCGGAGCAGAGCCGTGAGCTGCTCAGACACCGGCTAGTATACCGGATAGTAAATACATACAAAACCACTGATGCACGTTGCCTTCAGGGACAGTTTTTCATCACCAGTCTCTGTATTTCCCTCTAAAACACCTCTGTGTGGTAACGTTGTGTTATTATCTCATAGCGTGGTGAATGTGCAGGTCACAACTTGTCCACCAGAGCGTTGTGGAGTTGTTGGATTGTGTATTTGATGAGTTTGATGAGGGAAACCAAGAAATCCCATAATGATCCTCCTTAGCGTAGCTCTGAGCAGCTCATGGCTCTGCTCCGCCGTTCTAAAAAACAGCTTGCACCGACAGTTAAAGGAAACAAACCTACTGCTATGACCAATTTGACAAAATGTTGAACTATCCCTTTAAACATTCACACAGTTTCTGACTCACCTGATCGAGCCGGTTGCTTGGCGACTGGCAGCGACACCTCGGTGAGCGGCAGGATGTAGACGTCCGGGCTGCCCTGGGAGGCCGGCGAGGCCAGGGTGGACATGTCTGCCTGGTACTCCTCGCCATCCACATTCTTGAATTCCTGGAACACACACACACACACACACACACACACACGGAGAGGAGGTCACACACAGGAGCAGGTTGCCTTCATTAGCGCAGCAGGTGGTCGGACACGCGGCCGCTGGTAAACAGCTTCCTCTCTTGTAAGGTCAAAGACGTGAGGACGTGTCCTATTAGAGGACATGATGAGTCCAGACCTGCACAGCGAGGTCAGAACATCCACATTTATATTGATATTTGTATAAAGGGAAGTAAATAACGACAGACAGAGGAGGAGAGCGTGTGATGTGATGTCTTGGCGGCAGCAACGCAGCAGCTTTGAGATAAAGCGAGCCGAGCTGTCCTGGCCGCGCTCGCCGTGTCTCTGAGCTGTTTGTGAGACTCCTGGAACATCCCAGAGTAAACACAGCCAGTCTGATTCACCACCAGATTATTTGTACCAAGATTAACACGTATGTGCCTCACAATTAAACCTCACAATTTCACAGTTTAATAGTATTTCTTTTTTCCTTTTCATATTAAAATGAACCACATTAGAAACTAGAGGATGCATTTCCAACAATGCTGAAGTGAAGAAATATCTGAATCAATCTGGAAAAGATGAAACAACGAAGAAGAATAAAACTAAAACATGTCAGAAGGAGGCTGGATGAGATGGTTAGATGGCTGTCTACTCATATTGAACCATTACTAATATGGATGAGACAATATCTGGAGAGTGAAAGTAGAATAATATAGAGGTAGTTACAATCTGAGTCAGAAGATGTGTTTTTATTGCTCTTGTGCAGGAACCTCCTGTGATGACGGCAGACAGAGGAGCTGGGATCGATAAATCTTCACTACTCTGTTTGCATAAGAGAGATTAGAGCTTGATCTCATCACATCCCATCACATCACAGCGCCTTTAATATGCATTAAACCAACAGAGGACAGAAACAGATGAGCCTCTGATTTGGAATTAATGATTCCAGACCAGTGAGTCCACGCCCGTCAACACATGAGCTGAGGATTGTTTGCATGAACAAATACACTGGATGAATAATGCTTTTGTTGGGTTTTTTTTTTTTGCAGGTTTGCATGTGACACCGAGGCCTGAGCTGGACGAGCAGTGAAAGAATCCTTATGTGTGCTGAGCTGACGGTGGAGATGGCAGGATAAGGAGGACGAGGAGGACGAGGAGGACGAAGAGGGAGGGAGGGAGTTGGCCACGTCCTCGGACCGGATGTCAGAATAAAAGTCTCTTAGTTGAGAGCCGGAGAGCAGCGGGGTCGCAACGCTGGAAAAATGTGACCTGCTGCAGCCCTCTGCAACACCCACATACACACACACACACACACACATGCACATGCACGCATATACACACACAAACACGCACACACTTCCATCTCTCACTTCATCCCGTCCCCCAAGAATGAGTGCAGGCTGCTGCTGCTGCTGCTGCTGCTGCTGCTGCTGCTGCTGCTGCTGCTGCTGCTGCTGCTGCTGCTGCTGCTGCTGCTGCTCCCTCCCACAGCTCAACATCTAAACCTTCACACGGCCCTGCTCGCCCTCCCATTCAACATGTGGTTTCACTCTACACACACACACAGGCTGTCACAAACACACGCACACACCAGAAAACCCATCCCTGACTTCTCACACATCCTGCAGTGAAAACAGCGTCCGTCCAAACAAGTTACTTTCTACTTTTTTAAAGAATTAAACTTTCAGTCTTTTTTTTACTGCAGAAAAACAACAAAGTGACTCAAACCAAGTTGTTTTGTGCAACAGCCCATAACTCACAGATTTCACAACGCAAAAAGCAACAACAACAAAAAAAAGCTGAAAAACCAAAGATAAAACCCAGTGTTTACAAAAAAACCTCCTGCAGATCGATGCACCGTCGTCTGTGACAACCAACACGTTGCTTTCACACAGAAATCTTAAGTTTTCCATCAAATATCTACACATCAATATTTTGCTTTATGTAAAGTTTTGCCCCCCCCACCACACCCCCACCCCCACCCTCACCCCCTGCTGACTTACCTCTCCTCAGAGTCCATACTGTAGGTGAGGACGAGCAGCAGCTGCTCTCAGCCTCGAGTCTAAAGCATCATCATCATCACTGTGAGGAGAGGAGCCTTATGGAGGAGGAGGAGGAGGAGGAGGAGGAGGAGGAGGAGGAGGAGGAGGAGGAGGAGGAGGAGGAGGAGGAAGGGGCTTTGTAGCTGAGCCCTGACTCTCCCTGCAGGGACTGCTGGGGATGGAGGGATGGAGGGGGAGAAAATGAAAAGGTGGAGGGGAGGAGGAGCAGCATCTTCTCCACACTGCAAAAACTCAAACTCTAAGAATATTTGTCTTATTTCCAGTCGAATGTCATTCTACTTAAAATAAGACTCATCACATTAAAAAGCAGCTTGTTTTTTTGACACTTTTTAAACTTCTTTTAAGCTGATTTTCACTTGAAATAAGTAGAAAAATCTGAGAGTGGAGCAAGTTTTTCTTTCTTATTACAAGCACAAAAGATTTTTCTACTTATTTTAAGTGAAAATTTGTTTGAAACAAGTGAAAATGACGTAAAAACAAGATGGAAAGAGTTTAGAAATGAGACATTTTGACAAGAAATAAGACAAATCTTCTTGGATGGATTTGGGGTTTTTGCAGTGCGGTCGTGTCAGGAGGGAGAGGAGGAGAGAAACTGAGCCCCTGCAAAAAATGTGAGGGAGAAAAATACAAGTGGGAAGAAGAGAAGAAGGGAGGGAGGAGGGGTGAGGGGGGGGGGTCGCATACTATACTTGTGACATCACTCTCTCTTCCTCTCTCTCTCTCTCTCTCTCAACAGCCAGAGAACATCTGCAGGGCCGTCCCCGTCCCCGTCCCCGTCCCCACACCCAGGTTCTGTCAACACTACGAGGACTGTCCACTCCCCTCCCCCCCCCTCCCCCTCCCCTTCCTGACCTTTGACCCTGACCTTCACCGTCCGTCAACTTGACCCAGATCTGATCCATTTAATTTCATCATTTTAGTTTCACATCCAACAGGAAACCACAACCTCAGGATTTTATCCTCTTTTTTTTTACAAAATAAAAGCTCCTTAAAGCTTTTACTTTGAAATTTAAAGGGACAACGAGGAGTTTTGGAAAGCAAAGTGTTTTCAAAGTCACACTACATTTCCCATGAGCCTCTGCGACGGACGTCTTGCCAAGAATGTTTTCATTCATCAAGAATTAAAGTCAGAGGTTTGAAGACGATCAGATACCGTCGATTCGGCGACGTCATGACCCGCCACGCAGCGTCCAGGAAACTGACCACTGGCGGTCGGCTCGCCCAGCATTTCCACCACCACTAATAATAATAACGAAAGAGGCAAAACGATATATTGATCAAAAATGGAGCCATCAACAAGTGGTGACGTAGATTCATCCACATTAATGTGAGACTTTATTATAACCAAACACAAACTCCTGGTTGTCCCTTTAAAGGGCGCGTGTGGCTGAATGTCAGTCCGCCGCCTCGGGCCGCTTTGATAACACGATCCAAGGTTTAAGTCCATTATCTCGGAATCCTACAAATTAAAAGCACTTGCAGCAGATCAGACGTTTTACATTATTCAAAGAATTGTTCTGCTGAATGGAAATATGAGCGATCAGCTGTAAAAAAAAAATGTATTTGCTTCTTTTGACCATTTTATTTGCTTTAAGTTAATAATACCTCACCATTAGGACATATAGCCTATTTATTTGCTGTTTTGTTGCCGTCTATGTACTGTATGCTACGATTAGCTTAGCTGAGATTAAAGACAGGAAGCATGTGTTTAGCAACGTAGCAGCTAGCTGGTTAGCATGGAGCAGTCACTAAACTGTTGTTTTCCAGTGTTAATGTTAGCATTAGCATTAGCTGTTTACTGACCAACCAGCTCCATCCAATGAACATATGTTACAGTAAATGTCATGTGTTTACGTCATGCAGCAGCTCATGTGTGAAAATGACAAGAAAAATCCACTTTCTCATCAAACAGAGTCAACAGTTTGTAGCTAGCCTACATGTGAGCTGAGAAGCTGCAGCCGGAGCTCGGTGAGAACCAGAGGAGGAAGCTCCTCATCCTCCTCATCCTCCTCATCCTCCTCTCTGTTTGTTAAACACACATCTCCTCTTTCTCGGATCCTCTTGAAGTTTTTTTTTTTTTTCTTTTTTACATTTTTCCCCCTCTGAAATTCCCTCTTCCTGCTCTGGGAGAGGCTGTGTCTAATTCCAGATGGGGCCCCGAGGCCGGATGCACTGTGGGCTCATGGGTATGCCCTTCCTCACGCCCTCGCGCCCTCTGCCCCCCCCCTCCTCCTCCTCTTCCTCTTCCCTCCACCCTGGCCTCTAACTCCTCGGACACACCCCGCCCGGACAGGTCCGATCTGGGTGGTCCAGTCTGCCACAGATACAAACCAGAACCAGAACCAGAACCAGAACCAGGGAACATCACATAGAACTGCAAAAACTCAAACTCTTTCCAAGAATATTTGTCTTATTTCTTCTCAAAATGTCACTATCAGATTTTTCTACTTATTTAAAGTTGAAAATTTGCTTGAAAAAAGTAAAAAGTGTCTAAAAACAAGCTATTATAATAAGTATAATTAGATTTATTTTGATTAGAAATGACATTTTGACTAGAAATAACACAAATATTCTTAGATAGATGTAGATTTTTTGCAGCGTCTCTTTTGACACGTCAGTTTCTGGGCGGCAGCTTCAAGACAACAAGACGCAGAAGAAGATGCAGATTTATAAACACAGAGAGTCTTCAGGAGGAACAGGAAGTTATGTAACGCGGCTGCAGCTCTGAGTTTCTGAGGACACATTAAGATCGGAGAGGAAATGAGCAAAGAGCGGAGAGAGAGAGAGGAGATGGAGATGGAGATGGAGATGGAGACGAGCCCCGAGGCAAATTAACGTGGTTATTAAAACAACCTCACACGTGCTCCTCTCTCTCCATCTCGCGCGCTGTGTCGCACCGGCATCAGCTTTTCTGCAGCTTCATCAGCCACTTGAGTTATGTTAATGACTTACATAACTGTGGTGCGACACACATTCAGAAGTTGAGGAATAAATTGCTTTTATTCTCACAGTTTCCAGTTTGCAGCGCTGAGCAGGAATATGAATCACAGAGATACAGTGGAGGACGACAGCCGCCCTGATTAATGTCTCCATTATTTTTATAAACCTTCAATAACTCACTGATTATAAATCCCTGGTGCAGCAGCAGCAGCATCTTCTTCTTCTTCTACTTCTGATCTGTTTGTCTTGTCAAACTCTAAAACCACGACCAGCTCCATATAATAACCATAGTCTTCTACCATGATCAGATCAATACAAACAGCTGCAAACACCTAACGACGACGGAGCAGAGCGTCGTCTGAAAACATCCACCAACATCTCAGCGGCGTGATTCACATTCCTGCAGAGTCGTAAATAAATGTAACGTGAATGTGAGTCTCATGACGTCGCTGGGTTCAGGGCCGTCGGACAGCTGCAGAACAACTGGATAGACAGAAAGAAAGAGAAGAAGAAGAAGCTGCATGAAATGTGAGTTAAAGGCACCAAACAGAGGCTCTGAACAGATGCATTGATCACTAAGAGGAGGAATCGAACCCAGACTGGAACAGAGCTCTGATTGGAGGAGAGCTGCTCCACCAGCTGAGCTTCACGCTGCTCTCAAGCTCCTAAATTATTCTGTCTTCAGTCTTTCAGAGTTAACCGGCCGTAAATCAGCTGGCCACCACTGACTTTTTCTGCTTTTTTTTTGCGGCCACATCAGCACAGCTGCATCTTCACGCCGCCGCCTCGGCCGCGTCTCCATGCATATAGACACACATTCTGCCCCGTTTCCACAAATTAACCTTTAAGGTGCCAAAAACGGACATTTTGGAAAGCTCGTCTGAATATTTTGTAGTAAAATCTGAATAATTTTGTACTGCTTCACTTTATCAGAATAAACCGCGGAGTCATGAGGCAAAACATCCAAATATAGAGATCCAGATGTTTCCATATGACGTCGCCTTTAATCAGTCGGATTCTGTGAGAAGCTCCATGTAAATAAAACTGTATTCTGTTAAATAGAAAACCTGCAGCACACACACTCACATTCCCACCATGCCTTTAACACACACACACACACACACACACACACACACAGTTTTCTTGTTCCGTGTCCTATTTTCTTTCGGCGCCGTGACCCATTTCATCACGCTGCTCAGAGATGGGATCCTGATGATGATGATGATGATGATGATGGTGATGGTTCTGAAAAGCTGCAGGCCTCCCGCCACCTTTTGTCTGCTGTGCTGTTTACATCCCATAATATGAGAGTCTAAATGGACGACAGAGACGCAGACCTTCAGTCCTGGGGATAATGGAGCCGCGGCCGCCGCTCGCCGCTCGCCGTCCGGACCATTTACAGCAAACTGCTCACGGCTCCGAGAGACAGAGTGCTCATGTCTGTGACGGCCCGGCATCACAACCTGCTGTGAGTTAATGAGTCTGTGTGTGTGTGTGTGTGTGTGTGTGTGTGTGTGTGTGTGTGTGTGTGTGTGTGTGTGTGTCACTCGTCCCCGTGAGACCCCGCTCCCTCACCTTAAAGCCGATCTTGCCCTTCTTGCAGCAGAGGCAGGCCAGCATGAGGAAGACGAAGGTGAAGAGGCCCGAGAAGGAGACGGCCACCACGGCGAGGGACGACGACCAGGACAGCTCGCTCAGCGGAGCGCCATCTGCAGGACGAAGACACCATCATCATCATCAATCAATCAATCAAAGTGCTTCACATGATAAAACAAGGAACATACAGTGCAAAAACACAAACTTTTTCCAAGAATATTTGTCTTAGTTTTAGCCAAAATGTCATTTCTAGTCAAACTAAATCTAATTCTACTTAGAATAAGACTCATCACATTAAAAAGTGCTTGTTTTTAGACACTTTTTACTTTTTTCAAGCAGATTTTCACTTGAAATAAGTAGAAAAATCCGAGAGTGGAGCAAGTTTTACTAGATAAAATGAAGTAAATTAACCCTAACCCCCTCGTCATAATGAAAAGAAATGCACATGAACTCTGAGTTTTTATTCTTTATTATTGTCCTTTCATGTCGGCTGTGACGCAGACTGTAAATATTCTTCAGAATGTCGACGTCATGTTTTTTATTGTAGATCTTCAGGGAGGCTTCGATAGTTAATGTGAAGCAGAGAGAGAGAAGAATGAATCGTTGTCAAGGATCCAACTGTTTTTTTTATTGTACTGTTTGTGATGATGTCACATATTTATCGACTGCTGCTTTGATTTGTCATCTGTGGTTTTAATGTCACTTCCTGTCAAACAAAGAGCCGTTACGTCCATGTTGGTTGACGCCCTGTGTCTTCATGAACCCACGAAACAACACATGGTGCTTTAAAGGGACAGTTCAACATTTTGGTAAATTGGCCCATTGTCATAATCCCTATAGTCATAGCAGTAGGTTCATTAACTTTAATTGTCGGTGCAAGCTGTTTGTAGAACGGTGGAGCAGAGCCGTGAGCTGCTCAGAGCTACGCTACGGAGGCTCATTATGGGATTTCTTGGTTTCCCTCATCAAACTCATCAAATACACAATCCAACAACTCCACAACGCTCTGGTGGACAAGTTGTGACCTGCACATTCACCACGCTATGAGATAATAACACAACGTTACCACACAGAGTTGTTTTAGAGGGAAATACAGAGACTGTTGATGAAAAACTGTCCCTGAAGGCAACGTGCATCAGAGGTTTTGCATGTATTTACTATCCGGTATCTGAGCAGCTCACGGCTCTGCTCCGCCGTTCTAAAAACAGCTTGCACCGACAATTAAAGGTAACGAACCTACTGCTATGACTATAGGGATTATGGCAACGGGCAAATTTGCTAAAATGTTGAACTATCCCTTTAATTAAAAGTGAGCTGATGATGCAATATTATTAATTCAGTGTATTTACAACTGTTTCTCCAGTCTCCTCCTGAACAGAGTGAATCAGTTTCTTCTTCTCTCTCGTTCTGCGTCGGCGAAGCCAACTTTCAGATTCTCGATGGTTTGAATTCTCCTCAGTGTCCAAAATATCGTAAATAATAATCTTGTTCCCAGTTTTTTGGAGGGCATGATGCGATGTGTGAGCAGCAGATGATTCATTTCTCTCTCTCACTCTGAGGCGACGGTGGCTTCGGAAATGCAACGGTTACCAGGGAAACAGATTGGACGGACAGCCATGCAGGATTGCCTTCAGCTGTAAATCTCTCACACTGACTCCTGCCAACAGCGATGCCACCCAGCTCCACACACACTGACACACATACATATATACTATATAAATAATGAAGCCAGTCTGTGCTGATCCTCTGAAAGCTGCTGCAACTGGCTCTCAGCGAGAATCAGGCTCTTAGTCTAATTTGACGGAGAGCGAACGCTGTTGTTTACGAGTGTGAGGAAGAGATGGAATATGGAAAAAAAACATGCAAATTTAACAGTTAAATGCAGGATTAGCTGGTCAGCTCAGGGAGGGATGGGATGGGAACGCTCAGTCCTGATCTCAATCTTTTGTTTTGTTTTTACACTAAAATAAAATGTGCAAAATGAAAGCGGTGGTGCAACACGACGCCACGTGAAGCGGCGTGGGAGGAAGAGGTGGAGAGCGCCAGCTCGCTGAATCACTCAATAACCATTTAGTGTTTCCAAATGCTAGACAAGAAATTCAGATTTAATTACTCTTTATTTGTCAGGGGGGTAATTATAGAGAGCAGAGACATTACACTCCGGCTCTGTTGTGGTTTATTTAAAGCTCCCCCACTTACAAAGCCCAACTCCCCCAGAAGCAGCAGCAGCAGCAACGACTGCATTAATGTTTCAGAAACAGGCCGCGGTCCACAGAAAACACTGCGTCTAAACCCAGATAACACACTTGTACTTGCACTGTTATAATAATGTACTGCTGCCTGCGTCCTTGAACACAACTGACTCAGTGAGGGAACAAACCTCTGCAGACCTGAATCATCTTAAAGTTCAGAGTCCGACTTTCAACAAACCGCATCAAAACGAACTGATTATCGACTCAAATGCACCAGGAAGACACAATGGATCTGCAAAAGTCCTCGACAAAAACAAGCTTACAGTGAATCTTCAGAGGGAACCAGTTCTCCTGAGAGGAGAAACAAACACTAACCGACCTTTAAAGGGATAGTTCAACATTTTAGCAAATTGGTCCATCACCATAATCCCTATAGTCATAGCAGTAGGTTTGTTACCTTTAATTGTCAGTGCAAGCTATTTTTAGAACGGCGGAGCAGAGCCGTGAGCTGCTCAGAGCTACGCTACGGAGGCTCATTATGGGATTTCTTGGTTTCCCTCATCAAACTCATCAAATACACAATCCAACAACTCCACAACGCTCTGGTGGACAAGTTGTGACCTGCACATTCACCACGCTATGAGATAATAACACAACGTTACCACACAGAGTTGTTTTAGAGGGACTGTTGATGAAAAACTGTCCCTGAAGGCAACGTGCATCAGTGGTTTTGCATGAATTTACCTGAGCAGCTCACGGCTCTGCTCTGCCGTTCTATAAATAGCTTGCACCGCCAATTAAAGGTAACGAACCTACTGCTACGACTATAGGGATTATGGAAATGGGCCAATTTGCCAAAATGTTGAACTATCCCTTTAAGCTGCTTCTGACTCCTCTGAGTGAAAATCTGCAGGAACACGACAGAAGTCTTATCTGGTCTTAGGTGTGAGCTGTTTCCAGTGTGTGTGGGCAGGTGCAGAGAGAAGAATGGATGTGTAAGATTGTTGAAGTATCTTGGTGCAGTCACGTGACGGCGCTACAGCCTCGGAGCGGTCAGCGGCAGCAGCAGCGGCAGCAGCAGCAGCCTGACTGTGGCCATCTTGTCAGAAACACACACAAAAACAGCTTGTTGTTGTGTTTCCGTCCCAGGATCAATAGCATCGACTGCTAATCCTGGTGCAATAGAGAGGATCTGGCCTCTTGTTAGTCCTAATGAGCCCCCATCCAAAGAGACAAATGTGTCTCTGCTTAAAAAGGTCGTTTAGCTCCCAAGGACAATTCCCCCAGAGAGCTTCATTAAGGACACAACAACACCCAGCTCGACAACACACTGGAAGGTGGACTGACATTTTCTGAGCCGCCTTTTACTACAGGATGCTCGCAGCAGCAGCAGCAGCAGCAGCAGCAGCAGCAGCGTAGAGAGAGGTGGTAGCCATTTTTAGCCTCCCGAGGCAGAGAGCGGCTGAAGCACATGCTCCTGATGACTAAATGATGAAAAGGGAGAGAGAGAGCGCCAGAAGAGGAGAGGAGGGAAGAAAGGATGAAGAGGACGAGGTTGAGGAGCTGTGTACTCTGCAGCAGCGTCGGCCCCGGGAGGATCTCCTCAACACAGAAACCAGGAGCTGAAGAGCAGAGACTGAGTCGATGTGACGGCCTCACGTGTGCACGGACAACGTTTCTGCCGCTCCCGCCGCTGCTGCTGCAACACTCACTGCTTTACACCTGGATGAGCTTCCTGTTCCTGCTGCAGCGTCTCACCAGGTGCATTCACAGGTTTGAACGGTCAGAAGCTCCACAGACCCAAGTCATGTGGAAAACACACTGCAAAAACTAAGACTATTTGTCTTATTTCTAGTCAAAACGAATCTCATTCTACTCAAAATAAGACTCATCACATAAACTTTTTATGTTGTTTTAGACACTTTTTACTTCTTTCATGCAGATTTTCACTTGAAATAAGTAGAAAAATCTGATAGATTGATCGGATTTCTACTGAAAATCTGTTTGAAAGAGATTAGTTTTGACTAGAAATGAGACATTTTGACAGGAAATAAGACAGATGTTTGGAGTTTTTGCAGTGCAGTTTTACCAGATAAGCTCTCAGTCAGTTTCTCTGTCCTCAGTTAAATGAGGAGACGGATGCCGCTGTCACATCTAAGAGCTAAATATGGAGCTGGAACAAGCAGACCGCCACTCAGCCCGGTTTAACCTCCGCTGGTTGCCTGGAAACCTCGAAGTGACGTCACAACTCCAGGAAGTCCACCTGACCAAAGAAACGGCTGCAGCAGATTCTGGATCATTTACTGAAATATATCAAACATTTCACATTTAGAAGAGGTAGACTGTTTGAAACTTTGGACAGTTTCTAATTGGTAAGAAAGTGGATAAATGTAGTATTTCTGAAAATGCTGATTGCTCATCCTGCAGAAACCAACAGGAACTATGGGCTGTCTGTGGCAGGAACATGAATAAATGAAACCAAACCGATCTGGTCTGAAAACAGCTGATGGACCTGAACTGATGCATGCAACTAAGTTCCAGGACCAGGATGCTGCAGATGAAGAATCCTAAATCTGCTCCAGACACAGCTGACACGTTAACATCAGCTCAAACTGCAACACACACACACACACACACACACACACACACACACACACACACACACACACACACACACACACACACACACACACACACACACACACACACACACACACACACACACACACACACACACACACACACACACACACACACACACACACACACACACACACACACACAGCTGCAGCTAAAGACAGTCTCAGCAGCGACGGTGCAGACTCAGCAGCTTCCCTCTCTGACAGGTTGTTAGTCGGAGCCTGGCTCTGTTCTGTCTTCCTGTTCGGCCGAGCCAACGATAAATAACTGAGCTGCAGACTAGAGGTACAGTACCGGTCTGAGTCACTGTCCCCGCCTGTCACATCCACTCAGCTGGGTCTGGAGTGTGGGACTGAAACTCTTCATCCCCTCAACAAACTCCTCCTCCTCCTCCTCCTCCGTCTGGACCGACACGTGAAGCTTCATGTCGTCACCAGTGATCAGTGTGTCTGACGGGTCATTATGGAGCAAATGATGCCAGTTTCATGCTGCAGCTGTGGTCCACATTATTCCTCAAAGGTCATCTGGAGACCCGGGAGGCCGGATCCTGGTCCAACCAAAACTTTATATGAGAGTCAATAGGACCAGACACAAAAACCTCCATAAAACTACACAACAACCCTTTAATATTTCTCCACACTGCTCGTCCACTGCAAACCAAGTGTTCTTTTTTTGGTGAACTATTCCTTTAAGGATGACAGACAGAGAGAGAGGGAGGCCTCCATCCTTCACATCAGATAAAAGATAAAACAATCTGATTGTTGCCTCTGGTCACTGACACAGCGTGGCTGGACGCTGGTGGACGGGACGGGACCGACTCCGACCTGTGATTTCATTTCAGATAAGAACATGTTAACAGGACGGTGCAGACACGAGGGGATCAGACCTGCGATCGTGCTTCACTTCTGTGCACCGTGCACGCTTTATCTCTGCAGCATTTTGTCTTTTTGGATCCACACTGTGCAGAAATCTTTATGACTCACGTTAAAACCCCCATGACGACGCCAATCAGCTGTGAATTCTGGGATCTCCTCACCCTTCCTCCTCCTCCTCCTCCTCCCTGCACGCTGCACGCTGCTGCTGCATGCTGCTGTTGCACGCTGCTGCTGCTGCTGCACGCTGCTGCTGCTGCAGGTTCATCCAGTCAGGTGTCAGGAGTGTGAAGGAGCAGGTGAGTGATGCTTGCAGCCACAGACCTGACAGACAGATCAACAGCAGCAGTCGACCCCGAGCGCTGAGGGAAGCTGAGCTCACGTCGATACGTCGGCTCGTTTCTCTGCCTCCTCTCTGACAACTGGGTCATTCGGACACTTTTTCCTTTTTTGGAACTTAAAGAGGTTTCTAGGTCACGATTAAAACAGCTATAGAAATATCAAACACAACCTGCTCTTCCACAGTTTGCAGCACAGGCTGAAAACAAAGCTGCTGCTGTAACTAACATTTACAGATTCCTCTGGGTTTCCTGCTCATTACAAACTCATTTAATGTTGAATTTAAAACTGCTCTGCTCTCACAAATACAAAGTAAAGTCAGGAAGACGGAGGGTTGGGATCACGAGGCTCAGATTCGATCAATAGAAGCTTCTTACTGTAAAAAATATGCAGGAACCAAAAGCAAAGGCAGCGACAGAGACAAAACTGCTGCCGAGAGGGAGGATGACAACATGAATTCATCACGTAGAAATAAGACAACAGAGGAGGAGGAGGGGGGGTGGGGGGCAGGAGGATGATGATGGAGGCAGCAGGAGAGCAGACGGGGGGGGTTGAAGCCCATATGGACCAAACACATGTGAACTGCATGAAGCTGATGATCCGGTCGTGGACGATCTGTGTCAGGAGCCAGAAACTAAACCTGCCATGAGAACATCGAACCGTCTGCTCATACATATACATACATACAGTATACAGTACATATACATATACATACTGTACATATACTATATATATGTACATGGTGGCACAGCAGAAGACGAGAGAATCTGTAATTCATGTGACATCCAAGAATGAAATGTTGTGTTCTGTCCTTTTTGTGATTTTATAAGACAAAAACTGTTTAGTAAAGTAGAACCAAATAAAACATTTGTGTGGTTCAACGATGCTGAGAAGCTAAAACATCTTTTTCAGCTGAATATATTTGCATTTTCTTTATTTCTTGTAAAGGCTTGAGCAACAAGACTAAGAGCGAGTTGAATACTGAAAGTCATCTGTTTATTCATGTCACACCTGTGTGGCAGGTAACACCAACAGGAACGACTGTCTGGTCTTCTTTTCTTGTATTTGTCACTAAATGTGTCTTGTAATCTCAGATGGGACGGGCCACAAACAATCATTCATTCATTCATTCATTCATTCATTCATTCATATACAGGTTGCGCACAACGATGCATTAAGAATCTTACTTAAAAGACCTCGATGGATGAGTGCGAGTGAAATGTTTGTAAATGCACCTTTAATGCTGTCCTATGCACCCTGAGTCTGAAATAAAGACATATACATACAGTACATTCTTCTATATGGACGTGTAGGAAAGCAAACACAGGTGTGATTCTTGTTTGGTGACTCATGAGTCTGAATGTAAACAGCTGCCGGGGGCAAAGCTGCAAAAAAGATAGAAAAATCAGCTGGTTTCCATGGTGATTGCTTCATCCCCCACCCCCTCCTCCTCCTCCAGACTGATGCCCCGGCTCCTGCTAATGTTAACTGATGCCGTGGCAACACAAAGAGCAACAACTTACTAACCCCCCGACACCAGAAAAAGGAAATGAAGCTTCGATGCGTTTGTTTTCTAAAATAAAAACCACACGTCTGGATTTTTGGTGGAAGATGAAAGAGAGAGAAACGACCGACTCGTCCTCCTTCACCGTTCATGGTCAAAACCTGCTCTTCTTCTGCATCTTTGTTCTCCACATGTTCCTCCCACATCTGGATGCAGCTGCAAGTCAAACTGGTTTCTGTCTGCAGATCTGAACCCAGCAGATCGGTTATGGGATGTGGTTCGAGCACGGATGAAGAAGCACCAGAGGACAGTTTACAACAAACAGCTTTTTAACCTCGACAGCAGCTGCCGTTCCATTTGTCCGTCCTTTCATTGTTGAGAAACTGCAAACATCAGCATCACGTGTTCCATCACTCTGACACGTCATCTCTGCTCTGATTGGTTTGAGCTCCATCCAATGGCGTGCAGGGACGTTTTAATCCACCTCTGGGGGTCAAACACCTTCACCTGACCAAGACAGAGAAGCTGTGTGGTGTGAGCCAGGCTCCTGGTGTCCTTAATTAAAGGGATAGTTCAACATTTTGCTATAATCCCTATAGTCATAGCAGTAGGTTCGTTACCTTTAATTGTCGGTGCAAGCTATTTGTAGAACAGCGGAGCAGAGCCGTGAGCTGCTCAGAGCTACGCTACGGAGACAGAGAAAAACTGCCCCCAACGGGAACGTGCATCAGCGGTTTTGCATGAATTTCCCTCTAAAACAACTCTGTGTGGTAACGTTGTGTTATTATCTCATAGCGTGGTGAATGTGCAGGTCACAACTTGTCCACCAGAGCGTTGTGGAGTTGTTGGATTGTGTATTTGATGAGTTTGATGAAAGAAACCAAAGAAATCCCATGAGCCTCCATAGCGTAGCTCTGAGCAGCTCACGGCTCTGCTCCGCCGTTCTAAAAATAGCTTGCACCAACAATTAAAGGTAACGAACCTACTGCTATGACTATAGGGATTATGGTGATGGACCAATTTGCCAAAATGTTGAACTATCCCTTTAAGTGTTGGGTTAGTAAACCCAGGAATAACTGGACGCTGAAGACGAGGAGCTGCTGGAGGTGGATGTTGATGTTTCAGTCCAACAGTTTTCTCTGCTCTTATTTATGACTGATGTGACGTGAAAGCAGGATTAAACAACCCCCCCCAACCCCCCCCCCCCCCTCCTCTGTCACCCTGAACAAACACCCCCAGAGTCACCTCTCCTCTCCTCTCCTCTCCTCTCCTCTCCTCTCTGTCCCTCCGTCAGCACCACTTCCTCCTCCGTCTCTGAAGACAATGTGAGTGGGAATGAAACCACGGGAACGCTGCTGCTCGGACCCGACTCACAGAGGATTTGGAGGATTACAGTTACAACCGTGTTCACATCACGGCGTGGGACGGGAAGCAGGGAGGGAGGGAGGGAGTCGGGTCTGGTATCATCAGCAGGCGGCCCACGTCGTCGCGGTGTAACCTAATTACAACAGGAAGCTGTAATGCAGAGCGACTAAACCACACAACACAACACAACAACACAACAACACAACAACACAACACGTCTCCCCTCAGCGGACGCATTATCTCCGCTCTGCAACCGTCTACAAGCAAGAGAAGAAGAAGAAGAGTTGTGTGGATCAGCAGCGTCGGTGCTTCTGCGTGTCGACCTGGTGTTTCCTGCAGACACACACTCCCCTCGCCCCCGCCCCCGAGGGCCACGAGTAAAGACGTTTACACAGGGAGTGAAGCTGAGTGTTTGAGGAGCCGCTCTGTCCACACGGAGACAAACTCAACACCACATTATTACTGTCAATACACTTTCTCTACTTTTTCTTTCCTTCTTTTCCTCTCTCAGGTTTTTTCTTTCCCCGTTTCTCCTCCTCGCTTCTCTTCTTCCTCCATCTTTTTCTCCATCACTTCAGATTTCCTTCCTTTTACTCACACTCTCTCTCTTCCTTTCCTATAATCTCTCTCTGTTCCCATCGTATTCCTTCTTTCATTCCTTCTCCTTTCCATCTTTCCTGCACTAACCCACCAGCAATATTTATTACTCTATTAGTGTAACACTTTATAACTATATATAAGACACTATTAAGCATTAAATACTGAATTATAAACTACATATTAATGAGTATTCATGTGTTATAAATGAAATTAAATTCAGTATTTATTCACACTTAACTTATGTTTAGTGCTGTGTATTTATTATAAAGTGTTGCCTGATATTTTACTGATTAACTGTGCAACAAACACTAATATGGACTTTATGTAGTTTTGCAAATATTTCCTATAAAATGCATGTTGTGATGTTGTGTTGCATTTTAAAGCTTGAGCTTTTAATTGCGTTATAATGACAATAAAAAATGTGATTTTGATTCTGAACTAATATTTAATGATGTTTTATTTCCTCTGATCGTTAACTTTCCTCTCGCTTCAAACTTTATGATCCATGAGGATAAAAAGCTCCAGCCGTCGCTCCATCGACTCACAACTCACTTCTCAGCTAAACAAGTGTGTGCACGTGGTGGGCTGAGTGTGTGTGTGTGTTAGTGTTGTTTAAGTGTGTGTGTGTGTTAGTGTTGTTTAAGTGTGTGTGTGTGTGTGTGTGTTGAAGGTCACCACACTCAGCTGCAGCTCGTCTCCTCCCACCGACCTCCCATCTCAACAAACATGAATGTCACTCCTTTGTTTGTCTTGTCCCCCCCCCTCTCTCTCTGTCCTGTCCGTGTACGACAACGCCACCGCCGCCGCCGCCCCAGGGCATCATGGGATTTCATCACAACTGTAATATGTGTGGGCCGGCAACACGGGAAAAATCTCAGTTCTTGTTCTCCTTTCTTTCTGTGTGTGTGTGTGTGTGTGTGTGTGTGTGTGGGGATGAACAGCAGTGGTTGTTGTTGTGTTGTTGTGGTTGTCCGTAGGTTTGTGTTGCTGTCGGAGGAGAAACCTGCTGCGAGGGTTTAATCTGAGGGAAAACAGCAGCAGAGACGATGGAAACATGACACATGGATGTGAATATTCATGTTGTTTCTCTGCAGGACGTCGTTAACGAAACCAGGCTGGAGAGCACTGATTATTATTATTATCATTATTATTATTATTACTATGAGAGTTCACACTGTCACACTGCTAATGAGGCAAGTGCATTTTAAAGGGGTAGTTCAACATTTTGGCAAATTGGCCAAACGTTACCAGACAGAGTTGTTTTAGAGGGAAATACATGCAAAACCTCTGATGCACGTCTTTCTTCCTTCAGGGACAGTTTTTCATCAGTTGTGACCTGCACATTCACCACACTATGAGATAATAACACAACGTTACCACACAGAGTTGTTTTAGAGGGAAATACAGAGACTGTTGATGAAAAACTGTCCCTGAAGGCAACGTGCATCAGAGGTTTTGCATGAATTTCCCTCTAAAACAACTCTGTGTGGTAACGTTGTGTTATTATCTCATAGCGTGGTGAATGTGCAGGTCACAACTTGTCCACCAGAGCGTTGTGGAGTTGTTGGATTGTGTATTTGATGAGTTTGATGAGGGAAACCAAAGAAATCCCATGAGCCTCCGTAGCGTAGCTCTGAGCAGCTCACGGCTCTGCTCCGCCGTTCTAGAAATAGCTTGCACCGACGATTAAAGGAAATGAACCTACTGCTATGACTATAGGGGTTATGGTGATGGGACAAAATGTTGAACTATCCCTTTAAGAAGTGCTCTACACTAATTTACAAATAGATATTTATTGTCATTGCAAATAAAAACACAAGCTATGATCTATCAGTTAATAAGGAATAACCGTAATTGGGTTTTTAGATGGAATACAGTAAATTTCTCATAATTACATTAGGGCTGAAACGATTCTTCGAGTAATTCGAGTACCTCGATTACAAAAAATGGTCTGAGGATTTTTTTTCTGCCTCGAGGAATCGTTAATTTAACTGTAAAGCGGCCGCACAGACTACTTTCAATGTGGCACAACAACGGACTCACGTCACCTACGTAAGGGAAGAGCGGAGAAGAAAGGAGGAGGAGGAGGAGGAGGAGGCGGACATGGGTGAGGGAGTGGGGGCTTTACGCGCTGCTTGTGCGCCCGCGGAGCTCATGTGCACGTTGTGCGAGCGTGAAAGCAAACTACGGGGAGACGGAGGGATGCAGACGTACAGTAGTCTACTGTGAAGCCAGGTAGTGGTTTAGCGAGGTGACGCTGCTCCGCTGCTGTTTACTCTCTCCGCGTGCACATGTTGATCAGCTGTTGAGCCGAGCGTCAGGAACAAGTTGATAAACTTTGTTGTAGCCTGCCTTGTTAACTCAGACCGCGGGGCTAGAGGTTTTGTCAGTGGTGCTGTGACAGCAGGCCTCTGCACCGTCAGCTACACAACTATGGGACTTTAGTTTTTATTCTCCATACATTACACACTCGTTAACAGCACACACTCAAACGAGGGTGACGTTTACGCGCGCGGCCACGTCTGCTCATAGCGCAGCGTCAGGCCATCACTGAAGCGCTCCGTATTACCGAGACATGACACTGGGGCCCGGTGTAAATGTTCCCAGAATCAACTCCGGTGGCACCAGGGCCGTTGCTAGGAATTCTGGGCCCCCTGAAAGAATAGGGGGGTCCATTTCATCATCAGTTTGGGGGTCCTTGGCCTGGAAAACGTTGAAGACTCCTGGTCTAAATGAAAATGTATTGGGCTGCGTTGTTTGCTTTTTTGTGGGATGTCCAGAAAAGATTTTGCACTGCCAATGTGGAGCCGGTTTGAAAAAAATGTGAAGACAAACCCTGCTAAGTTGAGCCTCCTTCGCAGTTCCATTAAAGCTTTCAGGCAACGTTATCACGCCTAAAAATATGTTATTACGATATACAATGTTAATAATCACGTGAAATATATTATTTTCTCTTGTGTATTCATAATTGCTCTTTAACCAAGCAAAAATACGTTTTATCCGATTACTCGATTAATCGATGGAATTTTCAGTAGAATACTCGATTACTAAAATATTCGATAGCTGCAGCCCTAAATTACATTGAAATATTGTGATGATAAATATCCTAATCTGAGAACATACCTCAATATAACGAATCTGAGGCTTGTTGTAAATGATTATTAGTCCAAATACTCCTCCAATGTGTCAATAATATTAATATATTGATCAACATGTTTTCTCCCATGATTTCAAAACTGTTAGATTTGAACATCATCCTGAGTAAAACAGATGTGATGAACGTCGTGAATCTACAAATAAATCCTCAGCTCCAGCTCCATCGTACGTGTCACGCTCTTAACTCCAGAGAATCATTTAGTGTTGAACTCTTATCGAGGCCTCGCCATGAACAGAGCAGCAGAGGATTATGGGTCTACGCTCCGGTGCCTGCAGCAGCTCACGTGTAGCTGAGCTCCGCCGCTGCCGCTGCCGCCGCCGCGACCGCCAAGGCGTGAACAAACAACAAACAAGGCTTTTATGTAGATGTGGAGCCGGGTTGTGTTAACATCTGACTGCTGAGTGCAGGAAGGTGGAGACACACTGAGCAGCATGAGAGCAGCGCGTGGACACTTCCTGCTCGCTGGGTCTAATCTGGACCAATCACAGCGCTCAGACTCAGTGGAGCAGAGGAAACACAAACTATCACACACACCTCCATCTACTGCCCCCCCCTCCACTCCCCCACGGCCGCCGCTCCCTGTTTGCTGTTTCAACACTGACTTTCAAATTTGTTTTATCTCCTCCTCCTCCTCCGAGAAGCTGCTGGAGCAGAAAGGAAATCTCTTCTCCCGCTGGCGGCGGCTGCTCACGCTCAGAGGTGACATCACATCACAGATGTCCTGCAGAGGCTGTTACACAACACACACACACACACCTCACTATAACACACACACAGGTAACGCACACACACACACCCATGCTGCAGATACACAGCAGTGTTTGATGTCCATGTGCAGTAAATTAAACATTAAAAGGGATAGTTCAACATTTTAGCAAATTGTCCCATCACCATAACCCCTATAGTCATAGCAGTAGGTTTGTTACCTTTAATTGTCGGTGCAAGCTATTTTTAGAACAGTGGAGCAGAGTCGTGAGCTGCTCAGAGCTACGCTACGGAGGCTCATGGGATTTTTTTGGTTTCGCTCATCAAACTCATCAAATACACAATCCAACAACTCCACAACGCTCTGGTGGACAAGTTGTGACCTGCACATTCACCACACTATGAGATAATAACACAACGTTACCACACAGAGTTGTTTTAGAGGGAAATACAGAGACTGGTGATGAAAAACTGTCCCTGAAGGCAACGTGCATCAGAGGTTTTGCATGAATTTCCCTCTAAAACAACTGATGAGGGAAACCAAGAAATCCCATGATCAGCTCACAGCTCTGCTCCGCCATTCTAAAAATAGCTTGCACCGATAAATAAAGTTAATGAACCTACTGCTATGACTATAGGGATTATGGCAATGGGCCAATTTACCAAAATGTTGAACTATCCCTTTAAGGGACATTATATAAAACCGGCTTCTATGCATTCATATCATCTCATCACCACAGAGCTTTGTTTTAGAGATTTATCAGCTCCCCAGTGAGTGAAGCAGGGATGAGGAAAAGCCAATAAAAGAAAGAGAACACAGCTGGATGTGGAGGAGCGTCGCAGCAGGCGGCTTTAGACTTCAAAATATCGCCCAGCGCTGATGAAACAAACAGAAACTAATGTAAACATGAGGCGTTTCCTGTCTGGACTCTGACAGGAAGTAGAAACGAACTCTCACTGAATCAACTCAGAGCGTTTTTACTTTCCATCGAACGTCGTCACTGCAGATGTTCAGGGAGAATTTAAAAAACAAGTGACTTTTACTTAATTCTGACCCCAGAGCAGTTTGCGTTCGGATGTGGTGGCATTTTTTATTTTCTCTCTCTCTACATTTACATAAAAGCAGCTTTTAACTAATCGAGTGCCTTCACGTTAAGAGGCTGCTGTCTCTGCTTTTAGTGAAGAGACGCCGGACGGCTCTGACGTGACGATGTCTCATCATCACACTGGCCCCCCTGTTGTGCACCTACTTATTTTTTTTTTTGGAAAGCACTGTTGCCACGGAAACGCTTTTTAAAAGTATATCAGCGCTGAAGCGGCTCGACGGTCGACGCCGGGAACGTTATTATGTTGTTTGAAGAGCTTTTCAGCAGGAAACAGCAGCCGGAGTCGGAGCTGCAGGGAAGACTGAGGCTGATGTAACTGATGATGATGATGATGATGATGATGATGACGGTCTCTGAGGAACATATGACATGCACATATGTGGAGCTCATGAATGCATAAGTACAAACAGCATAAAACACGATAGAAGAGACTTTCTATATGTGTTTCCTTTCATGCATCAGGACTAATTGGTTTCTTATATAAGCAGCGCTCGAACTGGGCCGACTGACGACAGAGCAGCACAGACCTCTGACGGAGAGCTGGAGCTGCACTCGTCTATAGTCTTCCTCTGTGTGTGTGTTAAAGGGATAGTTCACCCAAAATTCAAATTTCACTCATTATCTACTGGAGGTATCTGGATGGTCGACATGAGGGTGAGTAGATAAGGAGTGAAATTTGAATTTTGGGTGAACTATCCCTTTAAGCCCTCAGAGGGTCGGGTGATGAAGTGAGAGGAGCTGCAGCTCTGTGCAGACATTCATCACCTCTCAGCTCCTGTTTTGGTTTCAGCTGCTGCTTCATCATCGGGTTTACACTCAGCTGCTCAGGGAGCTGCACACACACACACACACACACACACACGCAAACGCACACACACACACACACACGCACACACACACACAGAGGCCAGAACCAGAAACTGGAGCAAATGCTGTCAAACACACACACACACACACTGTCTCAAGCCGAGTCACATTTGAACGTGTGCAGTAAATGCATGAGGATGCAACACACACACACACACACAGACACACACACACACCCTCAGAGCTGTGAGTATCTCCTCTCTCTCTTCACGTGCTGCGTCGACGCTCACGTGTAAATTATAATGTAGCTGAGCGGGCGAGTGAGCATGACACACACACACACACACACACACACACACACACACACACACACACACACACACACACACACACACACACACACACACACACACACACACACACACACACACACACACACACACACACACACACACAGACCTTGATCAGTCAAAAGACTCTGAATTAACCTGGAATGAGTCAGTGACTCGGTGGGAAGCGTTGCCATGGAGACGGCTGTCACAGGCGCTGACGTACAGTAGGAACATGCATGATGCTCCATGTTCCTCTAAACATGTTCAATCACACTCACACACACACACACACACACACACACATCTGAGCTACAGCTGCTTCACACTGCTGTTGTTGTCCTTTTGGTTTTATTTTACCCTGGGTTTTGCCTCTCAGGCGCAGCTGTCCCGTCTGCAGCCTGACGGACCTGTAGACACGACTCAGGGCAAAACACAACACAAAGACCCCTTGTTGTGATGCTTTTACAAGGTAAAATAACAACAAAAGCAGTCACTGAGATCAAATGAAACAAAGGAATTCAACTACGAGAGCTGAGACGTTCACTGAATAAACATCTGCACCAGGACGACCTACAGAACCAGCTTGAATCACGAGGCCGGTGTCAGTTTGCAGGTTTTCTGACAGATGTGACCAGATGTTGAGATGTCAGAGGACACGTGTCGATCAGTGGTCGATGTCGTGGTGACAAAACCTCTTCCTGTTCCTGCCTGAATCCACCTGAGCAGCGTCAGGTTCGCCCACTGCTTTTACTACCGAGCTGATTTCCTCTTCCTGTGCAGACACTATTTATTCTTCCTCCTCCTCCTCCTCCTCTCTCTCTGCAGTTAGAGTCTGAACCAATCTCCCTGTTCCTCCGCCAGGCGAGAGTGTGGCCGACCACGAATCCCTCTAAATCACAGGCTTAACGGCCGGCTGTGATTCTGCAGAGTCTGCGAGGGCAGAAAACCAGCACGAGAACAACTTGACGGATGAGTTTCGCTATATTTCTCATTTTTCATGTCACTATATCACCGTTTAGACTAATCTGATGCTTGTAAAGTTTATAAAACCAATGATTGGACAAACATTACTATTTATGTCTGCATGTTTTTGTAATTAGTCATGGATATCATGGTAAATTAGCAGGGCTAATGGTTAGCGTTAGCTGTTTAACTTTATTAACTCTGACTCAATAAACGGTCCATGAAAATATTTTTTTTCCAGCAGATATCTGAGTTCCAACCTGACTGAGCTACTGGAGTAGTTTCATGTCGTGTCCGACAACGGGAGCGTTTTAACAGCTGACGTCCTGATGTTAGCTTAGCTGCTGCCATTAGCTTAGCTACCGTTAGCTTAGCTACCGTTAGCTGTCTCTCTCAGCTGCAGCCACTGATGCTTTCTAGACAATGTGATTCCCCCAAACTGGATAAATACCTAGATACCACATATATCTGGTTTGTTAGCCTACTAATTATGTGCTACTCGGAAGTAATTGTAAACAACAAGGAGATTCGTTGTAGGCTACGACAGAGCGAAGGAGGGAAATGGAAACGTTTGTGCTGCGTATCGACCTGCAGTCAGTCAGTCAGTGTGTCTGTGCTCCGGTCTAACCATCAGCCTCTTCTCTGCTTGTGCAAACAGACTGAAGATGATAACTGCGTGGCAGTCTCTCTAACACTGTATCACTCCATAGAAAATCAATGGGTCGTCGTTAAAGCCTCAGCTGAGACGTTTAGGGAACCAGGAAATGACATCACTCGGTTGTATGAGAGGAAACTGTTTGTTTTTGTTTCATCTCAAAGGGTTAACGTGTGAGTGAAGATGTTGGACCTGTCAGAGAGGATTTTATTCTCTGAGGTGCAGGAGAGAGAGGGAGGGGGGAGAAAGGGGGAGAGGGGGGATTTGATTAATGGCGAGTTGAGATTTTAATTCCTGCTCTTGTGGGAGGTGATGACACAGGAGTATTACAGCTCTGAGTCAGGTCGGCCTCGTACAGGACACTAAGCTCTCTGTCACTGAAGATGTTATTTTGCATTTTCAGGATATTAAAAAAAATAATTCAAGCACTTAAAGGAATAGTTCACCAGAAAATGAAATTCAGTTGTTATTGACTCACCCTCATGCTGATGAATACTAAATGTCGTAGTTTCCAGTAAACTCTGGACTGTCTCCTTTCAGGACACTTGGATTGCAGCGGACGAGCAGTGTGGAGGAAGATTAAAGGGTTGTTGTGTAGTTTTATGGATGTTTTTGTTCATTTTTGGGTGAACTATTCCTTAAATGGAGTCTGTGTGTGTGTTTATGAAGTACAGGTAAAGTCCACAGGGTGTTTAAACATTCATAAAGTCGAGGTAATTCATCACAGTGCTGCTTCCATATATTAGCCTGGCGTATTGATTTTCTATACAGCGCCTCAGCGAACGCAGAGCAGCACAGAACTACTCACCCATTCATCATCATCTTCATCATCATCTTCATCATCATCATCATATCACACACACCTGAGTTGTGATCTTCATATTCAGCATTTACAGCTTTAACTCGCTGCAGCAGAGTTAAACACACGGCGCACCGCCACCGCCCACGTGGAAGCAACACAGGTGCTGCTGTTGCATGATGGGAAATATCACACGACTCTGTCTCAGCAGTCAGGCTCAGACAGACGACCAACTGAATAAATACCCAGAACGCCACGTTGCGTATGTACGCTGTGATCAAACAGGACTGACAGAGACTGAGCCAAGAGGTTCGATTCCTGGTGGAGGTTAAAGGGACAGTTCAACATTTTAGTCAGATCCTCCTCTCACCATAACCCCTACAGTCACAGCAGTAGGTTCATTATCGGTGCATGTTGTTTTGAGATCGGCGGGGCAGAAACGTGAGCTGCTCAGTGAACACAATGCAATCAAACTCTGAATCTGAATAAATCCCAAACCTTCAATCAAACTTTAGCATCACAGATCCAAATCAGAAACCGCTGACTTCAACAACATGAACAAACATACGTTTCTCCAACAACTGGTCAAAGTTGCTCCGGTGAGACAATCTGTGCTTCTTCTTTTCCAACTGAACTTTTAATTAAGTCTCAGTCTAGCGGCGGCACAGAAACTCCCCGGCTGCAAACAAGTGGATTAAACCGAATCCCACTTCACTCACAGCCTGTCGGCCATCACACACACACACACACACACACTCTGGCTCCATCTGCACACAGGGGCATCTGAGTGCAGCAGCAGAGGGGTGAGGAAGAGGAGGAGGAGGAGGAGGAGCTGAAGAGCCCGGAGCAACAACACACTGACTCTGTGTTTTAACAGAGCGTCGTCCGCCTGCAGCAGGAGAGGAGGTAGAAAAAGAAAAAAGAAAAAGAAAAGTTCCCTTGAGGATAAAAAAAAAAGATTTACATTTCATTATTATTTCATTAAGCCTTTTCACTCCACGTGGATTTAAAACCATCATGGCTCTTTTTTTTGTGCGTGTTTGTATGTTTTTGTTAAATCCACGGGGATAAATGTGAGTCGAGCGCCGAGCAGGTCTGACTCTTAGAGTCAACTCAGCTGAATAAAACATCACAAACAACTTGTTGATTAATGGATTAAAGTCAGTCATCAGTTATTTATCACAGAGAAACAGCAGCGTGAAGATGCCGCTCTGCCGCTCATATCCTTGTTACTTAAAGGGATAGTTCAACATTTTGTCAAATTGGCCCATTGCCATAATCCCTATAGTCATAGCAGTAGGTTCGTTATTGTCAGTGCAAGCTGTTTTTAGAACGGCGGAGCAGAGCCGTGAGCTGCTCAGAGCAGGGAAAACCACCGATGCACGTTGCCTTCAGGGACAGTTTTTCATCAACAGTCTCTGTATTTCCCTCTAAAACAACTCTGTGGTAACGTTGTGTTATTATCTCATAGTGTGGTGAATGTGCAGGTCACAACTTGTCCACCAGAGCGTTGTGGAGTTGTTGGATTGTGTATTTGATGAGTTTGATGAGGGAAACCAAGAAATCCCATGAGCCTCCGTAGCGTAGCTCTGAGCAGCTCACGGCTCTGCTCCGCCGTTCTAAAAACAGCTTGCACCGACAATTAAAGGTAACGAACCTACTGCTATGACTATAGGGGTTATGGTGATGGGCCAGTTTGACAAAATGTTGAACTACCCCTTTAAATAAGAAATACAAAGAAGATGAATTGAGGGTTTTTTTCAATACTAATCAATAACAGATGGATTTATTTTTAAAAAGTAATTTCCTGTTGATGATGCGACAGTCAACGACAGATACAGTCTGACCACAGCAGCAGCAGCAGCAGCAGCAGCAGCAGCAGCAGCAGCAGCAGCAGCAGCAGCTTAGAGGCTGTGGGAGATTTAATGTGGTGCATCAGTGCATTAAAGTACCAGAGTGGAGTGTGTGTGTGCGTGCATGTGTGCATGTGTGTGTGTGTGCAGATGTTTCCATCCTCTCTCATTCAGCTGAGTTTGAAACTCACCTTCGTCACAACAACAACAACAACAACAACAGCTGGAGTTTGTTTCCTTCAAGAAAAACAGTTTTCACTCAATCAGGAGCCATTATTCTTCAGACAACACACACACACACTTACAGTCACCAGACACACACACACACACACACACAAAGGGAGTGCAGAAGCTATTAGCAATCAGAGGACGGTCTGCAGCAGGAGCCTCACTTAAGACACTCTGAGCCTTTCAATGCAGGAGCGACTGATCACAACAACAACAAGCTGCTCTGCACAAACACAACAACACAACACAACACAACTCCTCCTGACAGATCTACACAACTCCACCGCGGCGGTGCTTTCATCTGCTCAGTTTGCTGCAAACAGGTGTCGACCAGAGGAAATAAAAAGCTTTTAGTTCAACTGCTGTAAATGGAACAAATCCAGATTACAGCTGCGTCGGCACGGCGACAGACACACAGCTTCAACACGTCACCAACGTAGAGACAACACTTCTACGACAAACCCAGAGTGTGTTTCTGGTTCCACTACGGTGGCGCTAAAGCTAAGCTAACAGTCACGTTGACAGCAGCCGGTGGAAATAACCATGAAGAGACAAACTGATCAGTTCAACACCACATGTTCTCTTTAGAGTCGTCCTACAGCCATATATAGTCTAACTCTACCACACGACAACAGCCACGAGTCTAAACACAACACAACTAATTAAATAATTATGCTCATTAGGCGACAAGGAGGTAAAACAATAAAAACAATATCAAAACTCACCAGGGTGAGATTTTTAAATGAGTGCAATCCACCGGTTTTTGTGATTGGAGGCAAAGATGTCGATGATTTTCTCGTTTTTTTTTCTTGGTTGTGTTATTGTCGTGCTAACACAACTCTAACACAGCCCTTCCCTTCCTGCTGCAGCGCCACCTCTCCTCTCCCCTCCTCCATCTCTCTGCTGCTTCTCCTCTCCCTGTGAATGTCAAAGTCCATCAGTCACCTTTTACTGAAGGTCCCTGAAGGCCACACACACACCCACCCAGCCGGGGGTTTACCTGCTCCTTCCAGGCGCCGTGGCGTTAGCGGCGGCGGTGGCGGCGGCGGCGGCGGCGGCCTGCAGAGAGGAGCGGCTCCGCTGGGCCTTCTCTCTCTCTCTCTCTCTCTCTCTCTCCGTCTGCTGTGTGTTCATATAATTACGCTGAGCCTCTGGACGCGCAGCAGGAGCCCACTGAGAAATGTGAAACGGAGAACCTGGAGCACTGGGAACCCAGCCAGCCCTTCCAGTAATATCTACCCCCCCCCCCCTCCTGCCCCCCCTCCTGCCCCTCCTCCTCCTCCAGCAGCCCTGCCTCTGTACTGGGCTGTGATGTCATGGCTACACCCTCCTCTTCCTCCTAATCACTTTTGCTTCCCCATCCCTGCTTCTCATCCTCGTCTCATCACTGAGATCAACAACAACAACAACAACAACAACAACAACAACAACATGTTAATTCAACCCCAAAAACCACAAAAACTGTGCGTCCGTCAACAAACACAGTGGAAACTAAATAACAAACCACATCAGCTAAACGTCCTCCTTAGTCCATCATCTGGACGGTAACACAGTCCAGCAGCAGCTCTCTGAATATAGTGTTATTGTCACATGGACATGCAAAATACAGATTACACCTGAATGCATCCTGCAGCTGATAGAAAGTCCCGTTTTAATGTTTAAAACGGCTGCAGTGGATGAAAAACCTGCAGCCACACTGAATCCTGGAGAAATAATGTGTTTATAAATCCTCCAAACCTTCCTCCACGTGACCCAGATGTAAACATCGATTATAGAGTCAAACATCTCCATGAATATGGATCAGAGATGATGAAGATAAATGTTGGTTCAGTCCTGCAGCTCCATTATGATAATAGAATTCATAGCTTTTTGCTTTCTGTTTACATCCAGTCGAGTTGAGTGTTGGAAATTATTTATGATGACTGCAGTTTGTCTGTAAAAGCTGTGAAACTCTGTATAAGGCTGCGGCCGTCTCCTCTCTCCACAGAGGAGGAGGAGGAAGAAGAGGAGGAAGAGGAGGAGGAAGAGGAGGAAGAGGAAGAGGAGGAAAGAGGAAAGTGCAGCGTTAGCAGCAGAGAGGTTTCAGCACCACGGTCAGCTCCACGGCCGACAGCAGCTGTTTCTGGAACAGCAGCGTGTAGGCGGACACACAAACACACAGTCATTCAGAACTACAACAGGATTTATCATTTTAAAAAAGACAAATCCATGACAGTGGGAGATGAAACGGAGCTGAAAGCGTCAGTTTGACTCAGATGTTTCAACTCCTCAGAGAACAGAGCAGAGGACTCGGACCAGAGGATAAAGATGATTCTGCTTCTTTCTGCTGCCGACACCACGTGAGGATTTATACAATTCAATTAATGTGTTTTGAAAAGGGCAGGAGGCCATTATGAAACCACGGTAACCAGCGCACGCACACACACACACACACACACACACACACACAAACCCAGCCTCCTACTGGTTCACACTAGTCTGAACACACACTCTGCCACTGTATCATCCTATTTCTTCTTCTCTCCCCTCTCTCTCTCTCTCTCCATCCACAGCCTGGATGCTGCACCTTTCGGTTGCCACGGAAACCACGTGAATGACAGGCCGCTCGCTCGCTGCTTATGCTGCATAATGATAAAGAAAGAGACAGAAAGAAAAACCCCCAGCAGCAGCAGCTCTTACAGTGATTCCTGATTATTCCTCCACCATGAGGCAATCTGCCTCCATCCATTGTTTTCCCATAATCCTCCTCCCCACCCAACACTAATGGGATAACTGCTGCTCCAATTAGAGGAGGCCTCTCTCCCTCTCGCTCTTCACCTTTCACCTTTCTACGGGCTGCACCTTTAAAAAAAAAAAAGCCTGCTCAGCTGGGGGAGGGACAGATGTTCCATCACTTCCATTGATCAGTTGCTATTTGTTTTATTTAGAGTCTTTTATCTTTTATACAGTTCTTATCATGCGCTGACACTGTGATTTTATTTATTTATTTATTTATAGCTACACTTCTACATTGTTGGTGTTTTACACTTATTGTCCCATTATTGGATGTACAGGTCTGCGTTTTAACTGTTTTAAGTCTGTCTGTCTGTCTATCTATCTATCTATCTATCTATCTATCTATCTATCTATCTATCTATCTATCTATCTATCTAATCTCTATGAAATAAAGGGGGGATGGGGGGGTCATCATATATTTACACACCTGACACTTGATTTCCCCCCATACAAACACACTCGGCTGCAGATGAGGAAGATGACATCATATCAATCGGCAACTGCTCGATATAGATGAAGATGATCGATGACATTGTGTTTGTTCGTGGGTTTTTTTTCCACAATCATGACAGCGCGTGCAGAGCGGTGTGTGTGTGTTGTGTGTTGTGCGCGCGCGGCGGAATGTGTGCTCACCTGGGCTGAAGTGGGAGCTGAGGGCAGATCCGCGGCTCAGGGCCGAACCCAGCGTCAGGAGCAGGAACAGCAGCATGTCGCTCGGTCTGTCGGGTCGCGTCGCTTCGGTCGGATCTGATTATTTCTTCCAACACCTCATTTCATTTCCTCCCTCCTTCCTCCTGCAGACCGGTCCCTGCTGCTGCTGCCTCCATGCTGCTTCTCCTTCTTCTCCTCCTCCTCCTCCTCTCTCCAGATGCTGACACTCCTCCGGAAGTCACGGGTCGCCTTTTACCTTTTTATTTCCCTCCTCTCTCTGCTGTAAAATGTAGAGATCAGTCGCTGCAGAAGAAGAGGAGGAGGAGGAGAAGTCCTGTTTGATCGCTGTCAACTTGATCCAGATCTTGTCTGTTTTATTTCCGTCCTCTCACGCAGCTCGGACACACACAGTCACATCATCATGCGTCTCCGACCGAGAGGAGACGGGACAAATAATGATTAAAAAAAAGACAAAAAGACAAAAACCTGAATCAGTGGCGGAGAGCGGAGCCGGGAGCTGTCCGAGGTGCTGACAGCAACAGCGCCATCTTGCTCGGTAATGAGCCCAAATACGATTTATGGAGCGGGTTTTGCGCTCGCGCTGGCTGCAGGAGGGAGGGAGGGAGGGAGGAGGGGGGAGGAGGAGGAGGGAAGAGCAGGCTCCTGATTGGCTACTGTGCTGCTGCTTGAACATGTTGAGCTGACTGATGTACAGTAGAGAGCAGGAGGAGAAACACTTTCTATTTCTAACTCACAGGACGAAGGAGCAGATCTATGTGTCATGAATCTCCCTGCGTGTGTGTGTGTGTATATGTGTGCGTGTGTGTCTGTGTGTGTGTGTGTGTGTAGTTAGATAATGATATTACACGTACAGTATAAATCTCCCATCAACCTGTGATGTAACAGCGACGGCGGGGAAAGACTGTTCCTCTCTAATCCTACTGTTCATACATGTTCATAGAGGAGAGGATGAAGCCCCCTCCCCCACTCCACCACATTCATCCTCCTCCTCCTCCTCCTCCTCCTCCCCCTCCTCCATCAGACTGGTCCCTGGCAGCACAGAGACTCAACTTCAGTCATTTTTTAAGTCCCACATGAGGCAGAAACGCCACCGACTGAGTCTGAACCGGCTTCATCAGATTCTCAGCTCGGCTCTTTGAGGCACGAGGACCAGATGTAACGCGTCATGTATTATTAATAGACGTATAGTCTCAGTGAGTTTATGTATGTGGACAGAAAGTGGCCAGTGTGCAACACAACGTGCACATTTAAAAAGCTGATGAGACATTCATCTCTCCGAGCGGCGAGCGGCTGATCTGATTAACACAGGATGCGTTTGCTCCTGTTGGAAACCAAACGTCTCTGTGTTCTGACCCTGTTGTGTTCTTGGCTGGACGACGTGGGCGACTAAACTAATCACACCGCTCCTGGTCCACGGCCAACTTCATACACTGGACCTCCTGCTCCCCCTCCTGCACAGCCAGAGTCCACTGGAGCTGCTCCAGAGACTGTGATCCAGGTCCTGGTCCAGGTCCATCCAGCTCTCCACCTGAAGGTCGATCTGCACGCTGCAAACACAAAAAGCTTCTTATCATTAGTCATTTTAAACAGGCATAGAGCCATTTGTGCAGCTGTAAGAGATGAGAGGCGGGTCGGACTACATCCTGGACTGGTTGTCAGGGTTCTCACATCCCCATCCGACTGCACTGAGCAGAAATAATCTGAATACTTTATCATCCTGAAGGGAAATCTGTCTCGGACAACACTGCTACATCAGCTGCATTTCATAATAAGACAAACAAGGTACACATTACACATTCATTGAGCTGGATTTATATTGCACTGACCCGCTGCTTCGAATCAATTGCACTGAGAATATAGAAAAAAGAGAAACAAGAAACAGATCTGACATTTATAAAGACAAGTGCTCAAAGCTCCTGAAACTCCGTGGAGGCCCTGAAGGCCACACTCATTCATTCATCACCTTCATACAACAGAACCATTTGTGTTTCCTCCTCCTGCAGCCGAGCGCTGGGTTTATTCATAAAGGCCTGTTCCGTGCACTCAGAGCAGCTTCTTATCGCTGACTGCAGGTTTATCTGCAGCAGGACACACGCCGGACGGTGACAGAGCTGCAGGAAGATGAGCGTTACATAAAGTTATAGCGCCAGCGAGCGCTCCAGACCTCCTGCAGCCCAGACGGAGGATGTCATCGCTCTCGCTCAGCGAAAAGCAGAGGAACGAGACCAGAGGATGATGAATGTCTTGTCATCTGTGAAACCCGATTCCATTTCAGAGCCGTCTGCTCCGTAATGGAGTCACAGTTTGATGAATAAGAACTCGGAGGAGGAAGATGTGCAAGGACACAGTTTATATTGTACAAGTGCCTATTTCTGGACACTTGATTTCTCTGGCAGGAATCTTCCTCCTAAATCTTTTCACTCCTCCTCCTCCTCCTGCTGCTGCTCTTGTTTCACTGTCTCATCACGTCATATTCAACTCTCTGATACACTGTGTTGCATGTCTGCTGTTTCCCTGGAAACAGAAAGCAGAGAAGAAGATGGGATTCTGGGTCGGCGTGCTTTCCAGTCACTTCACATCTTACATCAGATGATGAGCAGGAGGTTAAAACTACAGTAGATATCGCTGCTCACAGATAGACCCAATCGCCTTGTTGTTTACAACGACTTCCTGGTAGAAAACCAGCGCGTCATTTGAATGAGAACTATAGGCTATATATCATGTTTTTCACGCTCTGTCACCGTTTAGACAAATCTGAAATGATTGAAGAAACATTATTATTTCTGTGTGTGTGTTCAGTGTTGCTATGTGTGGTATTTATTCAGTTTTGGGGGAATCACAGTGTCTAGAAAGCAATAGCTGCAGCTGACAGGGACAGCTAACGGTAGCAGCTAAGCTAACAGCGGCAGCTAAGCTAACGGCAGCAGCTAAGCTAACATCAGGACGTCGGCTGTTAAAACCAACATGAAACTACTCCAGTAGCTCAGTCAGGTTGTAACTCAGATATCCACAGGAAAAAAAAAATTCATGAACCGTTTAGCCTACTGAGTCACTGAGTTATTAAAGTTAAACAGGTAGCCTAGCTAACGGTTAGCCCTGCCACTTTACGCTAACCATGACTAACTACAAAAACATGCAGACAGAAATGGTAACGTTTGTCCAATCATTGGTTTTATAAACTTAATAAACATCAGATTAGTCTAAACAGTGATATAGTGACATGAAAATGTAGATATAGTGAAACTCTGGTCCGTCACTGTTGTTCTGATGCTGGTTTTCTACCTGGAAGTAGTTGTAAACAACAAGGTGAATAGTTCTGCACAGAAGAAAATGTTATGAATGAATGAAAATATGTTTATTTCGGCCAGGTCATTAGAATTGTCAATAGAAATGTTGCAGAGATAAAAGTGCACATGTAAACAGCCGCCCCCCTCCTTCCCCTCCTCCCCCCTCCTCCCTCCATGTCGACCCGTCCTTCTCCATCCTCACCCCACATTTCAGAGAAGTGGTCCCGGCTTTCCCAGCTCCCCCCGGAGCGCGGGTCACTCCACGCCGGGGCAGCTGTGAGCGGCCGAGCTGCAGCTCTCTGGTTTCACCCCGGCAGCCTCAGGACCGACCGGCTGCACCCAGCCTGTAACTCTAACGTCTTAACGTCAGGCAGAAATTGGCTTTTTAGTCGGCGGCGTCGACTGAGAGCAGCATTTCACGATTCCTTGGCTTTGTGAAAACCTGTCAGAGAACCGGTGGATAAATCTAAAAAACTGCTTCTGTGGTCAATCTGAAAACAATGCTGCGTTTAATGGCTGCTGAGAAGTTGACATTTGGGATCCAGCTCAGAGGCTGCACAGCTTTTACTGCTGTCAGGAAGACGCCTGTGTGTGTACGGACAGATTGTGTTGCTCCACACAATTAAAGACAGACCAAAGGGCTTCACTGTGGCTTTTATGAACTGCATTAAAACCTCATCTAGCTTCTGTTTTTAATTAGCAAATCAAACGTATAGAAATCATGAGAGGCCTCAGTGATGGTCTGGGGAAAATGGTGCATTCAGGGCCTCTGGTTCACACTGCCTGTTCATGCCCCCCCACCCTCCTCCTCCTCCTCCTCCTCCTCCCTGCATGGGCAAATAATTAGAGGAAGAGCAGGGAGAGTAATTAGGACATCTAAATGTTTGTTTGTGTTTCTGCTGGGCTGTTGGACTTAAATCTGAGTCCTGCAGCAGAAACCTGCTGGTCCACAGGGAAAAGACAGTGTTGGAGTCACATGGATCCACTCAGAGAGTCTGCAGGGACAGAGACAGAGGAGCTGTGGACTGTTGTTGCTCTGCAGGGACAGACAGAGGAGCTGTGGACTGTTGTTGCTCTGCAGGGACAGACAGAGGAGCTGTGGACTGTTGTTGTCCTGCAGGGACAGACAGAGGAGCTGTGGACTGTTGTTGCTCTGCAGGGACAGACAGAGGAGCTGTGGACTGTTGTTGCTCTGCAGGGACAGACAGAGGAGCTGTGGACTGTTGCTCTGCAGGGACAGACAGAGGAGCTGTGGACTGTTGTTGCTCTGCAGGGACAGACAGAGGAGCTGTGGACTGTTGCTCTGCAGGGACAGACAGAGGAGCTGTGGACTGTTGTTGTCCTGCAGGGACAGACAGAGGAGCTGTGGACTGTTGTTGCTCTGCAGGGACAGACAGAGGAGCTGTGGACTGTTGTTGTCCTGCAGGGACAGACAGAGGAGCTGTGGACTGTTGTTGCTCTGCAGGAGACAGACAGAGGAGCTGTGGACTGTTGTCCTGCAGGGACAGACAGAGGAGCTGTGGACTGTTGTTGTCCTGCAGGGACAGACAGAGGAGCTGTGGACTGTTGTTGCTCTGCAGGGACAAAGACAGGAGCTGTGGACTGTTGTTGCTCTGCAGGGACAAAGACAGGAGCTGTGGACTGTTGTTGTCCTGCAGGAACAGACAGAGGAGTTGTGGATTGTTGCTCTGCAGGGACAGACAGAGGAGCTGTGGACTGTTGTTGTCCTGCAGGGACAGACAGAGGAGCTGTGGACTGTTGTTGTCCTGCAGGGACAGACAGAGGAGCTGTGGACTGTTGTTGTCCTGCAGGGACAGACAGAGGAGCTGTGGACTGTTGTTGTCCTGCAGGGACAGACAGAGGAGCTGTGGACTGTTGTTGTCCTGCAGGGACAGACAGAGGAGCTGTGGACTGTTGCTCTGCAGGGACAGACAGAGGAGCTGTGGACGGCTGTGGACTGTTGCTCTGCAGGGACAGACAGAGGAGCTGTGGACTGTTGTTGCTCTGCAGGGACAAAGACAGGAGCTGTGGACTGTTGTTGCTCTGCAGGGACAAAAACAGGAGCTGTGGACTGTTGTTGTCCTGCAGGAACAGACAGAGGAGCTGTGGACTGTTGTTGTCCTGCAGGGACAGACAGAGGAGCTGTGGACTGTTGTTGTCCTGCAGGGACAGAGACAGAGGAGCTGTGGACTGTTGTTGTCCTGCAGGGACAGACAGAGGAGCTGTGGACTGTTGTTGTCCTGCAGGGACAGACAGAGGAGCTGTGGACTGTTGTTGCTCTGCAGGGACAGAGACAGACAACGTCCCTGCTTTGGACTGAGGCCTGATGTGGTCGTGTCGCTTCTGGAAACGGCAGATTGTTAATTTGTCGAATTATATCTGAAAAACTCATTTTGCTTATTTGCAAGCTGTCCTCGTGTCCTCAGAGGAAAGGACCAGAGGACAGTTTGTCTTCTCCAACTTTATAGACACATGAATTAAAGCAGCTCTGAATCGGCCTGATTGAGTTTCTCACTGCAGATGAGTTTGTAATTTGTTTCTCCAGGAAACTTTCACTTCCTGAAGGTCTGGACGAGTGAATCTTTACTGATGACCTCATCCTGCACTGACACATAAAATCTAACCAATTAGAAACCTTGGTCAAGAAATAGCATAGAAATATCAGTCAATTCCATATCATGTCATGTTTTTCAGAAAGGTAAAAGACTACTCATGCTTCTCATCTCTAAGACTCATTCTTGGCTGCAGCAGTGACAGCGTGCAGGATCCAGCAGCCTGTTGTCTCACGCCGCCGTGCAGCAGTCACAGCAGCGCTACGTTACGCTGTGTGACAGGATGCAGCTCGGCATGTTCACACATCATTAGGAGGTCGTCTGCTCAAACTCTGGAGTGTTAATCCACCACGCTAATAACGTACGTCTGTTAGATGTGACGCCTCAGCTGAGTGGCTCTTTATGGAGTCAATTTCAATTAAGCTCCGAGGCTCGTTGGACGAACCCTTCAACGCCCAGTTCAGGGATGTTAATGGGATTAATTACCCTGTCTTTATGTGCAAAAAAAGAAAAGAAAGAGCAGCAGGGTTTAAAGGAACGGAAGAGATTTTGGTTTTCAATTCTCTCTCCTCCAGTGAAGCGAAGGGGCTGCAGCAGAGTATTGACCCTCTGATCGATGCTCCAGGAGTCATTTTACTTGAAGGTTTCACTGAAGTGTTGCACAACAAAACATCACTCAATAAACTCTCCTGCACATAGGTCACTTCATCATGAACGCCGAGGTCAGAGACACACTGTACACACACACAAACACACACTGATTCACAGCTGAATGGATCCATACTGAGAGTCTCTGTTGTTTCTAATGAGAAGGTTCAAGATGATGGAGAATTGATTCCTCGAAATGGATCAAACAGACCTGTTTCAGGCAGTGAGTCCAATAGATTTCAGAATAAAACTCTCTGAGAAACCAAATGCTGGACTGAGGCTTTGATACTTCACAGTATTAATATAGAACCTAGAGCTGCAAACATACAAACATCTAGCCTACTTTTATTTTGAAGGAGCTTTAATACAAACATCTACTTTTATTTTGAAGGAGCTTAAATACAAACATCTACTTTTATTTTGAAGGAGCTTTAATACAAACATCTACTTTTATTTTGAAGGAGCTTTAACTTTCTAATCTATGGAGCTTTAATACTAGGCTGTGGATGTGAATGAACCAACAGGCTAAAAACCCGACGTTGTTCCACGTGCCACAACTACTTCACCTGAAACTAATCTCAGTCAGCGCCACATCTGCGCACGAGGACGCCACAGGTGAAAACCTTCACGAGACTCCAAGGAAACATTTCTTACCTCGACTCCTCCTGATTAGCCCAAAACGGTCACGAGCTCTCCACCAGTCAGATAATCCACAGATGATGTCATCCTCATTTCCACCACGGTCCTCGCTGTCTCCGTGTTTCATCCATGGACGGTAAAGGTTTCATCCATTTGCACTGAATGCAAAAACACTCACAACCAAAACAAACCCGGCGGGGAAAGCCCGCCAACCTGAGCGCTACGGCGAGTCGGAGGGACACAGCAGCTCGAACGCTAAAAAAAAAACAAAAAAAAAAACACCAATTTGCTGGACACGTCTATTTCAAAATGAGAAACAAAGAAAACAAAATTCTCATGGTTTTAAAATTGGTGAAATTTATGTTGTCCCAAGTGCCCCAACATGCATATTTTATTTCTTCTCCCATATAAATGTCCTAACCTGACATTATATAATTTATTCTAGATTACGTGGGTAACTCATTAATGATTTATGATAAAGTGCCTTGAGAATGTGTTGCATTAATACAGTTCATGTTAAGGTGCATAAAAGAGTTATGTCAAAAAATATAAATAATTTGTAGCCTACTGGTTAAAATATGCATTTTCTCACTACATTAGCAGTACAAGCAGCACAATCCGGACACACGCGACAAACACAACCCAGTCTGTTTCTCTCTGCTCGCCGCCATTTTTTCCACCTCCTTCTTCTTCAATTCCAAAGATGGTTTAAATGTCTATCTTTATTCTGAAGGAACTTTAACACAAACATGTACCTTTATACTGTATGGAGCTTTAATACCAACATGGAAGGGGCTTTAAACTACATCATAGTATTTACTTCCCATCTGTTCTGGTGCAGTCTTTTAAAGCCGCTCCACCAGCGATCACTGGTTGTGCTTCACTGACGAGCTGCACATGGCTGCTGCTCCGATCCATAATAAAAACACACATCTGCTGTGTTTCATACTCTAGCTTTTAAAAACCTGTTGTAAACCTGCTGGATCCGGACCGAGGTGGTCGGAGGCTCAGACTCGGCTCAGTCGGATGCGCTCGGGTCGAAAAAATCTGGATTTCAAACCCTGCGGATCAATACGCAGCAGGGATCATCTCACTCAGGGTCTCTATAGTACAGGGTTTCTACAGGCCCGTGGACATTTGTTCTTCTATAAATAATGTATCCATGGCGATGATGACTGTCTTTGCACACAAACATTGTTCAAATCCCCACAAATACCATCTCGGCCTCGTGGGCTGCTGCGCTGCTGCTGCTGCTGCTGCTGCTGCACTTGAAGGCATCGTCTGCTTCGGCGTGAGCACTGATCTATACACAATCGCCCAGAAGTGCTCATACGTTATTTAACGCACATGTTAGCACAGCACACACACACACACACACACACACACACACACACACACACACACACACACACACACACACACACACACACACACACACACACACACACACACACACACACACAGCACTGAGTTATATAACAGCTCTGTTTCTATCTGCCAGCTCTCTGCCCTGCAGCACTGTGTGTGTGTGTGTGTGTGTGTGTGAGGCGAGGTGAGTGTGTGGTGAACATGCAGCCGACCTGATTACCTGCCTGTGGTGACGCTGGCAGGAAGTGTCGCCCTGAAACCAACCGCCGCTGAGACGGTGATGTCGCACCGCCAGAGCTGGTGACATGAGGGGAAACAGCTGGGTGAACTACAGATGTTCAGGGTCAGAGGTCAGACAGACTTCTACGTCGTAGCCGATTGTAAATGACAATATAACCGAGCGAGGAGGCTTCGTCATGATCCTAGAAATAAAACAGTCTGAGAGGCAGCTCTGCTCCAGGTTGAGAAGCTGGTGAGACGAGATGAGCAGCAGCCTCTTAGAGATGTGATGAAGATTTAATAAAATACTGAAGGAGCTGCCAGGACTTGGAGCAGGACCAGCTGCTCTGAGAGGCGGCTGATGCTAAACAAGCAGAAGAACAGGAGGTTTAAACACTGACCAAGCTCACATCATGTCTGCTTGGTAAAAAAACAACAACCTGTAAATAAAGATGGACCCACAGGTTGAGCTGCTCTGCCGTCGCCATCTTGGCAGCAACTGACTCCGCCCCCCTGACTCCTACATCATCCAAAAATGGTCAAAGGGGAGGGGCCTAGACCTAAACTCACCTGTCAATCAAACAAGCCACACCCTCAGTTCTTAAAGAGTAAACAGGTGATTTCTATAAAGAAGAAAGAATAGTTATCTTATTTCTAGTCAAAACAAACCTCATTCTAAGACTCATCACAACAAAAATAGATTGTTTTTAGACAATTCTTACTTCTTTCAATCATATTTTCACTTGAAATAAGTAAAAAAAATTCTTCACTGGCAGATTTTTCTACTTATTTCAAGTGAAAATTAGTTTGAAACAAGTGAAAACTGTCGAAAAACAAGTTAATTTTTAGGTGATGAGTCTTATTTTAAATGGAAAGAGATTAGTTTTGACTAGAAATTAGACATTTTGACGAGAAATAAGAATATTCTTGACAAGAGTTTGAGTTTTTGCAGTGTAAAAGCTGATTCTGTACCAGACTGTAAACATGTTGATTTATGCAGGTTTTTAAGCTCAACTCAGCTCCATTCGTACCTTTAATTAACCAGCTCCAGAGCCCTAGTGCTGGTTAAATCAGGGAGAATGGAGGCTAAATAACGTTATCCAGAGTTCAGCTTTAAACTGCAGTGGTTGGTTGTTCAGTTAAAGGATCTCCACATTTAATGTATCTCATCCTTAGGACCCTAAAGCAGAGTGTGAGGAGAAGTCGAGTCAGTCCCATTCGTCCTCTGGGAACATGAACGCCTCAGAAACATTTTATGGCAACTGATCCGACAGTTGTTGAGATATTTCAGTCTGGACGGAGACTGGGAGACAGAAACTGTCGTCCCCAGAGCCCAGCTGTCGGCCTGAAAACAATTATCAGAGTAGGAACAGATTTACAGTAGATGATGTCACATCTGAAACCTCTCAAACCTCCAGACTTTCCAAAAACTCCCCGAGTTCTGGCAGGAAGGAGCCGAGTGACGGCTCCGACCGGATTCCTCTGAGCTGTTTATCTGAAAGTTCGCTCTGAGAAGCCGCACAGATTCATGTAAACGCTGCAGCTGTAGGTGTGTAGACGCTGCTGAACCGAACCTGCGCTGTCTTCACTTTATTATTCATGAAACCTGACAGTGATGCTGCGTTCAGGAACAGCGTGTTACCGCCGCAGCTTCCACAAGTCTGGAAGCACCGAGTTTATCCTCCAGCACCGTGTCCTGTCCTCTGGTTCAACCCCAGCAGTGGGTCTGGACAGAAAAGAAACAAACACATAGAAAACAAATAACAATTGAATTTTCAAAAGAATTTACAAGATTAGTCAAACATTTGCATTTAAATAAAACACTCCTGAAGCCTGGATGTAAAGGAATTTATCATGGACTTGAATACAATGCAGACCTGCAGATTTTTGTTTTTTTATTGTTATTATTTCACTCGCAATCTAATTATTTTTATATGCAAACATTGAATGTAGCACTCTAGTTTATTTATGTACTGTTGGTTTTATTAAATATGTTAAATATGTGAAAGTACTTTGTATCATGTCTCGTATGTGTTATTTTGTGATGCAGTGGCTCAGAGCCCAAAACAAATTTCCCTTTGGGACAATAAAGTACCATGCAATACATTCAGAGATGCCAGACTTTGGAGTTGCAAACTGTTCCAGAGAATCTAAAAGCTTTCTTCCCTGTTTCTGTTCTCACCTTCAGAACGGTAAAATGACAAACGTCCTGAGAGCGGAGACTGGAGGTAGGCCGTATTATTCAAGATTAAAAGAGATGATAAATAAGATGGAATCATCTCAAGAATATAGCCGTGTAAATCAGCGCATACCAACGGCCTCAGTTTACTGTCTGTCTGCTGCACAGGAGCCAGGACTTTAATGGAGAACGGCTCCATGGGGGGCGGGGGGTGGGGGAGGGGGGAGACAGGTGCAACAAGGCCACCGGAGGGTCCATCCTTCCTGTATATAAGAGACAGAGCGAGGAGGAGGCGGGGAGGTGGGGGGTCAGGAGGCCTTGGATCTGGTGAGTAGACCTGGACAGGAAACACTGGAGACGGAGTCGATGAATATCTGGTAACGATTCTGTGTGAGTGTTGTCGGAGCGGCCTGTGGTCGCCGTGTGGCTCCTCGTCTTCTCTACGTTTCCTGCTGCTCATTTGTCAGAGTTGTAAACAAACTGTTCAGAGACGTGTTTCTGTTTGATCTGCTGCTGCTGCTGCTGCTGCGAGTTTTGTAATCTGCAAGTTTGTAATCTGTGTGAGACGATGAGGAAAAAGCTCAGACTTGTTCCTGATAGGAGAGAGGAGGAGGAGGAGGAGGAGGAAGAGGAAGAGGAGAGGAATGATGAAACAACCTGTAGAAAAGCAGCAATCCTCTTCAGCTTTATGATGTTTACTCCCTCGGCTCAGCTCGCCACCTCGGCTCACACTCTGCAGGTCGAGGACGCCAGTGAACAGGGGTTGAAAAACGTGTGCTAAAGTGCCCTCTAGGAGCTAACGTGTGCTAAAGTGCCCTAAAACGTGTGCTAAAGTGCCCTAAAACGTGTGCTAAAGTGCCCTAAAACGTGTGCTAAAGTGCCCTCTAGGAGCTAACGCGTGCTAAAGTGCCCTAAAACGTGTGCTAAAGTGCCCTCTAGGAGCTAACGCGTGCTAAAGTGCCCTAAAACGTGTGCTAAAGTGCCCTCTAGGAGCTGACGCGTGCTAAAGTGCCCTCTAGGAGCTAACACATGCTTAAGTGCCCTAAAACGTGTGCTAAAGTGCGCTCTGGGAGCTAACGCGTGCTAAAGTGCCCTCTAGGAGCTAACACGTGCTAAAGTGCCCTAAAACGTGTGCTTAAGTGCCCTCTAGGAACCAAAACATGTGCTAAAGTGCCCTCTAGGAACCAAAACATGTGCTAAAGTGCCCTCTTCAGTGGCGAGGATGTGTTATATTTGCCCTTTTTTTTCCTTTTCGCCCCCGCCCTTCAAAGAGTCTGTGCACGCCACTGGAGGACGCCGTCTCTCTGAGATCATCTGAGACAGTATTGAGACACACGGACCAAAAAATTTCCATGACCTACCTCAGTGATGACTAACAACCCCCCTCAGCGCCCCCTCCTCCTCCCCTACCCCCCACCCCCCCCTGCTATGACTAATCACTTCAGCAGGTAAATGAGGCTGCATTGATTTGAAGGAGGTGCCGCGGCGACGATGATGATTAACAAGCTCTGAGAGAAAATTAGAGAAAGACGAGCAGCTCGTTAGAGATTCATTCAGAACGGAGGGAGGGAGCGCCAGCAGCGGCCTGTCAGTCACTGAGGATGAGGAGGATGAGGATGGCTGCATCATCCAGAGAGGAAGAGGAAGAATATTTATGCTGAAGAGAGCTCCTCTCCTCACATCCTCTGACCTTGTTTTTTTATTTCAAATGAGGTGAAAAGTAAAAAAAGATGAAAGTCAGAGGAGTCGAGTTTGTTTTATCTTCTCGGCCTCGAATCACAAATCATGTTTGTCTCCGCGGGCCGAGGACGGACCGAGAGACTCCGTCTGTTCTTCTTCTTTGACCCTCGAGGACAAAACCAGAGATGAAATGAGAAACTAGAGAGAAAACAGGACGAGAGCAACGATGGAAGAAGGAAAGGAGGCACAGAGGAAATGAAGCAAGGAAGGAAGGAAGGAAGGAAGGAAGGAAGGAAGGAAGGAACACATGAGCATGTTTCCTCTCTGTGCTAAGCTACGCTAACCCACACCTGGGAGTTTCTCCTCATTGGATGTTGTTATTATGGGATGTAAAGACAAACTGTTTGTAGAAATGGGCAAACAACTGTAGTTTGTAGTTTGTAATAAAGCAGCGTGGGTGTGGTGACCTTCCTCTTCCCCCTGACCTCCAGGTGAGTCGTACAAGATGGAGGACGACTTCAGGCCTCAGGTGAAGAAGGTGGCGGTTGCCATGGGCGCGGCGCTCACGGAGCAGGACGTGGACCGCATGCCACACGGGATGAGAGCACAGGGTGACACTGAGTGTGTGTGTGTGTGTGTGTGAGAGAGATGCAGTCATCCACTAAACTAGACAGTGACTGGTGATGATGTGATGCTCATTCACGTGTGAGTCATGAGGATGAGGATGATGATGATGTCACCGCCTGATGTCATGGTTCCTCGTCGTTCCTCTGCAGGAAACTTCCACTACGGCCGGTTCCTGGACTACATGAGGCAGTTCAGGACGTCGCAGCAGAGGGAGGAGGCGGTGAGGAAGGCCTTCGCCACGCTGGACAAGGACGGCAGCGGGTACATCGAGTGGAACGAGATCAAGTACGACGCAAAGATGAAGCTTCTGTCTCGACTTGTTTCTCTGCAGGAGGAGAGAGTCTGTCTGTTGGGACGTTTCTGTCAGCATTCATTCATTCATTCTTCTGGTCACGTGTGTTTTCACAGGTACATCCTGTCCACGGTGCCCGGCGCCGGCCCAGCACCTCCTCTGTCAGACGAGGAGGCCGAGGCCATGATCCAGGCCGTGGACGCCGACGGAGACGGACGCATCGACTACAGAGGTGAGGAGGAGGAGGAGCTTCATCCTCTTTCTGCTCTGTGCTGCACCGACCTGCAGCCGCCACTGAGGGTCAGCAGTCAGTCACTCTTCACATCTGTGGGGGAACAAACATGGCTTCTTATAGTGGATTTAACATTTAAAAGCTAAGTTTATCTATCTGGAATTAACATTGTAGAGATCAACAGTGTCTGTCTGACTTGTCCTAATTATATTTTGAATAGTTGGATTTTTCATTCAAGATATCTGTAGCCTAATTCAGTTTTGCAGAGGCAAAAAGAACATTTCAGATCCACAACTACGTTCTTCCTATAGGACAAATGATGTCACTTTAACCATTCATGTGTATGGGGTTTGTCATTATAGATGTCTACAATTCAGTTGCAGAAATTTAGTTATTTTTATATCTGGCCGGTCAGTTTTTTTTTCCCCTGATGTTGTTTTTTTTTGCCAGATTTTTTATTTCTGATGGATTTTTTTTTTTCAATGGATTTTTTTTTTGTCAGAATTTTTTTTTTGCCAATTTTTTTTTTTTTGATGGATTTTTTTTTGCCAGAATTTTTTTTTTGCTTTTTTTTTTTGCCCGATTTTTTTTTCCGATGGATTTTTTTTTTGTCAGAATTTTTTTTTTTTGTCAAATTTTTTTTTGATGGATATTTTTTTTGCCAGATTTTTTTTTTGATGGATTTTTTTTTTTGCCAGATCTTTTTTTTTTTGCCAGATTTTTTTTTTCCGATGGATTTTTTTTTTTTTTTGCCAGAATTTTTTTTTTGCTAATTTTTTTTTCGATGGATTTTTTTTTGCTAATTTTGTTTTTCGATGGATTTTTTTTTTGCCAGATTTTTTTTTCTTTTTGCAAATTTTTTTTTTTTTGATGGAATTTTTTTTTGCCAGATTTTTTTTTTTGGATGGACTTTTTTTTTGCCAATTTTTTTTTTTCGATGGATTTTTTTTTTTTGCCAGATTTTTTTTTTCGATGGATTTTTCTTTTTGCCAGATTTTTTTTTTTTTGCTAAAAAATTTTTTTTACAGATTTTTTTTTTGCGGTTTTTTTTTTTTTTACGATGGATTTTTTTTTGCAAATTTTTTTTTTCAATAGATTTTTTTTTACCAGATTTTTTTTGCCCAATGTTTTTTTTTGATGGATTTTTTTTTTGATGGATTTTTTTTTTTGCCAGATGTTTTTGTTTTGCCAGATTTGTTTTTTTTGCTAATTTTTTTTTTTTCGATGGATTTTTTTTTTGCCAGATTTTTTTTTGCCAATTTTTTTTTCCAATGGATTTTTTTTTCGATTCATTTTTTTTTTCGATGGATTTTTTTTGCCAGATTTTTTTTTCTGATGGATTTTTTTTTTGCCAGATTTTTTTTTCGATGGATTTTTTTTTTGCCAATGTTTTTTTGCGATGGATTTTTTTTTTTTCGATTAATTTTTTTTTTTCGATGGATTTTTTTTTTTGCCAGATTTTTTTTCCGATGGATTTTTTTTTTTTGCCAGATTTTTTCTCCACATGAATGGCAAAAGTGATGTCATTTGTCCTAGAATATCTGAAGTATTTCTTTTTACAGATCTGCAACACATATCCAGTCTGGCTTTCAAAATGGCTTGTCGTAGGCTCCTCCTCCACTCAGGCCTCAGAAAAAGAAGTCTGTGTGTCTGTGCAGATAAAGAGCTCAGCTGCTGAGGAGCGGTCCTGTCTTTATGTCATCAGGATATGTCGATGTGATGTGGATTATGATAATCCTAAATGAACCCCCTTTTTCTTCTTTGTGCAGAGTTCTCAGACATGGTGAAGATGGAGAAGAAATCAGGGAAATAGAGGCGACATGGTTAATCGATGCTCCACAGTGACGCTCTGGTGTGTGTGTGTGTGTGTGTGTAGGATAGAAGAGGAGAAGCTCCACATACCTGAGATGAGGGGAGAGTGTTGTGTTGTTCAGGTTAAAGTAGATCAAGGTTTGTTCAAGTCTTTAAGAAGCTCCTGTTCGTCTTCTCTACAGGACAGGACAGTCTGCTTCTTCTGTTTGTACAGTTGCATAAAACAATAAAATAAAGTAAAAACTGTTTAATAATCAGACTGAGTTGTGTTTCAAGGTTTAGATCAGCTGATTGGACCGTTAGATTGCGTTGTAGATGTGAACAGATTTCCTGAGCTGCTGCACCGACTCGCTCTCACCTCTGGGTGGCAGCACTTCACTCCTCTTCATGTGTGAGGAGTCACTTCCTGCTGCTGCTGCTGCTGGGGGTAAAACCTGGATCCTCTGTCCATTCTCATTTTGGTTTTTTAGGATTAATGAGCTCATGTTGATGCAGATTCTCCCCGATCACACACACACACACACTCCTGCTGTGTTGACACTGAGTCACGCTGTCGTGGAGGAACGAGAGGAACTTAATGAACTTCAGACAAACAACATAAACACATCAATAAATCATCTGACACTGCTTCATCTCACCTGCTTCGATGGGAAACTCATCTACTTCATGCAAACTGATGATACACACACACACAGACACACACACACACACACACACACACACCAGGGCCAGGCCTCATCTTTCAGGCTGCCGGCTGCACATTACCAACTGCACTGTGTAATTGTAACGTTCCTGCTGCCAGACATTTTGGCAGCGCTGCAAAGTCTGACTCATGGCTTTGGTAACTCCCTAACGCAGCCCTCAACCCCCTCTCCCCCCCTTCCAACCCCAACACCCCTCAACCCCACCCCCACCCTAACCCCGACCACATCGCACCATCATGATGCACATCTGGTTCTGTGCCTCTGCTCCACCTTGGAGGAGGAAACGAGGCGACCTGGATCCTCTGTGTTTTTACAGCAATGGAGGAGGAGGAGGAGGACAGAGCGCCTCCCTCCCCCCCTTCCTCAAAAAAAAAGAAAGTGGAAGAAAAATTATCATGGTATGTGTGTTTGTGGGTGAGAGACAAAGTGGTTTCTGGTGTTTTCATTGGTCGACTTGTGACACGTCAAGAACTAATGATAAAACCCTGCGGAAACAACAGAGGAAGTATGAACCACCGTTCTCACAGCACAAACACCATCAGTCTGTTTCCTCCTGGTTCATACTGAACACTAAACACTAACATGATGGATGTTTCACTTGTTAGTCTTTCCAAGTGTTTTTTTTTCTTCTTTTCATTTCTGTAAAACTGTTAGAATAACTGCAAAAGAAAATAAAGAATAAAAATATTACAATTATTTCCTGGAAAAATATTAGAATTGGCAGAAATGAGAAGAAGAAAATAACTTCAGCTGAGACTGTGTTGAGTTTCCAGGAGAATTTCAAACATCCACTTAAAGGGATAGTTCAACATTTTGGCAAATTGGCCCATCACCATAATCCCTATAGTCATAGCAGTAGGTTCGTTGCCTTTAATTGTCAGTGCAAGCTATTTTTAGAACGGTGGAGCAGAGCCGTGAGCTGCTCAGAGCTACGCTACGGGGGCTCATGGGATTTCTTGGTTTCCCTCATCAAACTCATCAAATACACAATCCAACAACTCCACAACGCTCTGGTGGACAAGTTGTGACCTGCACATTCACCACGCTATGAGATAATAACACAATGTTACCACACAGAGTTGTTTTAACGAACCTACTGCTAAGACTATAGGGATCATGGCAATGGGCCAATTTGCCAAAATGTTGAACTATCCCTTTAATTATTTATATCTCATTATGTACTGAACTCTATGTAATTTCATTAGTTGTGTGCAGTGACACTGGCAGTTAATTAGACTAATCAACAGGACGTGAACAAACCACTCTCCCACTAATTAGATCTAATATTATAAAGTTGTATTTTTCATGACGTTGACAGTTAATTAGGAAACTTTAAAACACAACTGGGTCTGTTTTAGTAAAAAAACTAAACAAAAAGTCACAAACGCACTCATAAAATCACAGTTTGTTTTTATACAGATAAAAAAAAAAGGTCAAAATCAGAGTCAGGAAATTTTCCATGATGAAGGTGAAGTTTTCTTCCACTTCCTGCCGCCACACACCGCCAAAATAAAGCTTCACATGCCTGGATCACTCAGCTTCAGTGTGTGTGTGTGTGTGTGTGTTGCTACATGTTAAATATTCCCTGATGTTCAGTGTGTCTTTGGTTTCCCGTCTCCAGGTGTGGAGCCTGAACACACCGTGGCCACCGGCTCCGAATCCAAACATGGAGAGAAGAAGAAAAAGAAGAAAAAGGCCACTGATATGACGTCCTGTTGACGGCTGCGTTACCGTGGAGACGTCCTGAATCACCTCGCAGATAAAAAAAAAATGCTTCATCCGAAACTACTGATTCACATTTTTGTTTTGTTTTTTAAGAAGAATAAGAAGGGAAAAAAAAGGCACTGGAAGTCCTGGTGGCGGCGGCACAGTGATGATGTCATCAGTACAGGAGAAACAATAAGTTAATTAATTAAAGTCCCTTAAAGTAAAAATAAACAAAAGACTAACAGCTTCAAATGTCTGTCACTCTACAGACACACAGAGGTTTGGTTTTGTTACCTTCCACAGTAAAAACACAAACACATACAGACACACACAGAGACTCAGAGGCTGAACATAATGAGACTAAATGTCAGAAAAAGACCTTGGCCACTGCCTGCAGTGCTCTAACCGGCTATTTAGGGGGCGGGGAGTCGGGGTATTTTAAGCAAGTGGCCAAACTCTTGAAACAGTCCGACACAGTCACAACAACAAGAGCCTCCGTCTGCTTCCACTCTGATTGTACGAGTCGCTCTCAGTTGGTTTGACTTCCCAGCGGCGGCGGCCTGGTTCTGGTGACTCGCAGGAAACAAGTCTAAAGTTTAAAACCTGATTCAACCTCCGGGATCTGTCCACATGTTAAAGGTCGAGTCTGGAGTTTTGTGTCCAAAAATAAACATTAGAATTATACAAATTAAATCCGTCTTAATCTGAAGCTACGTGTAGCAGAGTAGTAGCTCAGGGCTGCTAGCCACGCTAGCTGTCTCTGATGCTAACGAGTGCTAGCACGTCTCTCTCTCTCTCAGCAGCAGCATCAGGACCGCGGAGAAAAAGAAATGCAGTCTGAGTGAAGCGCTGGAGCCGCAGACCGATTCCCCACCATCTCCAACAACTAAAGCCTCGACTGGTAACAAACTGAGGGCCGTTGTGAGCTAGCTCATTGCTAACTGCTACCGCTAGCCGAGGTTAGCATCGAGCTAGCTCACTACAACCGTCTTCCCAGCTCACCACAACGGCATACATAATACATACATAAAACTCCAGACTCTCCCTTTAACTATTTCAGTCAATAAACTAAATGCTAACGTTAGCGTTTAGCATCCATGGGGACTAAACTCCGACCTGTTGGTGGCGCTGTAGAGTCGGTGATGGTTCATCCTCTGGGAGCTGGAAATAGCATGAGTTTAACCTACGAGTCGACCAAACCAAACCGAACGCTGTCTGGGAAAAAATATAAAAGTTTTTAAAGACGAACAGACGTTTGATAAATAAAATAAAGTAAAATATCTGCTTCCTGAACAATCACAGCAGCTGTCATTTAGAAAAGTAGAAGAAGAAGAAGATGAAGAATCGTTTCCTTCACAAAAAGAAAACTTCTGGTTCTTGTTGGTTTTCGATTGAGTCAATTGAGTCATTTTGTCGCTCCGGCAGGAAGTTGCAGGGTTTGGACTTCCTATATCCTCGCCGCCGTGCTGGTGATGCGTGCGTGTGTGTGTGTGCGTACACGCAGGTGTGTGTGGACGTGAACTCAGGAGTCGTGGTCGTGGTGCGTGTAGAGCCGTATGAGTCCGGCCTGGTCCAGCTGCTGCCACAGACTCATCTCCATCCGCAGGTCGTGGTTGATGAAGAAGCCGACGGAGTGGAAGCTGCGGTCGTAGTAGTGGTCAGAGTAGTTCTTATAGTCCGAGGTCATGAAGCCGTACGCGCTCACCTGCATCGACACACAACCAAGCACAGTGAGAGACCGACACTGACGACAACAACAACAATATTCCACCAAAAGAGAGATAAAAACATTTGTAATAATATAATATAAATTACATTTTATTAATAAACAAAGCACCATACACACGAATCACTGTAGAAATTAAAGACATATAATTTTTAAGAGTATAAAAAGGCTTTCAAAACACTAATTTTTATCCTTTATTAGTGTGACTAAACTATATTTTACATAATGCATATGAAAAATTTCTAAAGTTATTTTTTTGCATATTAAAAACTTACATTAAAAAACATTTCTTTAATAAAAACTTCATTATATATTGGTTAAAATTCACATTTTAGTAAAATATTCAGTTAAATCCTAATAACAATTGCTGATTTTATGCTAAAAACTCATTGCTGTTACTCATACTTCAAAAATGCAATGATAATAAACTTTTGAAAGTTGCAATAAATTAAATAAAGTAGCCTGAGATTGACCAGTAAGAGTAAATGTGTATATAAAAATATTCTATACTGAAATGGAATGAAAAAGAAGAGTTACAGCGAGCAAATGGCAGTCTTTTGGCGGAATGACCCAACAACAGGTTAAAGCAGGTTTCAACAGCGACGAGAGAATCTGCAGGTCTGTGGTTGAAGGCCACACACACACACAGACACACACACAGGGCGAGCTCCCACAAGGCCGCGGGGCTGCGAGTCTAAACAAACCTCCTCGCGCTATCGGGGCAAGTGCAGCCTCGTCCCACTGTAAATACAAATCAGCCCTGAGGCAGCGACGATGACGATGATGGATGCTGTTACCTTGTCACAGGTGTGCAGCGCAGCCAGCAGCATCACGGCGCCCGTTGATGGACGGTAAATGTCCTTGTATTTGGTTTGCAGAGTCTTCGACCGGAGGAACCTGAAACACACAGAAGAAGAAGAAGAGGAAGAAGGAGAAGTTAAAAGGAGGAGTTTAAAGTGAAGAACGAGGATGTGAAAGTTGCTCAAGCAGCAGCTGCTTCTCCTGCTGCTCTCACCTGTTTCTGAGGTAACGGATGAAGTCTGGGTGGTACATCTTCAGCTTCTCCGCCGACACGTCCTCTCCAAAGTACTTCACAGGGCTGAGAGGAGGAGGAGGAAGAGGAGGAGGAGGAGGAGGAAGAGGAGGAGGAGGAGGAGGAGGAGGAGGAAGAGGAGACAGGACGTTATTATAAACTAGGACCAGTTCATTAACAATCACTGGGAAAAGATGGGCCAATTTGCCAAAATGTTGAACTATCCCTTTAAGCTTTACATGTTGAAATAATCTTTTCTTTGTAAAACCTCCTGTGACTCACTCTCTGCTCTTCTCCGGCCCTCGCTCCACCACAGAGTGCGTGGCCGCCGCCTTCATCAGCAGGTAGTCCCGGTCGTGATCCGGCAGGAAGACGTACCGCGTTTCCTGTCAGAGAAGAAGAAGAAGAAGAAGAAGAAGAAGATGAAGATGAGGCTGTGTGATGATCAGTGAAGGAGGAGAGACTCTCTGGTGGCGGTGGCGGTGCGGACTGCGGACTGCGGACCTGGGACAGCGGCGGTCCTGTGTAGCCGACGCGGCCGTAGCTCCTCATGGAGTTCATCAGTGTGTTGGTGGAGAAGGTGTAGTGGGTCGTCCGAGACCCCACGTCCTCCTCGAAGCCCTGGAGGATCGCCCCGTTGGTCCTGAGGACGGACAGACAGACGGACATAAGACACAGTGTCCATCTATCTATCTATCTATTACAACACTTGCACAGCATAATACGGGTTAACACCAACATTTTCCGTTACACAATCCAACAGAAACTCTCAGTTAATAAAGTTGTCAATCATTAATAAACCTGTACTTTTTAAACAAAGTGTCAGTAACTTATTACAAAAGGTGAAGGTGTGAAACCGGACTGAATGAGTCACCGCTGCTCCCTTCACTCCCACATTCACTGGAACTCTTTTTTGTTGTTTTTTAATCTTTTTCCTTCCTATTCTAAAGCTGCAGCCTCTTTTCTTGGTCTGTTGTTGTTGTTGTTCTTGTGTAATTAAGATTCATCTGTGGTTGGTAACACAATGTCAGTCGTCAGTCTCAGGCCTGATTTACTGTATATGAGACCACCAGCTGTAATTAACTCTGTGGGAGCATCTGAAACCAGCGGAGCCCTGCAGAGCACCACACCCTGCAAATATGTGGCTCCGCTAACTAACAACATGTTTCTGTGACTGAAGCAGCAGCGTGGAGCAGCAGCGTGAAGCAGCGTGGAACAGCGTGGAACAGTGTTTAACAGCGGACCGAGTCGACAGGAAGCTGCTCAGTGTTTTCACCTGAACACGTAGTGATGAGCGTCGATCTCCTTCCCTTTCTTGGAGTTGTTCAGGATCCCTCCGTTTCCCACCACGGCGCAGTAGATGCACTTTGATTGGTTGCTGCGAGCCGGCCAGTCGTCCAACAGCCGCCGGTTGGCCGTCCGGTTGAGGACGGACAGAGTCTCTGAGAGAGCTGCACACGGACAGACGCACAAGGAAACACAACTCAACTCAGATTCAACAACATCTGTCAGAACACAAGGGAAAGGAAAACTTCCATTCAGCGTGTGTGTGTCTTTGTAATTGCATCCGCCCACAGATTGTGAGGCTGCATGTGTGGGCACACACACACACACACACACACCCTTTATTGCAGAGTGATAAGCGTGTTGTCTGTCTGTGATGAAACCCACGTTTCTTCAATCACTTTGTCTCTTTGTCTGGACGCATGTGGAATGCAGATGTTAGATAACAGCTGACAGCTTCACACACACACACACAGAGTTCTGACAACAGTGTGTGATTAGAGCTGCAGAAAACGAACCCCAGAACCTGCAGTTTCAAATATTTAACCTTTAAATTTGAAATATTAAACTTCATATTTTGCTGATTTGCTGCATGTTCCTGAATAAAACTGTGTTTAACGGGATATAATGAAGCCGTCGTCTGTTTCTGACTCTGTTTAGAGGGAAATTCATTCAAAACCTCTGATGAGCGTTGCCTTCAGGGACAGTTTGTCATCAACAGTCTCTGTATTTCCCTCTAAAACAACTCTGTGTGGTAACGTTGTGTTATTATCTCATAGCGTGGTGAATGTGCAGGTCACAACTTGCTCTGAGCAGCTCACGGCTCTGCTCCGCCGTTCTAAAAACAGCTTGCACTGACAATTAAAGGTAATGAACCTACTGCTATGGCTATAGGGATTGTGGCAATTGGCCAATTTGCTAAAAATGTTGAACTATCCCTTTAAGTATTAGGGAAAAGAAACAGAAAAAGATGAGGTAAAGTTAGAGAAACTGAAAGTTGGGAGGAAACATCTGAAAATAAACAATAAAAAGTGCGTGGACTCACTCTGGTAGTCGACGCCCCCCCAGCCGTGGGCTCCCGGGAACGCGCTGAGGCGCCGGTGTTGCTCCTGGGTGACGTGTCCGGCCCACTGCAGGACCGGGACGTCCTGCAGGAACCGGCCTCCAAACTCAGTGTGTGCAACATGGCTGCGGATCCCATCGGGGCAGTCCTGGTGGGGGGGGGAGATAAGGCCTCAGCGTTATCATCACACACACACACACAGCAGGAGTCTCTGGTCTTATCTCCACCATGTGCAACTCTTCCTGTTCGTCCCACATGATCATAATTACACCGTTAAAGAGGACAGGACGCAGACTGCTGCTGCACTCAGAGACAGACTGAAGGACGAACTCATGGTGAAATGTACACGGACACTTTGCTGATGCAGGAAACTCCGAACCACAGACGTAACGAGGAGTTTCCATGAAACACACGGAAACACACGGACGCTCGTTAGCAGCTCCGTCTCCTTCACTGAGCTACGAGCTGCTTCTCTGTGCAATCAATTATGGTTCAGACTGTGTGCACTGCAAAAACTCTAAATCTTCCCAAGAATATTTGTCTTATTTCTTGCCAAAATGTCTCATTTCAGTCCAAACTAATCTACGTCCACATAATATATGCCTGAAAAAAGTTTAAAAAAAAGTGTCTAAAAACAAGCTACTTTTTATGTGATGAGTCTTATTTTAAGTAGAATAGATTTATTTTGACTAGAAATGAGACAAATGATCTTGGTAAGATTTAGAGTTCTTGCAGTGTGTGTCTGTGTGTGTGTCTGTGTGTAGTAAGAAACTCTACTGAATAAGACAGTGGTCACCATATGGAGACATTATTTCATTCAACTCTCCTCTCACAGGACCCTGTGACGTCCCCCATGAGGCGTTCAAAGACTGAATGTTTTCTCCAAATGGAGCCAGCTCACGGGGCAACATGTGTTAGTGACGCACACACACACACACACACATGCACGTACACACTCTGAGGGAGGAGACGAGCTGGAGAAACAGAGTCAGCTCTGGTGCTGGGAGCCGTGACTGTTCAGACACACCCAGCCGACTGCGAGGCCGCCGCCCAGCGACAACATCTGGAGCGTGAGGCTGGAAACCAGAGGTGGTTTCCACTAGAATTAATCATTTTGGGTTTTGGGTATTTGTCAATAAATCTCGTGACAAAAACAAAATCCTCCGTGTCAGGACCCTCGTCCTCCTCTCAGCCTCAGACTCTTCAGTGTCACTCACAGCTGCTGTAAAAATACTCCCCACGGCTCCAAATGTGGATCCATCCGCAGCTGAAAATAGTCCAGGTCTGTTTTTAAGTGAAGCAGCTATATAGAGTAGATACAGTAGAGGTGGTGAGGTGTCTCTGGTGTCAGAGCCACAGACACTGTGACAGCATCACAAACATGTTTCTGTGTGAACAGAAAAATAACTGGAACAGTGAGTAACAGCTGAGCCAGTTAACGCCACCTCATCAGGATTGTGTCATTTCCTACGAACTCAAACGTGCCACAGCAGAACCAGTCCAGGTCTAAACTCTCTCCACTCTGAGTGTGAACTTCCACTAACCCTTTGATTTACAGGCTGCTAATTACATGATAATGTCTGGAATTAGCCAAGACATAATGATTGATTGTGTAGAAATAGACCAGAAATAATTGGTTATAATTTATACAGTAATTGCAAGGAGGAAATTCTGGCCTTTCCCCAAAAATTCAAAGCATGAGAAGAAGCATGTGTAATCTTCTGCCCTTATGAAAAACATGACATTACTATGAGATTGACTGTAATTTATTGATATTATCACGTAGTTAGCAGCCTGTAAATCAAAGGGTTACCATATTTTCTGCTCAGATGGATCAGAAGAAGAAGAAGAAGAAGAAGAGGAGGAGGAGGAGGAGGAGGAGGAGGAGGAGGAGGAGGAGGAGGAGGAAGAGGAGGAGGAGCAGGACTCACAGTCTGTGGAGGGACGTCTTCCCTCATGTAAGTGTCTCCGATGAAGGGAGGCTCTGTCGGCCCGGCTGCTGCCGGCGGTGCAGGGGTTCTGGCGCCGGTCCTGGTTCTACCCGCTCCATCGGGACTGCTGGTGCTGCTGCTGCTGCTGGACTTTGAAACGTCCTGGACTCTGCCAGCGAAACCCACCAGTGGGGGGTTTCTCTCCGGTGGGGGGTTTCTCCGTGTGGAGGTTCGAGGGTTTAAAGTGGGAGCGTGTGTTGGAGCCTCAACATGCCCGGGCTCAGGCTCAGGCTCAGAGGGGGGATCTGGGTGGAAGGTGGGGGCCGGCGGCTCCGGGGGGAGGGTGAGGGCCGGCGGCTCCGGGGGGAGGGTGAGGGCCGGGGGCTCCGGGGGGAGGGTGGGCGCCGGGGGCCGCGGGCTCCACGGGTCGTTGTGGCTCGTCCTGTCCGGTCGGGGCTCAGAGTCCAGTGAGCTGTGGAGGAGAGAACGACACGGGTCAGTTTCCTGAAGGACGAGGATCATGTGGAGCCAGCGCACAGTTAGCTTAGCTTAGCATAAAGACTGAAAACAGAGGGAAACAGTTAGCTTAGCTCTGTCTCTGAGGGATCATGTCTTTAAAGGGATAGTTCAACATTTTGGAAAATTCTCCTCTCACCATAACCCCTATAGTCATAGCAGTTGGTTCGTTACCTTTAATTGTCGGTGCAAGCTATTTTTAGAACGGCGGAGCAGAGCCATGAGCTGCTCAGAGCTACGCTACGGAGGCTCATGGGATTTCCTCATCAAACTCGTCAAAAACACAATCCAACAACTCCACAACGCTCTGGTGGACAAGTTGTGACCTGCACATTCACCACGCTATGAGATAATAACACAACGTTACCACACATGAAGGAAATGCTCTGAACTACTTGCGCTGTTGAAATCCCTCCGCCCAGCAGCCATGTCTGGAATGTAGTTCCAGCTGCATTTGCCTCTAAAACAACTCTGTCTCGTAACGTTAGCTACATGATTATCTCATAGCGTGGTGAATGTGCAGGTCACAACTTGAACTTGAAGAATTTGCCAAAATGTTGAACTATCCCTTTAATTTTCACTGGGAGAAGAGACCAAGAACAGTCCTGTTTGTTGTTACTTTATTATAACAATGTAAAATCAACCCGTCGACAGAGACATTTTTAATTTTTCACTCTCTCTAAGTTGGTTTTGTTTCCCTCGCCAAACACCTGTGAGGTCATTTGTCTCTGTTGGCATGGAGACCGAAACAGGAAGTGAAACTAAATTTGACTTTTGTAACTTCTGCTTCTCTGACTCATGCTGTGTGACTGAGTGTTTACATGTGTGTCTCTGTGTTGTTGTTGTTTGGCATCTTTGTGGTTGTGTTGTGTTGTGATTTTGTGCGTCTTCAGGATGACTGTGACTGAAACACTTCACACCTGTGTTTATTCTTGTTGCTCGATGACCAACATGCTGTTTATTTCACAGTCTGAGCAGAACAGGAAGTCAGGTAACCATGGCAGATGTGGCTCTGCTCTGTGAAAACCTGCACGGTGAACTTATAAAACCCAGTAATGAGACACGGAGCGGAGCGGCTGAATTAAAGTGGAATTAGGGACGTGTTCGTGCTGAACGAAGATCAAAAGGTTGAAAAAGCAGCGGTGGAAGAAAGTCAGTGAACGCAGCAGCAGCAGCAGCAGCAGCAGGTCATTCTAGGTGACGTTGTGAAAGAGTTTGTGGAGGAAGAGGAAGGTGAAATGAAGCGGAGTCAGTTCTGCTGCAGCGCGTTATTATTATGCAGTTCATATGTCTCTTATTAATTTGATTTGTTGTGTTTTGTTTTGTGGGATGTTGAACAACACAGAGAGAAAATAATTGAATTAGTTTTCATTTGAATTATTGCTTTCTCTGAAAACGTTCCAAGTCTCAAAGATTTCATTCTGTCTGGGAACTCGAATGTAACAAAGGAGAAATTCATTTCTATTAAAAAAAAAAAAAAACTTTGACAATTTCCCTTTTCAATACGGGGAGAAAAAAAAGTACAGCAACGGGAACAAAGCTGATCTTTGTTTAACCACAGCGCCTGCAGCCTTCATGTTCTGATAACCTCTTCCTACAACTTCCAATTTAATTTTCAAGCCAGAAAATATCAGAAATTCCCTCTCAGACCTTGAACTGGTCTCTTTATTTCTCTCCAGACCTAGTTCTCCTTCAGATTCCTGCCTGACGTCAGACTGCAGTTCCTGGAGTTTGAGGTTTTATTGTTATCATGGCTGCGTCAATAAACATTATGAGGTAGTTCCACCTTCAAGAGCTCCGTTTTCTTCTTCTCCTGTGTTTTATTTTGAAGGGTCTATATCTCTCTGGAGCTCCAGTAACAACAGGTTGGTGTCAGCCAATCAGAAGAGAGGAGGAGGCTATGAGCCTTTCTTCTGATTGGCTGACTGTTTTTTGAGTGATCCAATAAAAAAAATAGAGGAGATGTCAGAATAAAACACTCATAGAAATTAAATCCTGCAAGTTGTTGTTGGATGGATGGTGTCGTCCAGGTGGTGAGGGGGCGGGGCTTTGTTGTGACATCACAAAGTGACAGGAAGTCCTGACGGCTGGTTTGTGCATTTCTCTGTGGACTGAGGCTTTGATACTTTCACAGTATTAATATAGAACCTAGAGCTGCTTTATAATCACACTACACATGGACATCTACCTTTATACTGTATGGAGCTTTAACACAAACATCTACCTTTATACCTTTATATGGAGCTTTAACACTAACATCTACCTTTATACTGTATGAGACATCTACCTTTATACAGTATGGAGCTTTAACACAAACATCTACCTTTATTTAGAAGGAGCTTTAACAAACATCTCTTTATACTGTATGGAGCTTTAACACAAACATCTACCTTTATACTGTATGGAGCTTTAACACAAACATCTACCTTTATACCGTATGGAGCTTTAACACTAACATCTACCTTTATACCGTATGGAGCTTTAACACTAACATCTACCTTTATACCGTATGGAGCTTTAACACAAACATCTACCTTTATACCGTATGGAGCTTTAACACAAACATCTACCTTTATACCGTATGGAGCTATGGAGCTTTGACACAAACATCTACCTTTATACCGTATGGAGCTTTAACACAAACATCTACCTTTATACCGTATGGAGCTTTAACACAAACATCTACCTTTATACCGTATGGAGCTTTAACACAAACATCTACCTTTATACCGTATGGAGCTTTAACACAAACATCTACCTTTATACCGTATGGAGCTTTAACACAAACATCTACCTTTATACCGTATGGAGCTTTAACACAAACATCTACCTTTATACCATATGGAGCTTTAATAGAAACATCTACATTTTTACTATATGGCGCTTTAAGTTTGTCTAATGTCTGTTACAGTATAATGTACTTTCTTTCTCAGTGGGGTCACATTTAAACCAGAAACCCCCTGGAGTCTGAAAACGTCTGTGATGTGATGTTACTTTCACTTTAGAAGCTTCAGTTCAGCGTTCATTAAACCGTGAGGAATCTCGGATCAAAAGGAAGTGAGGAGGAACTGTTTTTTCAGATTAAAGACGACAAGCTTTTAAAATGAAAGACCTGTGAGCTGCTGCGGTCCTGGGCTGAAACAGGCCTTTGAAAAACAGCCATCTTTTCCATTTCTGTTCCTCCACCCCTCCATCCCTGCCCCCACCCCCCACCTCGACTTAATGCATCTTATCTGGAGCTGCTGGCTTTTAAAGCTGGAGCGCTGCCCGTTAATAACAAAGCTTACATTTCACATACGTGTGTGAGAGAAAGAGAGAGGGGGAGAAAGAAAGAGAGACCACCTCCAGTGAAATAACTCTGGGCTCTTTTTTTTTTTCATTCGTGCAGCCGGAGCCTGTGTGGCTTCTTTGTTAAAACCACAATGATACAACTAGAGGGGAAATAAGTGCTGGTTGCGAAAAAGAAACACACACAGAAACTTTTCATGATCTAAGAGCTGAACCATTTCACTGGTATCGCTGACCTGGATCCTGCTGCTCTGCTCTGCTCAGCTCGGTCTGTGATGGAGGAAACATATGGACGCCATGTACAGAGACAGACTCTGCTCTCTGCTGTTTTATTGGCTCTGAACTGTAACATACAGAGTTTAAGAGTCTCAGCTTCACCCTGGAAGGCGTTAACGTCCACCTCAGATTAACACGGAGGGACATGGAGCATGTTTAAGGCCAGACGCTACAGGCAGAAACACTGTTTTGGTAGAAAATCCACATTAAGGTGGTTATTTTACTTCATTTTGTCTCTTTTGTTGGTAGATTCAAGTCAGTCTAACCCATGTCATGTCAGGTATCATTGTAAAGCTCTCTCTCTCCTGAACAATAATGTGGGCTCCAAAAATTGCCATTTCCTCCGTATCCGCAGCCAATCGTAAAAGCATGATTTACATTAACAATCTATGTTTTACAGTACAAGTCTTTAAAGGCTGTTTTTTCCTCAGACTCTGAGCTAGAAATCTCCACTTCAGCAGCTCTTACAGACACCAAACCTTCCAGTTTCATTCCTGTCTATATTCTGAAGGTTTTTCCAGAGGGGATTGTTGATATATCATTCACAGCCTGATTTATACAACATTTTATTCCTAAAAACATGGCGAAATTAGATTTTTTTTGGGGCTGGTGACAGTATTTTCTCATTTACAGAGTGATAAAAAGAGATATCCAAAATCCTCCTCTGTAAAAACTTCTGACTCTAATGTGTCAACAAAATAAAACCAGGATTTTGAAAGTGGTTTTATCCATTGTTCAGATTTCGGTTTTGGAAATATATGCAAATTAGCACATATTTCATCAGATATTGCCTCATTTACATATTTAAACATAAAATTTGACTAAACTTGTAATGCAAAAAATATTTGTCTTCATATAAGTGTTAAACTCAGGAAGTTTCATGGTGATATCTGTTAGTTGTCTCCATTTAGGGAGGGTGCAGGTGAACTGACCTCCGATCAGTTTCCATCACCGACCATGTGTGACTCCTGTGAAAGCTCCAGTGAGTCTGACACACACAGGTCTATGGAGAAGCAAACACATGACACTCGCTGTCATTTAATCCACGGACGGAGCCGCTCTGTGTCTTTAAAGGGAACTTCCACTTAGTTCTGCACATGGAGCTGAAGTTTCCTTCATGTGGCTCCGACAGGAAACTTCAGCTCCAACGCTGCTGCTGCTGCTGCTGCCGTGTGGAATTTGGAAAACAAGGACATTTGTCATGTAGAGAGAGAAGCTGAAGAAAAGCACCGTCAGGCTGAATCATGGGAAATGTAGGGTTCAGTCTCTACAGTTTCCTTCTTGTTTTGACTTTTTTCTTTCTTAAATATGAGTTTTGCAAGTTCCTCAAGTTCGTGCAAGTCAAACTTTACACTGCAAAAACTCAACATCTTACCACGAATATTTGTCTTATTTCTAGTCAAAATTTAATTTCTAGTCAAAACAAATCTCATTACTTTAAAAGTAGCTTTTTTAAGACACTTTTTACTTCTTTCAAGCATATTTTCACTTTAAATAAGTAGAAAAATCTGACAGTGGAGCAAGTTTCATTCTTATTACAAGCACAAAAAACTTGCTCACTGTCAGATTTTTGTGAGAATGATCTAAAACAAGTACATTTTTAGGTGATGGGCCTAGAAATGTGACATTTTGACAAGAAAGAAGACAAACATTAATTTGAGTTTTTGCAGTGTAAAAAGCTCTTTTCATTTTTACAACGCACACAACTTTTATTTTTAAAGTGAACCTGAGTCTCGGCTGCAGACGGTTTCACTTTTTTGTCTTCGCTCTGGTTTTTAAAAATGCACAATCATCTTATTTTAGGTCACATGACTCCCTCTGGTTTTTTGCATGTTCCCCATCACCGCCTTTGTTTCCTTCCTGTTCAAATGTAAATCAGCTGTTGTTGTCTCCACTGAGCATCATCATCATCATCATCATGTGTCCTCATCAGGGGGTCACTCACCTGCTCGCCTCCTGCGTGAAGACCAGGAAGTGACCGGCCGGCCCCGACACCCAGGGGCCGACGATGTAGAAGAGGAGCACGGAGCAGAAAACCAGCGCCCCGAACAGCAGCCTCCTCCTGCACGCCATCGTCCCCGGTCACTGAGGGCGAGGCCTCCTCCGCTCCGCCTGGAGGAGCATGAGGAGGCAGGTTCTGTCTCTTCCCGGTCCACCGGAGGAGAGGAGGCCGGGGGGGTCAGTGCTGCTGGAGGAGGAGGAGCAGAGGGAGGGGGGTTAATTACCCTACAACAGGATCTGGGCTCCGGTCCGGGCGTCTCTCAGCGCGGCTACAGAGGACGGAGACAGAGACTCAGGCTTCAGAGTGGAAGGAGAAACTTTATCCTGCAGTGTCAACACTCTCTGAATAATCCCTTTTTAATGAAGCCTCAACACAAAGTGCTGCTGGGTCACACTCTTCACACCCCCCCGCCCCCCAGCAGTGGCGTGCACAGACTTTTTGAAGGGCAGGGGCAAAAAGGAGAAAAAAAAGCGCACATATAACGCGTCCTTGCCACTGAAGAGGGCACTTTAGCCCTACCCCTGTTCTGGCTCCTAGAGGGCACTTTAGCACACGTTCTGGTTCCTAGAGGGCACTTTAACACGCGTTTGGGCTCCTAGAGGGCACTTTCGCACGCATGTAGGGCACTTTAGCACACGTTTTGGCTCCTAGAGGGCACTTTAGCACACGTTCTGGTTCCTAGAGGACACTTTAGCACACGTTTAGGGCACTTAAGCACGCGTTTTGGCTCCAAGAGGGCACTTTAGCACACGTTTTGGGTCCTAGAGGACACTTTAGCACACGTTCTGGTTCCTAGAGGGCACTTTAGCACACATTTAGGGCACTTAAGCACACGTTTTGGCTCCTAGAGGGCACTTTCGCACGCATGTAGGGCACTTTAGCACACGTTTTGGGTCCTAGAGGACACTTTAGCACACGTTCTGGTTCCTAGAGGGCACTTTAGCACACGTTTAGGGCACTTAAGCATGCGTTTTGGCTCCTAGAGGGCACTTTAGCACACGTTTTGACTCCTAGAGGCCACTTTAGCAGCACTTTAGCACATGTTTGGGCTTCCCCTGTACAAACCACTGCCCCCCAGCAAACACACACACACACTTTTCTCACTTATTTAACTGCTCGCAACAAAACTAAAACTCAAACCACAGCTACATGTAGAGACTGATAACAAGCACAGGAAGACACACAAACACACACACACAATCTAACAGGAAGCCAGTCAGGGCCGGGCCGTCGCTGGTCCTGGGCCTGCGGGGGTCAACCTCGGCCTCAGCTTCAGCCCACCTCCTCCACCAGCTGCAACACTCTGCATTAGCATACACACAGACCCCCCCCCCCCCCACCTCCACCCCCCTCTACTTCTCACCTCTTTGTTAAGTGGTGTCATAAACACAGAGCTCCAGATCTGATCTGAGATCTGGAGCTGCTGCCTCGAATCCAACAAACCCTCAGAGGGAAGTCGTCTAATGATGATGATGACTGTGTGTGTGTGTGTGTGTGTGTGTGTGTGTGTGTGTGTGTGTGGCTCGCTCAGGTTCCCAGGCTGAGAGAGAGAGAGAGAGAGAGAGAGAGAGCGAGGGGTGGGAATGGAAAAAATGTGTAGCGGTGTGATAGAGTGATAAAGTCTCAGCACCCGTGTCTCTGATGATGACACAATAACAACATGTAGAAGCAAAACTTAACACACACAAACACACACGCAGACACACACACATTCACATTCACTCACTCACTCACACTCATGCACCAGTGTGAAAACCCACAAGTCTCTTCCTTCACTCAGAGCTCTGTCTCTGTCCTCGTCTAAAACTGTGAACCAGCAGCACTACACAAATAAGTAGTAGAAGAAGAAGTAGTAAAAGAAGTAGTAGAAGAAGACAGCGTCCTCTCACCAGCGGCAGCAGAAGAAGATCCTCGGCGCTGTGAGGTCTCACTCCTCCTCAGTGTGGAGCAGCAGCAGCTTCTCTCCTCTACAGCTCATCTAGTGGAGCCGCTGCTCTGCTCTGCCACACTCAGCACTGTATGATGGGCGGGACCATTGTGAAATGAGCAACAGCTGCTGGCAATTGGTCAACCCCCCTCCCCTCTCCAACCCCCCACCCCCCCCTTCCCCTCCCTCCCCACCTCAACTCAGCTCTAGAGCATGGGTGGAGGGAGAGAGAGAGAGAGAGAGAGAGGCAGTGAAGTTAGACATGAGCCGGCAGCTCTGAGGATCTGTGCTGTACACGGCAAAAACTCAAACTCTGTCCAAGAGTCTCATTTCTAGTCAAAACTAATCTCTTTCCACTTAGAATAAGACTCGTCACGTAAAAATCAACTTATTTTTAGATCATTTTCACTTGTTTCAAACCAATTTTCACGTGAAATAAGTAGAAAAATCTGCCAGTGAAAGCAAGATTTTTATGCTTTTGTATAATAAGAAAGAAAACTCAGATTTTTCTACTTATTTCAAGTGAAAATCTGCGTTGAATCAGATTTGTTTTGACTAGAAATAAGACAGATATTCTTGGTATATCTTGGTAACCCCCCCTTCCCCCCCCACCACACACACGCACACACTGGAACTGTCAGGAGGCGGGAGGCGACATGCAGGAGACACTTTACTGTCCTCCTCATCCCTCCGCACTGCAAAAACTCAAACTCTTACCAAGAATAATTGTCTTATTTCCGGTCAAAACAATCTCATTCTACTTCAAATCAGACTCATCACTTTAAAAGCAGCTTCTTTTTAGACACTTTTTTACTTCTTTCAAGCAGATTAAGTTTTTCTTTCTTATTACAAACACAAAAAAACCTGCTTTAACTGGCAGATTCTACTTATTTTAAGTGAAAATTGGTTTGAAAAAAGTGAAAATGATCTAAAAACAAGTTAATTTTTAGGTGGTGAGTCTTATTTTAAGTGGAAAGAGATTAGTTTTGACTAGAAATGAGACATTTTGACAAGAAATAAGACAAATGTTCTTGGAAAGATTTGGGGTTTTTGCAGTGCGTCCACCCAGAACCAGCATCGAGCCTCGGGCCGGTGGCGGTGGCGGTGGCGATGGCGTGCTGCTGCTGCTGCTGTTAATGCTGCTGCTGTTAATGCTGCTGCTGCTGCTGCTGCTGCTCTGGGTTCAGATTCTCTGTGAAAAAGAAAGCGGAAATACGCCCGAGAGGAGGAGGAGGAGGAGGAGGAGACACGTTTCACTGAGCGCCACCAGTTGCTGCTGCTGCTGCCGCCCCGGAGGAAGTGAGTGAGCTGGAGGGCGAAGGAGAGAAAGAACAGAGGGAGGAGGAGGAGGAGAAGTGGGTCAGCTGTGGACGTACAGGCTGAAACATCCCTGAGGTGGTTGGAACATGTCAGAGAGGAGGAAGAAGAAGAGGAAGAAGAAGAAGAAGAGGAGGAGGATTTTACATTAACAGGAAACAGCGTTAAGAGACGTTTCAGAATTAAAAACTTTATTGACACAGTGTCAGTGGAGCAACAACAACAGCTGCTGCGGCTCAGGATGACGAGGAGTCTGCAGGGATTTTTAAATAACTGTGATTTAAGAAGCGTCTTCGCCTCCAAAACCATGAGTTATGGTGTGAGGGAGGAGGAGAGCAAGGGATGATGGGAAGGCAGGGAGGGAGGGGGGAGGGGGGGGGTGATGGGTGAGGGGGGGCGGCAGAGACAAGCAAACAATTGTGTTTTCCCACAGCGAGCAGCACAGAGCGTCTCTGAACCATCTTTGTTTTCTCTTTATTGTCGTCGCCTCCAAGAAAAGTTCAACACAACTCAAGTAGGAACGAAACAATGAAACAAAACGGTGCGTTCAGGAGCGACGTGTTCGGACACAAGAGGGTTACACAACAAAGAGACGGGGGGGTGATGAGTGAAGAAATAAAATAATAACAAACAGAGAAACAGTGACAACATGAAGGTCACGTCAGGTCACAGCAGGAGGAGCGGTGGCACCAACACACACACACACACACACACACACACACACACACACACACACACACACACACACACACACACACACACACACACACACACAAAGGCAAGGCTTATTGGCACTTGTAGGACGGGCATGCGTGAAGAATGCCAACTCACATGCCACACACACACACACACACACACACACACACCCTCCTCCTCCAGCCGTGACCTGATGGAGCTGGTTTTAACGTTTGGTTTCACGGTGAACGAGGTGGTTTCATTACCCACAATCCCCCTGGTGCTACTGTAACGTTACACTCAGCGGTTCCCAACCTTTTTTTTTGGCTCGTGACCTCATTGTGACATCACAAATTTCATCAATCATCAATCAAGATGCACCAGCTCAGATTTTATACGCTGCATTTTATCTGAACTCAATTTATATTTGAGAAAGTGAAAGTATAGAATACAATCGTTTAAGATTGACTTTTAAAAAGAATAATAATTAACTGAAAAAATATTTTTATTAGTCTTTTTTTAAAATTTTTTTAATTACTAGACATTTCAGGCGACCCCACGTGGGGTCCCGACCCCAAGGTTGAGAAACACTGATATAAACTGTCCGACAGTACTGGATCAAAGCACCTGTGACAGTTTGACTCCTCCGACCTTCAAGTGGAGCGACAACAACAACAACAACAACAAGATGAAGGTCAAAGGTCACGACAGGAGGAAATAAATAAATAAAAAGAGGAAAAAAAAAAAAAAAAGCAGAATAAATAAACTCGGTGAGAGGGAACGAGCTCCGAGATAACAGGCTTCACTTCCAGGTTTAGAGTTTCTCTCTGTGGCACAAACTCCTCCTCCTCCCCCCACCTCCCCCCCAACCCCCCCACCCGACCCCCCCCCCCCCATGACCACGACCCCCCACGACCCCACACCGGCTCCAGCTACGGATCCTTCAGAGTGAAATCTCATCCACAAAGACTCGTTGTGTCTCAGAGCGACGTCGCCATGAAATATGACGGAGACGATTAAACCAGAAAATAACCAACAGATAGTTTATATGTGTGTGTGTGTGTGTGTTGAGTCTGATGTGTTTTGTCACAGCTGCGGCCCACACACACACACACACACACACACGCTCCATGGCTGTGGTCATGTGACCCGTGCCCCCTCGCTCCGTCCCCGCTCTGCTTTCCTAATCCTATAAACATTTTCTATGCACATTCCTCCCTCCTTCCCTCCTCTCCTCTCCTCCCTCCTCTCCTTCCTTCCTCCCTACCTCCTCCCCCCCTCCCTCCTCTTCCTTCTGTCTTACATTCAGGAACTCTCAAAGCTGCTCTCCAACCATTTCCCTTTGACCTCAAACATGCCGCCACATTCTTCTGCTTCTCCTTCACTGTCCCATCTTTTATTCTTTCTATCAACTTCCCTCCGTTCTCTCTCCTTCAGCCACTTCACTGTCACTTTGTCACTTTGTCTCGTCTCTATATGGGATGAATTTGCTCTAACAGACTCAGAAAACCAATAGGACGGAGCTGGAGACGCTGGAGACGCTGTAATTAGCCTCCTGGTCTCCAGGGCACTGGGACAAAACACATGACTCAGCAGCAGCACGGAGCCGGGGACAGTGGGAGCTGCTTTCCTGGCAGGAGTGTTTGGTGTTGCTGCGATGCTGCTGCTGCCCCTGGGTCCCCCCCCCTCCTCCTCACCCCCCACCACCTTTAACCACCTTCTCCCTCCTGCTTTACGGCCGTACAGGCCTGAGCTGGTTTCAGAAACATCTGGAACTGGTCTCTGTGGGGAACACGGAGGCGTTCCTGCAGTGGGAGGGGGAGGGGGAGGTGGGGGCTGGGGGTGCAGGCGGGGGTGGGGGGGTGAGATACAGTCAGGAGAAAAATGCACAGCTCTCATCCAAGAAGAAGAAGAAGAAGAAGAAGAAGAAGGAGACGTCGTCGTAGTGTTTTATTGACTTCCACCTGGTCGATGGAGTTTCAACGAGGGAAATTCCAACACAATAAGTTCCTTCATGTCCGTAGTGGTGGGGGGGTGGAGGGGGTAGGGGGGGTAATGTCAGGGGGTGGGGGGGGCAGTTCACCCGGGCCCAGTGCAGTTCCCCATGTAGTGTTTTCCAGCTGAGGTAGGACCAGGTTCAGTCTCTGGCTCCACAGGTTCAGTCTTGTCGGGAGCCAAACAACACAAAGTGACACAAAGGCTGGAGCTCCGGGTGGAGTGTGTGTCTGTCTGTGTGTGTGTGTCAGTGTGTGTGTGTGGAGGGGGGGTGTAGATCAGATCCTGGCCTCCTGTCACTCACTTCTCCAGCAGCTGTTTCCTCTGCTGCTCCCACAGAGCCTCCAGGTGGTCGGCCCGCTTCAGGGCGGCCTATCAGAGGGAGGGGGCGGGGTTAGACACACCTGTCAATCATCTCCTCACAGCTGTTTTCTCCTGTGTGTGTGTGTGTGTCTCTCACCTCGTGCTGCTTCCGGAGGTTGTTGACAGTTTCTTCCTTCTTCAAGATGGCCGACTTCACTCTGGGAAATCACAGAAAAATAAAGTGTCAGAAAAACTTGCAGCGTTTTATTTTGTTTCCTGGACGTCACAGCCGTCAAATATCCACTCACTCACGTCACACAGTCGTTACAAACCCATCACTGATCCCTGTAGCTGCAACACATTCAATGCACATGTTTCTAATAATTTCTGTAATTAATTAAATGACGCTTTGATTGTAATCGTTTCAGGCCTAGTTTTGTTGCTTTCACTTCCTGTCACAGTGAAAACACCGTCAGCCAATCAGCGATCAGATGAAGTGCTGTTGTGTGTCTGGCCTCCGTGAGGCTGCAGGGATCCAGACCTCCTCACCAGCACCGGCGTGTCCCGTGCTCTCCGTCCCGCCGCAGTAACAGCAGCACGTTGTCGGCGGTAACGAGGTCAGGCTCAGGATCGCTGCAGCCTCAGGTTTCTGCTCTTTACAAACCAACACATCTTGAGTTTCCACCTTTTATTCGTTTTGAACCGCAGCTTTAATCCGTCGGCCGCAGTTCCTGTTCACACCTCAGAACAACCAGGAAGGAACACACGCGTGTCTCCAGTTACCCGTGTCACATCATGACGCTGCAGTTTAACACTTATGAAACGACCTCCGAGCCCGTCCCCATGGATACAGCTAACTTTTTTACTTGTTACGGCGTTTTCAGGGGTGAAAACAGTATTATTTTGGAAATGGGTCCCAGAGCGGGAAAATCTTCACAGATCCTATGTGTAACGATGATGTCATACCCCCACTCTATAGACGTAACAGCAGTCGTGTGGCTGCGTCACAGCACCACACACAGGCCTGGAGGATGTACGACAGCGTTTCCAGTTGTTTTCATTGGATCTGTGTGGATCATGTCGTGTTTTTAGATTTTTTTTTTTTCAAAACGAACAAGAGAAAAGCTTTGTTTTGGGTGCAGCCGCGTTTCCGCGTGGACGAGGTCTGGGTCTGGGTCTCTCACCGTTGGTGGACTTCAGCCAGCTCCTCCTCCTTCTCCCTGGTGACCCGCTCCACCTCCAGCCGTAGCCGCGCCCTGGCCTCCGACACCTCCACCTTCATCCTGCGGTTCTCCTCCTCCATCATCACCAGCCGGTCGGCGAACTCCTGCCGCACCACCTCGGCCAGGCTGCGGCGCTCCTCCGCCAGCTTGTCCCTGTTCTGAGGAGACGGGGACGGGAGACGGAGGAGTCGGCGTCAGGACGTTCAGGGTAGAAACATGTTGATAAAACAAACTGTTTTGTTGTTGTTGTTGTGTGACGTAGAGCTGAGATGCTTCCTCCCAACTTTCAGTTTCTCTAACTTTACCTTATCTTTTTCTGTTTATTTTCCCCAGTACTTAAAGGGATAGTTCAACATTTTGGCAAATTGGCCCAATGCCATAATCCCTATAGTCATAGCAGTAGGTTCGTTACCTTTAATTGTCGGTGCAAGCTATATTTAGAATGGCGGAGCAGAGCCGTGAGCTGCTCAGAGCAAGTTGTGACCTGCACATTCATCACGCTATGAGATAATAACACAACGTTACCACAGAGTTGTTTTAGAGGGAAATGCAGAGATTGATTGATGAGAAACTGTCCCTGAAGGCAACGTGTATCAGAGGTTTTGCATGAATTTCCCTCTTAAACAACTCTGTGGTAACGTTGTGTTATTATCTCCTCTACAAGGATACAAAAAACACATTACAAATTTGAATATAATTTGAATATTCAACATAAGAAGCGTTAGAGGTTTGGGTAGGAGGCTGACAGCGCTGCTCTTCAGCCAGTGTCTCCAGGTGTTGCAGGTGTTCCAGGTGTGCAGCTCACCTGTGTGACGTCGTCCACCTCCTGCTCCCTCTGCCTCAGCAGCCCCTGCAGCCTGATGACTTCTCCCTCCGCCTCCATCTGCTGCCTCCTCAGCTCCTGCTGCTTCTCCACGGCAACGCGCTCCGACCGCTCCAGCTCCCGCAGCTCCGCCTCCAGCTTCTCCCTCACGCGCTTCACCCTGACGACGCAGAGACACGGACGACTGATGACGACATCCATCAGACACACGGTGCACACACACTCTACACACACTGCACAGACACACACCTGTTGTCAGCGGCCCTCTCACACTCCTCTTTGTCTTTACTCGTCTCCTCCTCCAGGGTCCAGATCGCCAGTTCGATCTCTTTGTCACGTTCTCGCCGCAACTCGTCTTTGAGTTCGCGCTCGCGGCTCAGCAGCCACGCTTCCTGCACACACACACACACACAGACACACACACAGACAGATTTACATTACACAGTCATTTACACGTAAACTGGAGAAGAAAATCTCAGCTCATCAGAAATCCTGCATCAACCAACCTCTTTTTTCTTGTAGTTTTCTTCCCACGTTAGCTTCTCGACGTCCAGCCGTTCCTGCATCGTCTTCATCTCCGCCTGTCACACGCACAAACACACACACACACACACACACACACATCTCAGTACACGGCTGCAGACTGGCTGCTGCTCTGACGGACGTCGTCCACTGAGAGTCCGTCCTCACCTGGTGTCTCCTCTCCTGCTCCTCTCTGGTCTTGTCCAGCTCGTCCCTGAGCGCTCGTCCGGCCAGAGAGCTGTTCTCCTCCAGCTGCCGCCGCAGATCCTCCAGCTCCGCTCGCTGCCTGCAGGAACCAATCACAGAGCAGGACTCAGCAGGAGGAGCAAACACACACAACGTTCACAACACCACAGTGTGACATCGTTGTAATGTTTCTGATTCTGAGCAGATCGTTTCAGTCCCTTCCAGAGAAAGGACTAGAAATTTTTTATCTTTTCTAGAACACTTTTTTTTAGAATTTTTTTCCCTCCAAATGTTAAAAAAAAAAAAAAAAAAAAAAATCAAAATTTTTACCCTTTTTTTTTAATATATAATTTTTAAAAACTTTTTCAGAGAATTTTTTGTCACTTTTTTCAAGAATTTCCCCCCCCACCCCCGGACAAAAAGAGATGAATTTCACCAGTTTTTTTTTTTTTTTGAGAAATTTCCAGTTTTTCCAAGGAATTTTGCTCGATTTTTTCCTAGACTTCATGCCCCCGGCCCTGATTTGAAAGTACATTGACCATGAAAGTATTTGTTATTCAGTCTCAGAATTAATATGTGTATTGTATTTCTGGTGTCTGTTTCACAATGTAGGGGTCCTTGATGTAATAAAGTTCCAGCACCGCGGCTCTAGATGGCGCTGTCTGATACACACACTGTTGTAAATGGGAACGATCAGTGGAATCTGTTGTGTAACAGAAATGTGGAAGCAGAACAATGTTCCAGTGCCATGAAGTTTTGAAGTTTCCTTCTGAACGACCTTGACGTGTACTGAACAAACAGAACAGTGTGTAAATGAGCTGTAACCACGGCAACCAGGTGGACGAGAGGCTTGTTTGCAGTAAAAGCTGCATGTGAGACATTTAGGTCCAAACCGTGTAAACTGTACATCAGTGACCTGTTACCAGGAGCAACAGTGGTTTATGAGCCTGCAGCGGTGACCTCTGACCTCTGACCTCTGACCTCACCTTGCAGCCAGCTGGCCCAGCCGCTCCTTCTCCTCTGACACCTCCTTGTAGAGACGCCTCCTCTGCTGCTGCAGGGACAGCTCCTCTTCCTGGAGCTGCTTCTCATATCTGACTCCACAGAAAGAAAAGACACAACTCATCACATTTCAGCTGCTGAAATCAACATAAACAATAATGACGACACACACACACACACACACACACACACACACACACACACACACACACACGCAAGTGACTAATTAACGAAGGCCTGCTAACGGGGCTTTCATCTTCTAGACTCATTAACTCTGACAGGATGTTCCCTGCTTCTCAGAACAAACGGCAGCCCTTCAGAGCTGAGCAGGAGAGCGTGTTGTGAGCTGTAGAGACTGAAGATCACGTCTCAGCTTTAAACGCGCTGGGGTTTAACTCTGAAGTGGCTGAGAGCTGCCACCTGCTGTCTGGACCGGTGCATTTCTTCTCAGGATGCTGCTCACCTCTGCTTGGCCAGCTCCCTCTCCCTCTGACACTGCTCCTCCTTCTCCTTCTCCAGCTGCAGACGGAGCTCCTCGCACTGGCGGACGTAGCGCTGAGCGGCGCGGTCGTCGGCCTGCAGCAGCTCGGCCTCGTGCAGCGTCCGCAGCTTCTTCAGCTCCTGTTTGTGTTTGGAGATCAGCTTCTGGATCTCCGGCTCCAGACCTGAGGGAGGAGGGGGAGGAAGAGGAGGAGGAGGAGGAAACTGATCATGGCTGAGAAACGTTTCACAGCTTTATGCATAAAACTCACTCAACTTCATCTTCGAGAGTGAAATAGTTGTCGGGTAGTTTTAGTTTCTGTCTCTCTGACAAAATGACTAAATAAAGAAACACACACTTCATCGTCACCGCCTGACGAGTGTCTGTGACTTTTCATGGACTGAGCTCCTCACAGGAGGAAGAAGAAGAAGAAGAGGAGGAGGAGGAGGAGGAAGAGGAGCAGCTTGGTGAGTTTTTGGAAACTGAACTGTACCCTCTTTGTTCATGTTGCCTTCGCTGAGCCAGAAAACAGTCGGAGCCAAAAGCTGCTCACAGAATAAAAGCTGAGGTTAAGTTTGAGCTTTTATACATAGTGGTTGTGTTAAAGCTGCAGGAGCCGCGCCAACGGAAACATCCAGAACACTAATGTTGAACCAGAGCTCCTGATGAAGCCTGAACAGTGTGGATGTGAAAGCACCACTGGACCAGATGATTCCTGTTTGAGGACTGAGGTGTAAATAAAGGTTGAGTTGATAAGAGCAGATGGAGCGAGTTAACCTGCACATTCACCACGCTATGAGACAATAACGCAACGTGCATCAGCGGTTTTGCATGAATTTCCCTCTAAAACAACTCTGTGTGGTAACGTTGTGTTATTATCTCATAGCGTGGTGAATGTGCAGGTCACAACTTGTCCACCAGAGCGTTGTGGAGTTGTTGGATTGTGTATTTGATGAGTTTGATGAGGGAAACCAAGAAATCCCATGAGCCTCAGTAGCGTAGCTCTGAGCAGCTCACGGCTCTGCTCCACCGTTCTGAAAATAGCTTGAACCGACAATTAAAGGTAACAAACCTACTGCTACGACTATAGGGATTATGGCGATGGGACAATTTGCCAAAATGTTGAACTATCCCTTTAAGTGTGTTGCAAATGTTACATAACAAATTTGGTTGGAATGCCCTTTAATGGACGCAGGATGTAATGAACTAAAAAAAAACATTATAAATTTGGATGTGGAAGACCAGATGGCCCAGATGATTCCTGTTTGCTCCGCTGGAGGACTGAGGTGTAAATAAAGGTTGAGTTGATAAGAAGCAGATGGAGCGAGTTCTTATCTTAATGAAGCCTCGGTAACGATGCTTTAATCGCTCCTCTACCTTTGACTGTGATCTCTTTGATCTTCTTGGTTTTTTCGTCAATCCACTTCTCCCGGCGGATCTTCTCAGTGGCGCTCATTAGGTCTTTTAACTTCTTGATTTCCTGTCGGGGGGAGGGAGGGAGGGAGGGAGGGAGGGGAGAGGGTAAATAATGGTGGCTGTGTAAACAACACCAGACTGAAGGGAAACGTATTTAAAAACAGCACATATTATGTAATAAGCAGAAGAGAAAAGTGTGAGAAAACAAAACCAAATCAAATTAAATTAAACCAGGACGAGAGAATCGGCTAAAACAAAATGAGCTTCATGATTAAATGTGGAGGTGAGAAGAGAGCGAGGACTCACATGCAGAGACACTGTCCAAGAGAAGGTGCGTGGGACAAACAAATGAAATGAGAGCAGTGGTAGAATGAGACAGAGGTGACGGTGCGGGGGGAGGAGACCTGGTTAGAGGAAGAGAAACAAAGTTACCTCGCACAACGGACCCAGAATTTGCCACACCTAAAGCCAGGGAAAGAAACAGAAGATCCACAGACAGGGACAGAGAAAGGTAGAGAAGAAGAAGAAGAAACAGAGAGAAGACAGTTAAACAAACGCAGCACGACACAAGCAAAAAGCCAGATGCAGTGAAGTCACACAGGAGGCGGAGCAGAGAGCGAGAGGAAAACCAGAGCTTCAGTCGTCTCCGTTCTCACCATCTCATGCTGCTCCTGCATCTGGGCCATCTTCTTGGTGTACTTCTGGTCCACGTGCTTCAGCTCTCCCACCACGCCTTCACAGCGCTCGCTCAGAGCCTTCTTATCGTTGATGAGCTGCAGGAGCAGAGCAGGGTTTCAACCTCACAGCGGGGATGTCGTACAGATTCCCAAATACTAACGCTTTCCAAAAAACATAATGTCAGAAGAACAGTATACGTAGTTCAGGTGAGCTGAGAAGAGGTAAAGTTTGGACTTATTCCCTCCAAACAAACGTATCAAGTCAACGACGACTCGTCAGCCTGTAAAAAAGTAGCAGCCAAGGGAGGAAATGGGTCTAAAATGTTTCACCTCCTGCAGGATACACACCTGGCTTTGTATGCCAAAGTAAAGGTAAATGCACTAAATGACTTTAGTGTCAATGTAAAATTGGATTGGTAGTGGTCTAGATGACAATTAATGACTTTAATATTTCAGACATTTCCAGTCCTAGGAGACATTTCACAGGAGGAAATTGATGGTTGTTGGAGACAGGATTAATAACTGGTCCTATAGCAATAGATAGCATTAAGCTAGCGGACTATATGCTTAGTTGTGATGCTGGCTAACATCCAAAATTCAATGTTGCCTCAAATACGTTGTTGACTTAACTTACAACAGTAGACATCCTTGTTAAGTTTATCCATGCCAACTGGACTTTGTATTTGTATTTGTTGCCTCACAGGATTCAGAGTTGCATGTAAACCATGACCATCTGACCATTTTAAACTTAAAATGTCAAGAAAAAACACATAAAAACGAATGAAAACTGACTAACTGGATGAATGAGAATATTCATAGACATATAGCATATGGGTTTATAATTATTTATGTAGTTATATTCTGACTATATTTGATTTGACACATTCATGGTGTCAAATAAATGAATGCATAATAATCCTGATGATGGTTAACACCAGTCTGACTGAGTGAGTCTGACACCGACCTGGTCGATGAAGGTGAGGTGTCTCTGGATGGTGCCTTCATATTGTTCCTTCTGGAGCTGGAAGTTCCTGCCCAGCTCCCTCTCCGTCTCCTTCACATGTCTGACCGTCAGCTCCCTCTGCTGGGCCTGGTGGAGCAGGAGGAGGAGGAGGAGGAAGAAGAAGATGAGCAAACCAGACGAAGCCCAGCGACCTGTCAGACCTGCAGTAACGTGACGGATCTCCTCACCAGCGCAGCCTGCAGCATGTTGACGGTGCGTTTCTTCTCCTCCAGCTCCAGCTTGATCCTCATCATGGAGCCCGTGACCTCAGCCGCCGTGGCCGACGCCTGTTCGACTCCCACCAGCTCCTCCTCAGACAACACGGCCTGACGACACAGAGCAGACAGGTCTGGGTTAGGGACGTCACCATTAGAGATGACTATTATATTACAGTTTCCTCCACTGGTTTGGCTCATTTCTTGAAACAGAAACAGTTTTAAAGTAACATGGATAAATCTTCAAACTCTTTGGCAGTGTGAGAGCTGTGACCTCTGACCTCTCTGTGTGAGCCCGAGGTGACCGAGCGAGGCCTCTCCTGCTCAGACTTCTCCATCTCGTCCAGGAAGCTCATGATGCTCTGCAGCTTGGCCTCGGAGAGCAGGGCGCCCCCGTCAGGCAGAGCAGGGTGGTGGCTCAGCTGCCCGTGCAGCTCCAGGTTGTCGGTGGTCAGAGAGTTGGAGTCTCCGTCCTGTGGGACAGATGACAGTCGGGTCATTGAACTGTTTGTTGTAACGCGGGACGTGAGCTCATTGAGCTGCAGCTGGGACACCCACCTCGTCGATCCAGGCGTACTTCTCCTTGTGGTAGCCCTTGGGCTCCGACAGCCGCTCCGGCTCCTCCTCCAGCAGCTTCAGAGTGTCCAGCAGCTCGTTCAGCGTGGTTTTAGACTGAGCCCTGCTGGACGCCGGCCGCTGCTCCTCCACGCTCACCGACCTCTGCAGAGTCTCCTGAGGCACGGACACGACAACATGTTACAGTCAGAGAGGATGAAGTGTTTCTCAAAGGGACAAAGGTGATGCCCTCTGGGATCTGGAGCATCTAGATCACAACAAGAGCTGATAACCAGTCTGTATGTTCTGGACAACTCTATTGGGAACTCACTGAATTTCCTTTTTTGTTGTTTCTTTTGTATCAATAAGGGAACTACATGGTTGGCATCTCAATTATTTTGCCACATCAGCCTGAACCTATACTTTAATTAATTTTACTGATGCTGTCCATGTTTTGCACAAAAAACTCTAAGAATAAAGTATTTAAAAAAAGAATAATGAAAAGAAAAGAAGTGTTTTTGTGCTTTATGAAGCCGGTGACTCTGATCAGTTCAGCTGTTTACCTGTGAACAGTGCGAGCCTCTGTGATTGGACAGAGCCGGGGACACGGCTCTGAAGCTGAGCTCTCCCAGGTCGGCCACGACGTTCAGGTTCGTGTCTGTGGAAACATGTGACCAGCTGTTACTACAGGAACTCCTCTCATCAAAAACACTGCACACACACACACACACACAGTCACACACACCTGTGTTCTTAGTCTTGATGTCAGTGGGCGACAGGGGGCTGTTGTTGCTCGGCGACACTGGACACCTGTTGCTCAGAGAGATCCTGGGCGGCTTCTTCCGTCCTCCCGCGCCGGTTTGTCTCAGGTTTTCCAGCTCGGCCTCGGCGCCGTGCTGCAGACACTCTGACCCACGCTGCGGTCTCTTCTGCTGCAGCTCCTGCCCCCGCCACCAGAGGGAGACATGAGACACGACTCAACATGATGTGAACGGACGTTTACTGTCAACACATGTTTCATCTGAGGTTTAAAGTACGTACATCAGGTGTGTTGGCCTGCGAGGCGGCGAGACGGGCCAGACGAGCTTTCTCTTTCCGCGTGGACTTCCTGTCGTTCTCTTGATGCTGCTGCTCCAGGCAGACGTCCTCCTCCGCTCGGTCCTCCAGCTCCTACAGGGGACGGAGAGGAGGGAGGGGCTTTTAATAAACCACAGGAGAAACGTGGAGCTGGTGAGTGCAGGAAGCAGGACGCTGAGAGTCGTTTACCTGGGAACACTGGGAACCTCTGGGATTGGACAGAGCCGGTGAAATGGCTCTGAAGCTCAAATCTCCTAAATCCACCACAACGTTCAAATTGGAGTCTGTGGAAATGTAAAATTATCAATAAATCAATAATCAATTCACTTGTCAGAAATAACATTTGATAAGTTTGTAGTGTCTGAAGTGAAATGAACCCAGTGCAGAGACACACACACACACACACCTGTGTTCTTGGCCTTGACGACCGTGGGTGACAGAGGGTTGTTGTTGCTGGGCGACGCTGGGCTCTTGTTGCTCAGGGAGATCCTGGGCGGCTTCTTACGTCCTGCGACGCCGGACTGTCTCGAGTTCTCCTGCTCCGCCTCGGCCGCAGCCGCATGCTGCACCTCAGCAACACGCTGGCTTCGCTTCTGCTGCAGCTCCTGCACCGGCCACCAGGGGGAGACACCAGACAGGACAACATTACAACAACTACAACTCACTGGACTGATCACTGGATCACTGGAGTGATGATAAATAAAAGTAAGCTGGTTACCTGGATGGCAGCGAGGCGAGCCAGACGAGCTTTCTCCTCACGGATCCGTTTCCTGTCTTCGTCCTTTTTCTGCTGCTGCTCCAGACGACTGTCCTCGTCCGTCCTCTCCTCCCACTCCTGTTAGAGACACACGCAGCGTTAACACCGCTGTCAAAGAGAGACACGGAGAAGGTGAGACGGCGAGACGTCCTGGGAACAGATGATACCTTTCTTTTACTGGCGAGGATGCGTTTGAGCGCTGCGTGGTTGCCGTGCTGCTGCTGCCTGTTGGCGTGGCGTCGGTACCAGCGCTGGATGGTGACGGCCGCCTGGTTCACCTGCTGGATGAACCTTCACATACGAGACAGAACCGGAGTGAGTCACAGAAACAACTAAAGGTTAATAATAAGTGAGGAAACGTGTGTGTGTCTGACCTCTCCGCCTCCTCCTCGCTGACCTCCCTCCGGCGCGGCGGCACCGGGCTGCCGCGCTGCGCCGACACCGGGGATCTGTTGTTGGAGGCCGACGACGTCGAGGAGAAGTTCTTCTGGGACTTTGTGAGCGAGCCGGCCTCCAGTGTGACGTCATCGTTCGCTGTGGCTTTCAGGATGTTGCTAGAAGAAGATGAGATTAAAGGGATAGTTCAACATTTTGGCAAATTGGCCCATTGCCATAATCCCTATAGTCACAGCAGTAGGTTTGTTACCTTTAATTATCGGTGCAAGCTATTTTTAGAACGGTGGAGCAGAGCCGTGAGCTGCTCAGAGCTACAATACGGAGGCTCATGGGATTTCTTGGTTTCCCTCATCAAACTCATCAAATACACAATCCAACAACTCCAAACTGTCAACCAATAAGCTCAGGACTCACTTGAAGGACGGCTTCTGGTTGGAGCTCTTGGGCGTGAGTGGTTTCTCAGAGTAGTTGTTGTGCAGGATGGTGGTGACTGAGTTTCCCACCGCTCCCTTGTTGCTCCTGAGAAAACCAAGAAGGCACCGTGACACTCTGCAGGAGACACTCCTCGTGTGTTGGCATCTGTATGCGTATGTGTGTGTGTGTGTGTGTGTGTGTGTGTGTGCCCCCCCTGGAGGCTGCACAGTAGCTGATACTGTTGATGCTTTGACACAGATTCTCACCACATTACAAACTCAGCCCACACCATTCCTGCAGGCCGTATCAGCTGCTCTCATCAGCAGGTATGAAACACGAGGAGCAGGTAGAGATCCAGAATGCAGCAGCGCAGGTATTCACTGTGCTGGCTCAGTCTTACCCACGGTGTGTGTGTGTGTGAGTGAGTGTGTGTGTGTGAGTGTGTGTCAGTGACGCTGCCCACCTGTTGTTAGCGGTGAAGGTGGCAGCCAGAGCGATGGATGGCTCTCTCTTCTTCAGGCCGGTGGGAGAGTCCACGCTGCCGGTGCTGCGGGAGCTGGAGTGAGGAGGGAACGACCTGGGCTGGTCGTCCTGGAAGAGACGGAAACACACAACTCTGATGTTAACAACAACTGTTATACACACACACAACACACAGTTTATTAAGACAAACAAACAAACAGATGAATGCAGCTGGCGGTGAATACCAGGATGTTCCATGTGGTTCTGTCAGGCGAGGCCTTACTGAGGCTGGCCAGCTTCTTCCGTCCATCGGAGCTGCTGTCGAACAGAGCCAGGTAGTCCTCACTCTGCTCCTGGCTGAGGAGCACACACACACACACACACACACAGACACACACACACAGGTTAGGACCACGCCACACACTGACACGTCCCCTGTCCCATTCTGTTGGACATTTAACCAGTTTCTTCTTTATTCCTCCCTCTCCCTCAGAAGTCTGATTTAAAGATGTGAAATCACACAAACCTCTAAAAGATGATGTGGCAGCAGCGACAGGGAGATGATTTCACATCTCAACTTATTTATGTGTGTGTGTGTGTGTGTGTGCGTGTGTGTCTAAGCTCAAATCCACATAACAAGGTCTTAGCAGCACACACACAATTAAACACGGACGCGGAGCAGGGACCTGGTGTCGGGGCTTTTAGTGGCAGCTTTTGTGATTAAATGTTGTAATGACAGCTGCAGAGACGGGTCTCATCCTCATCCTCCACCCCCCCTCACCCCCCACCCCCCCAACCCACATACACATATACACACATACACACACACACACACCCCAAGCAAAGGAATTCACTAATACAGCAGCTGATCGTCTGTTGGGGAAAACACCCGTCATAGATAGATGTCATGATGTGAATGCATGCACACATATGTTGACCCCCCCCCCACATCCCCAACCCCTCATCCTGCAAATAGCTCCACACACACACACACACACACAGAGCAGCGCCTGCATCAGCGGCCACAGATGTAGAGTGACCTCCAGTCTGGTGTCTGGTAGTGGGTTCCTATACAAATGAGCAAGTGTGTGTCTTCCGGGGGGGGGGGGGGTCAAGCCAGCTGGCCCAATGAAAAGCGATCTGACAACACTATTCAGGCAGCACATTCCTCTACTTTCTGCTTTACAAGAGAGTGATGCATGGAGGAGGGGGGGGGTGACCCAATGACAGGCCTGAAAGACTCTGAGTCTTGGAGGGGGGTATTATTGGGGGCATTTACAAAGTCTTTAAATTTAAAGCCCCTCTGCTCTCTGCATCCTCACAGCGTTCCCACTCTGTTCTGGAAATCATTTTCCAGGATATTTTCAGCAGCTCCAGTACCCCCCCCCCCCCCCCCCCCCCCGATGAAAGAAAACTAATAATAAAACTTATTATAGAACAACGTCAGCGTTTTCTCACCAGGCACTTGTTCTGGAGCAGCGATCCTTAGTGAGATCTGAACCGGTCAAACACACTCTGCTGATGGGATCAATCATTTTCCAGGACATTTGACTTTTTCCCCCTAATTTTCCATGTGTTTTCCATGATTGGAAAACTGGTCAACCATTTCCCAGGTTTTCCAGGTTTTCCAGGACAAGCGGGAGCCCTGCTTCAGAGGCAATGAGGGGATGGGGGGGGGTGGCAGCTGCTGGACAATAGAACCAGAGCATGCACACTTCTCTTTTCACTGGCTCCTGTTGGAGGGGGTAACCTGACCCCGACCCCCCCTCGTCCTCCTCCTCCTCCTCCTTCTCCTCCTCCTCTAACCTGGGACAAAGCGAGTCCCTGCACCCCGCGACCCTGGCAACAGCCGCCCAGCTTCCCGCTCTCTCTTTATCATGCAGGAGAAGCCGCCGCGCCACAATCCCTATTGTGTGGAGCTGCTGCTGCTGCGGCGGGGTGGGGGGGTAACGGGTGGGGGGCAGCAGGGGCCGAGGCAGCCAGCTGTTGCTCAGCGAGGAGCAGCAGCACCGGGGGAAACCGGAGCTCTGTCTCCACTCTGTCTGATGAACACTATCCCCACCAAAAAAATGCACACATTCTTTCATGTCGCTTCCAAAACACGACCTTCACATGTCGACAGCGTGTACTGTACTGCATGTGTGTGTGTGTGTGTGTGTGTGTGTGCTGCAGTAAAGGTCATTTGACAATCTGGCTCAGTCCTGACAGCAGGTTTTGCCAGAGGCTTCGCAGACTGCAGTCTGTATCAGCAGCACATACTGTACTATATGAGCTTTAGTGTGTCAATGTCAGCGATAAGGAGCGAGCAGAGAGGTCTGACCCAGAGAAACAGCAGCGCTGCTGATCGGCACGGAAATATGTCTCGTCTAGTTGTAAAATATAGAAAATAACCTCAGTGTTGTTATTAATGAGCAGCTGATGTGTTTTCATGTATCTAGTTATCACGGTTCCAGACTGACCCGACAATTTGAGACGGTGCAAGTGAATTTTTCACCTTGTATGTTACGAATGCTGCAGTAACGACCAGATTTCCCATGCATGGGAACAGGGTTATGATTATTGTCTCTGTCATTACAGGACTGAATGCAGAGGAAAGGTGAATATAAAGTTGATTTGCTAAGGATCCCCCTTGCAAACGAGGTGATCCACCTCAAGGGGCTTTTCCTTCAATAAATAAAAAACTTGATTAAAAAAAAATGACAGTGTGCACCTCTACATTTTCTGCATGTGCTCCTAAAACTTTAAGTTAGAGAGCGACTGACTGTGCTCCTGGTAGAAAATGTTTGTCTGAATCCCTGGTTATGTGTGTGTGTGTGTGTGTTTCTACCTTAAAGTGATATTAGCCTGCTGGTTGACCTGCGTGGTGCTGTTGGACCTCCTCAGGTTCTTGATGGAGCGGGAGCTGCCGAAGCTGGCGTCGCTCTGCGGAGGTAAAGAAGGTTATGATTTCAGTCCGGAGGTGCAGTCTGACGCAGCGCAGCACCATTCCTGCATCTTGAACAGATTATGTGAAAACTCATAAACAATCTGCAGCTCCTCTGTGTCGCCAGCACACACACACGCGCACACACAGCAGAGCTGGGTTCACATGTGGCGGCAGACAGCACAGCTCAGTTCCTCACCAGCGTGGTGTTGCGTTTCCCTCGGCTGTCGCTGGCCACCGACACGGACACGGAGCGAGAGAAGTACTTCCCGGGCGAAGCGCTGCTGGGCCGTTTGGACATGGAGAGCTGGGAGCCGGACAAGCTGAGGTCCAAGGCGTCTCCGGAGACACCTGTGGGGATGGACGAGGGGCTGCGTGTTGTATGCATCCTTTGGAGAAAAAAAAACAAACCTGGAATATAAGAACAGTAAAGAAAGTGTTAGTGAGGATGTTGATGCAGTCACACATGCAGCTGCCCTGCAGATTGAGCAGCACAACCATAGCAACACAGGAAATAACAGCCTCTCTCCACGGACTGTTGTGTCTCCCAGGGTCACCAACAACAAAACCACTCACTGTTATACTACAGGACAAACTACTGAGTTCTTATGCTTTAATTAAGCTGGTTAATTGACAAAAATAAACGTAATAAACCACCGTTGATAAGGTGTAAACTAGTGTTGTAGTATTTCGAGCTGGACTCAGGGGTTTTCCTCCAGACCAGTCCAGAGTCCAGACCACAGCTGCTGTGACAAATGTCTCTGTGTCACTGTCTCACTTTGGTTTCAGTGATGTAATTCAATAACTTTAAGATTGTTCAAATAGTCGTACTGAAGTATCTGCTTGTATTAAACCATCTGAACAACTTGGTGTCAACAGCCAACAATCCAAACTTTGTCTACATCAAATAGATAAAAATATTTCTTTTTAAAACTGAGGAGGAATAATGGAAATATAAAGACACATGATTATTATGAGGACTGGGACTGGAAACAGTCTCGCATTGGTTTGGTCTGGGTCTTGGACTTAACTTGCCCCCCTATAAGTATTGGGTCTCGGGTTAGGTGGTCTTGCAGGGCTCCAGATTGCCCCTAAAATGTGAGACAGTGCAAGTACATTTTTCATCTACTTGCACATCTGCTACCAGTAAATTTGCCCTTTTTTTTTAACAGTGGTGAAACATGAAGAGGCGACTTAAAGTATCTGGAATTTGTCACTCCAGGTGTCAGGCCAGTGTGTGATAGGATCATGAATAAAAAGGTCGATTTACACCCCTACAGTTTATGCTAGTGTTCCTAAAATTTGAAGTTAGGGGGATAAAACATTTTTATTCTGGAGGCCTGTCTTGACAGCAACACTAGTGTAAACCAAACAGAGTTATCAGGTTTAAACAGCAGCTCTCAGCCCGTTCCTCTCTGTGTGGCAGCAGGTGTATGTATATGTATGTTAGCTCCGGTGGCTAACCCGTTATCATCTCCCCCATCATCACTGTAAACAAGGCTGGTGAACCGTGACAGCAGTGGGTTAGGTATGATGATGATGATGATGAGTATCAATCATCGCTTATAACACAGCGCTGAGAAAAACAACAGTAATAGTAGTAGTAGTAGTAGTAGTCAGTCATCAGGCTAAAGTTAATGTTACGACACAATAATACCTGCTGGCTACAGCTAGCGTTGAGATGAGCTAGCTCTGTTATTACAGCGATGCTGAAGGTAAATGTAGTTCCTTATAAAGAAAATGAAAAATGTAGTTCCCAACCGTCGGAACGTTACAAGATCATTTGAAAGTGGTGTTTCGTGACGTAACACTCATTTACACTGATTTGTTAAATCACCGCTTCGTTTTTTTTGTGTGTGTATTTTTTTAGGGCACAGATATTAAGATAACGGTTATATTTATTTCAGTGCTAATGTAAATTTAACTGTGGATATGAATAATTTAAACTTGTTTACAACGGCAGCATTTCTAGCTAACTGTTCACGTATTTAACGTTTCTTCCATCAAGAGGAAAAAAACCGTTGGCTGCTGAACAAGTATAAAGTAAGTCCGCCTGCACTACTTAACGTTACTTACTTCAGGAGCTGGTTGGTAACAACATCTCTGGTGAACCGTGGAAGCTGCGCTGCACGGCGGAGGTTTAGTCCCCGGACTCGGTCCTCTGATGCCCGGTGAAAGTATTCCGCTGGCTCGGTTTGGTGCACAAATTACGGAGACGAAGGACCGTAATAACGCGGAACAACATCATCTCTGTGGTAACAACACAGATTAGCTCCGCCCCTCGTCGGCTGTGATTGGCGCAGAAAGGACGCCCGTCCCTGGGTCCGTGCGTCTGATTGGCTGAGAGGAGCTGTCTGTCCATGAGGGGGCGTGGCTCAGGGAGGCAGCCGTTTGGTTGACTTTGCAGAGGGAGAGGGGAGGCGTGAAGATGAAGATGATGATGACGAGTGGTGATGATGGCAGAATGACACTTTTCTGTGCATTTCTCCAAGTTCCCAGCGTTGGGAAATACTTCCAGAGAGGAAAACAAGACAAACAGGCTCCAGCTCACTCTCACCTCATTTGTTAACTCTTCGCTGTCACCACATTTACAGACCGAACTACACAAAACACACTACACACTACTACTAATAAAATCACTTTATCTTTAATTTAGACCTTCAAATACTGATCTCAGTTTTTAAACATTAACAATATGTACATCAGAAGAAGGCACTCTGAATCAATATGGAATAACAATTGGCACCTGAGCCTGGTCAAATGTTAATGAGTGAGACACTAGCCTACGAACTATTGTGAAACCACTCAGAGTCTTTATGTGCATAATGTAATTCTTTGTGGTGATTGTTTTGCTTCAGTTTGTGTCTCTCAGTAGTTGTTTTGTTGTTCCTTTATGGCCCCTTTGTGTCTCTCTGTAAATGTTGTGGTCGTTTTCATCCTTTTGTGGTCATTTTGTGGCCCTTTTAAATCTCTTTGAGATCATTTCGTATTCCCCTTGAGTCATTTTGTGTTTTATGACTTGAGCTCTAAACATAATATATTAACAGTCACTAAGCACAGCAGCTCCAGACCTTCCCCCGACTGGCTCATTTGGTAATCCACCCATGTATGGAATGCATTTCTTAACACATTATAACAACAAAAACAGATCAAATTATATAAAATCATTCAGTCCAGTGGAATGATTCATCTTCTTTTAAATTCCACAGCCGCCCTCCACACGTCCGCTCCTTGTCCCAGTGTGATGTCCTCCGGTAAAGACTCCAGCCCCAGCAGAGGTGGAAGGTCTTTCTGCTCCAAATGGCTCTCCAAGGTGTACCTGACGCTGGAAACAGCAGGGAGGGAAGGAGGAAGAGGGGGGGGGGGCATGAAGAAATGTTAGCACTGAAACCATTGTTTTTCTCACACAAGCATTCCCCCATTCACTTCCCTGGCCAGCTGCTGCCTCAGCAGAAGTGACCTGTGGCTGAGGGGGAAACAACTTAAGCTCCTTTCCCCTGACAGATGGCAGCCTGGAGGGGTCACGCTCCGACCCTGGAAGTCAAAAGGCTCCAAATCCCAGAGGGAGAGCCCCCCGGGCGAGACCTCCACACTTTACTCTGATTAAAGCTGTCTACAATCAATGGATTCCTTTAGACTGGGGTGGTAATCTTTGAACTGACAACAACAGACACACTTCTTTCAGCCACACACTCACAACAAAAACATAAAGAAGGGAATCCACATCAATAATGTAAATGTTTGGGGAATGTTTTACCATTTGGAGCTTTTGCCTCCTACAGAAACTAAACTCACACATGGTGAATGAGTTGTGCTTTCACTACAGGGGTGAATACATGTACAAATGGCCGGTGCTGTGCTGTGCTGTGCTGTGCTGTGCTGTGCTGTGCTGTGCTGTGCTGTGCTGTGCTGTGCTGTGCTGTGCTGTGCTGTGCTGTGCTGTGCTGTGCTGTGCTGTGCTGTGCTGTGCTGTGCTGTGCTTACTCCCAGTGTGGCTGGTAACGGTCATCGGGCTCAGCGTTGCAGGTCTTCAGCAGCAGAATCTCATGCAGCTCCAAAGAGAAAGCGTCAACATCTGTGGCGGCGAGGAAACTCTTCAGCCCTCTCCTCTGATCCTCAGTCAGTTTCTGTTGGAACTGTGAGGGCAGCTTCTGAAACGGGTCCTGAAAGACAGTCATCCGTTATGTACAATCATATAGAAAGCAACATTTCATTCAGGTTTTTGTTTTTTCTGAGGCATGTGCTTCGAGGCAGAAACTGTGGCTGAGACAGACTTCTTCCTTAAGCCCAGTTTTTATTGGGGTCAAACTCTGAGCGCCTGCCGTGTCAGACGGCACACTTTCAACGGATTACAGCCCAGAAAATTTAACTCTGTGTGGTGTTGGGGTGGGTCACTGGCAGCCAGCAGGGGTCACGGGCCATTATGTGGTCAGTGTGGATGGACTCTCTCTCATGGACTTCACATTTTTAGGTCTGTGAAGGGGCCTTGTATAAATGCACCGAACAGTTGTATATTAGCTTTTTTTTTGTTTGCCTTATTATTGATAGTTTTTTTTATTGGTACTTACTTGCTTTCTGTTCAGCATCAGCTCAGATTTCCAACATGTCAGGAGCTGCCAGGTGAAAATGCTGTGCTCCAGTTTGCTCTCTCCAAGAGCCTGGAGTGAAAACGAAAACACAAATTAAAAGGAAAATGTTTTAACCCAGTTTAACTCCTGAACTGCTGCTTGCATGCACTTTATATTCTGAATGTAGACTTAAAGGGATAGTTCAACATTTTGGCAAATTGGTCCATTGCCATAATCCCTATAGGTTTGTTAACTTTAATTGTCGATGCAAGATATTTTTAGAACGGTGGAGCAGAGCCGTGAGCTGCTCAGAGCTACGCTACGGAGGCTCATGGGATTTCTTGGTTTCTCTCATCAAACAATCTGTCCCCTCCCTCCTTATTTCTTTCCTTCCTTCTTTCCACAATCCTTTTCCCCTTCCTTCCTTCCTTCCTTCCTTCCTTCCTTCCTTCCTTCCTTTGTCCTTATTTCTTCATTCCCTTTTGACCCAATTGACCTAGTCTGTTCAATTATCTTCCTTTTTCCCTTCCCTCTTTCCTCCCATCTCTCCCTTTTTCCTTCCTTCCTTCCTTCCTTCCTTCCTTCCTTCCTTCCTTCCTTCCTTCCTTCCTTCCTTCCTTCCTTCCTTCCTTCCTTCCTTCCTTCCTTCCTTCCTTCCTTCCTTCCTTCCTTCCTTCCTTCCTTCCCTGACCCAGGAGGACAACAGGAGGGATAAATTAAAGTAGGACCCTTGTCAGTTTGTGATTGAACTGTGCATTTCTCCCCCACTGAGCTCATCCGTGTCGTGGCTGCCGTGGAAACATCTGCAGGACTCTATCGTACCTTGGCCACGGTGCTGGAAACCTGCGAGCGCATCTGCAGAGAGTCGGTGAGGAAGGACGACAGCTGACCCCGAGGATCGCCGCCCGTCTTGCCGAGGAAGCGGAGGCCGATCTCCACCACGTGCACGGCGTCGCAGACGTCCGTGTACGAGCGCAGCACCGTCCTCATGGCGCCGCACACCGAACCCTTCAGAGGCTCCTGCGGGAACCGAGGTGGAGAAAGTGAAACTGTGAGCGGGGAAGTGTGAGGGGAGGAATTTGACCTCTAAGAAAGTGGCCTCACAAAAAATCCTACAGGGGGAAACTGGTGTGAACATTCTTCAGCTGGTGTTAGTCAGTTCCAGATGAAGACTCTGGTACCGTGAAACATTCAAGTTCAGTAAAGGAAGGGAAGTGGTTTTACCTGAGGAATCTTTTTTCTGGCCTCAGACAGAACCACGGAGAAGTCCTGCAGGTGTCTGTTCAGGTACCTGGTGTTGTCCTGGGGGGTGAAAGTAATAATCATCAGTTTGTTTATGTTTAGTTTGACCTAAAATCTGCCTGTTAGTTCTGATCCGTTACCGTTTGGATGATGGGTTTTCCGGCCAGGAAGCGTCGAACCAGCTGCGTCTGGATCCCCGGCAGGTCGTAGCTCCTGTCCGTCTCGCCGCCCTTCTTCAGCGTGTAGTGACGGTGAGCCAGGACCAGAGGCAGCAGCTCCCGCTCGGGGCTGCACACGGCCAGCTGGGTCTCCGAGATCCGCTCCAGCTGCACGCTGTACTCACTGAGGGAATCAAACAGGAGCATGCTCTCATAAATAATGACCTTTTAACGAGTCTGGACAATTAAAGTAAAGCCTTAAACGGATGGCATGATGGTGAGTAGACAGTTAGGTGAATTATGGATTTTGGGTGAACTATCCCTTTAAACACCCAGACAACTGACTGACCTGTCCTGTTGGCCGCTCACTTTCCTTCCCTCTTTCACCAGGCCGTTGTGAGTCTCTGACAGGAAGTCCACCAGCTTTCGGAGACACGACCCCGGTCCGTGTCGGCTCGGCGTCAGAAACTCTCCGGAGCTCTGGACCGTTAACTGCACCGCACACAGGTTCACATCCACACCCAGGTCTGCGGCTGCATCAACACACACACACACACACACACACACAACTCTCAACAACAACATCTCTGTCTTTGAGGTCGTTATTCTTCTCACTTTGCTCAATTCACAGAGTTACTGTATGTTTTTCAACTGTTTCAAGAAGAAGAGACCAAATGTTTCCATTATCTCACTGGACGTTGTGACACCAAACACTGAGGACTGGAGACTGTTTACATCAAACACTTCAACTTCCTGAATCACCCTGATGTAATAACACCAGTCGACAGAGACATCAACTGTCATAAGTGTTTATTTACTTTTAGTTCATATTTTCATTGTTTTTAAAGGGATAGTTCAACATTTTGGCAAATTTTCTATAGTTGTTTGTTGATTGTCAGTGCAAGCTGTTTTGATGAGCTGCTCAGAGCTACGCTATGGAGGCTCATGGGATTTCTTGGTTTCCCTCATCAAATACACAATCCAACAACTCCACAACGCTCTGGTGGACAAGTTGTGACCTGCACATTCACCACGCTATGAGATAATAACACAACGTTACCACACAGAGTTGCGTAGCTCTGAGCAGCTCACGGCTCTGCTCCGCCGTTCTAAAAATAGCTTGCATCGACAATTAAAGGTAACGAACCTACTGCTATGACTATAGGGATTATGGTGATGTGACAATCTGCCAAAATGTTGAACTATCCCTTTAAGTTGTGTAGCTGAAGCAGCTCTAAGCATGATGGCAGAGGACGAAACAGTTTGATTATTGATTATCGCTGCACTGATACAACTGAACATCTCTACATTCATGGAGACGTGCTCACCGTTTTTCTTCAGCTCCTCTCTGAGGCCGTTCCACACCGTGATGAATCTCTCCACTCTGTCCTGCAGCATCTTCTTCTGGTGTCCTGAGAGGGAGGAGGAGACGTGTGTTTACTGTGTGTGTACGTGTGCGATGTTGTGTTTTTGCCGGTGTTGCGTGCTGGGCTCTGGATGAACCTGCTGGGATCTGCTGCAGCCGCTGTGCGATGGTCGGAGGAGCCGAGTCTGACGAGGGAGGAAACACTCGCAGCAGATCCGACTGCAGAGCCGAGAGCTCGGGGAGGTGGTGCAGCTGCCGCACACACTCAATCTGGGACAAACACACACACACAGAGTCAGCACCACACCTCACAGACAGGTTCGATTCCCCCACTGTGTCCTGCTGGTACCTTCTGGAGGAACATGCTCAGCAGAGGTAGCGATCTGCGTCCTGACGCCACCAGCTGAGAGAAGCGCCTCACTGTCATGATCTCAGGGAAGGTCCAGAAGGAGGAGCGCTGTGTGGGGCAGTCGGACGGCAGCGACAACATGTTCCCAGGATCCCCGTGGAGCAGGTTCATCAGCGGGCTTCCTGCCAGGCCGTCGTCAGCACGGATACTCTCCTCAGCTCTGTCCAGCTTCGCCTGCAGATCCTGGAACCAGGCAGGAGGAGGAAGAATGAGAAGGAGGTGGATTTGATTCCAGAGAATATTGAGATATGCAGTGAGTTCCTCACCTGAAGCACCGGGCTGATCGACGAATCACAGACCAGCTTCTCCCACTGCTGCCGTCCTTGTTTGGAGGACAGGTTGGGTGTTGCACCGCGGGAACCTTTGAGAGCATTCAGCAGAGTCAGAGTCAGGAGCTGCGTTTCCATTGTAGGTTTTTGCAAAATAAAAGCGATATTTCTGAAATTTCGAAAAAGTATAATCGCTATTTGCAAAATTTTATTTAAAATAACGGGACAGAACGACTCAAAACAGAATGACGGAGAGCCGAGGAGAAGCCTGCATTCACAGATTTTCTACTCAAACAGCAGAAGCAGTTGAACTGACTAAAAAAGGCGATGGACGTTCAGAATCACCTGCAGTGGTTTTTACACAGGCTCTCAGAACCAGGTGAACCGTCACGGCCGTGTGGTCCATGTTCTGATCCAGACTCCTCCCCAGCACGCTCAAGTCCTTCTCCAGGTGTCTCCACAGGAAGCTGACAGCATCAGGCGGCCGGGGGTGGATCATGTTCCCAACTCCCTACGACACAGAAACAACACAGGAGCGTCAGTACATGAAGACGTGATGTCAGACAGATGTGTAAATACCAGCTGTGACGTCTCACCCTCTGGTTTGTGACGGCGCCCTGCAGCATGGAGAGGTGCAGCAGCAGCCGCAGGATGGACGACTGAGCTGACGACATCTGTCTCTCAGGAGCCTCAGACCTCTGAGCAGCTTCTCCCAACACGTGTCCCGTCCGAGTCTGATCGCTGAGATTTCATACAAACATGGAGGAAAACAATTACATCAAACACTCGGAGCCTCCTCTCTTCTGATTGGCTGTGGTGATGCACTAATGAAAGAGCAGATTTCAGAATAAAACTCTCAGAGAAATTAAGTCCTGCAAGCTGTTGGGACGGATGGTGGGTCCAGGTGGTGAGGGGGCAGGGCTTTGTTGTGACATCACAAAGTGACAGGAAGTCCTGACGGCTGGTTTTAAGGCTCAGTTTCTGAATACAGGCTGTGTGCATTTCTCTGTGGACTGAGGCTTTGATACTTTCATAGTATTAATATAGAACCTAACTACACATGGACATCTACCTTTATACTGTATGGAGCTTTAACACAAACATCTACCTTTATACTGTATGGAGCTTTAAACAGGTCCATACCTCAGGTCTGTGCGTTGAGTGAAGCCACTGACTGCTGAATGGTTATATCCACCAACTGGAACTCCACATTCATGACATGTAGTTTTATCCATTGGTCTCCCACACTATGTGAATATAAAGAAACATACAGTGCATTGTTTTATATTTTAAATTACTTCATTCTATGTACTCATTGCTCTTAAAAATGAAAAATAAAAAGTTCATACCCTATCCACAAAGTATAGATGTCCATTGGCACAGGCTAAAAATAATGAGAGACATTAAAAATATCCTGATGGACTTTTCTATTAATGAAAAACTATTAACCAACGGATCAATAATGTAAAGTACTTACTGTACACCTGGCCTTTTGGATGTTGACTCAGCCACTTTTTGATGTCACTGGTGTGATCGTCGGGCATCGTCGGCAGGAAGGAGTTCTGGGAGGAGACAGTTGAACTGAGCCTTTGTGCTGATTTCACAGCAGACAGGTTAAAGTGGGTCAGACGGAGGAGAGAGGAGTCTTACCGCAACGTTCTGGGGCTGCGAGGCGATCTGGAGCAGCGGGCGCAGCAGAGCATTTCCACCGAGCAGCACCGAGTCCAGGTGGACCAGCAGCTCCAGGACGGTTTGTCTCTGATGTGGGAGATTCTCGCTGATCCTGAGCTGAGAGCCCGGTCGGCCGATGTAGTTCTGCAGAAGTGACGCGCAGAACTCCCTGAACTCCGTGGATGGGATGTTTGTGAGGAGCTCCTCCAGCCGCGCTGTCTCCTGGAGGGTCAAACGTTGCAATGTGTTAATAATTTGGCTTTTCAGCACCTTCTGTACAGTTTCAGTATCTATTAAACAGCTGACGTGGACACGAGACATGATGTATAGTGACCTGTGTGGACAGGCGGATGCTGACGTCAGGTGACTTGAAGCGACAGGTGACGTGTCTGAACAGAGCCAGAGCCACGAGGCTGATCTGAGAACCCAGCGTCTGCAGAGAGAGAGGTTTAAATAAAGAAATATTCAAATCCAAAGTCAGCTGATCAGAGACACGTACGATTAAACAGGTGAGAGTTTTAGTTTGAACAAGAAATTAACATCATCCTTTTGACAAATTCTGCACTTGTCTTTCCACTGTGTGATCTGTTATCAAATGTTTACAGAGAGCTTACACATGTTGAATAGTGAGGTGACTCTGTAACGTCTTTCTGACCTGTATTTGTTTGATGAAAGCCTCTGACTTGTTTTCCAGAAGAACCTGGGCCGCGGCGTTCTTCACAGCCCGGTAAGCCTGTCCACAGCAGAGGAACTGGTCCACGTTACCCTGAACCAACCGCTTTGAAACAACAACAACAAAACATGTTAATGTTTGTTTTCTCACTAATTATAATCACTGTAGTTAAACAGCACAGCACAAGTCCACTTCATGTAATGTAACTGTGATGTTTCTTTACCTGAAGTCGGACGAGATCAGCGGGGAACAGCCATCTGTAGTTGGGACTGTTGAGCAGCGCCAGGATACATCCCTGACCTGAGAGTCTGTCGAGGGCTCTGAGCAGGTAAACCCTGTACCAGTCGTTCCCGCTGTACTCACACACCGCCCTCACCTGCTGCAGGAACTGAACCTCCTCATGTCTGCCTGCTTCTCATGAAGGAACACAGTCATTTTTAAAAGTCCGTATAGTCATAGCAGTAGGTTCATTACTTTTAATTGTCGGTGCATGTTGTTTTAAGATTGGCAGGGCAGAGACGTGAGCTCTGCATAGCGCATCGTATTTTCACCTTTCCCTCATCAAACTCATCAACTATGTATTTGATGAGTTTGAAGAGGGAAACCTTGCGTCAGCCGAGCAGCTCACGTCTCTGCTCCGCCGATCTAAAAACAACATGCAAATGTTGAAATATCCCTTTAAATCATGAAGTAACGTAACTGATCCAAGTTCAGCAAAACTTCAGCATCACACACCTTGAGCTGTGTGCAGCAGCTCAGCAGCTCTGTTCAAGCAGATCCTCAGGCGGCCGATGTTGAGCAGGAACTCGGCCGGGTCCTCCCGTCGGTCCGGAGTCTGTCTCCTGGCAACTCTGCTCAGGAACTTACTGTCTGCTTCTCTCTGCTGCGCTCTGCTCTCCTCTACCTCTCTGGCCTCGGAGCACAGCAGAGAGTCCTGAGAGGAGAAAAAAGAGGTGGTTTGGTCTTTACTACGTCCTGTAGATTGAGACGCAGAGAGGACGAGTGTGGACGTGTTTCTATCTTCTACCTGGAAACAGTTGACAAACAGCAGGTAGAGCTGAGTGTGGTCGTCTCTGTCCAGAAGCTTCTCCTCCAGGTTCCCCAGGTAGGTCTGAATGTGAGTCTTCACCTGCTCAAAGCTGACAGATGCACAACACTTAACACACATGCACTTTGTTGAACGGTGTCTTGAATTAACAAAAATGAGTGAAGGGCGCCCCCACCTGTGCTGCAGCAGGAGTTTGGGCAGCACGGACCGGACCACCGGGTTGTTGTCCACACACTCCAGGAAGGGAGTGAGCTCTCTGGTCCTGTACACGTCCTCTGCAAGAGTGAACCGGTGTTAACAAAGCATCATGTGGGAAGCCTGCATACTATGACCGTTCATTAATTCCTTCACTGACCGTTGGCAGAGATGAGTAAAGAGAAGAGCAGCTCCACCACGTCCTCACTGGGCCGCTGAGCCTCGGACAGACAGAACCTGGACACCACCTCCAGGAAGAAGGCGTTACAGCGCCCCCTGGTGTCTGCCAGCTGCTGCAGGGCCGCCCTGGGTCACAGAGAGTCGACCGACCAGTTATTATTGACTCACAACACCGTGACAGCTGAATGATTCACCACGTTTTCTCATTATTTGTCTCAAACTCACTTGACGGGTGGAGAAACAGTCGGTGTGAAGTTGGGCGGCACCTCAGCTCTGCATTTAGGGCAGGAACGTCTGTGCTGCTGCAGACACTTCTGCAGACACTGCAGGCAGAAGACGTGCTGACACGGCAGCTGCGACGGCTCTTTGAACTCCGTCAAACAAACTGAACAAAGAATCCCAAACCTGTGCAGAAAAACATCAGGACAGGTGACATCAAAAGATTTTCATCATCTTATGAATTAAACTTTCTGTTAGATCTCATACTGAAGTCTAGGTCTGACCTCAGGTCCCTGCTGATACACTCTTTATGGTAAGAGTTGAGGATGCGGATCAGCTGCTTCAGTGTGTCCATGCTCCTCACATCAGCTGACTCCTGCATCAGCTGCAAGAAAACCAGAAAAAACTATCAATCACTTCGACAGTTGGATCCCATCACTAAAGATAACTTAAAGTAAAGCCTTTATCTGTTAAAATAATGTGCAAAATTAACAGAAAAATACATGAAAAAAGGAGAAAACTAAATAATCAGAGTCCGAAACGTCTTCACATACGTTCAGGTGGAGGTTGCAGTGTGTCAGAGCCAGTTCTTTCAATTGATCTTCTTTGTCTTTCACTTTAAAAACCACGTGTTGGATGAAGGAGGCAACAACGAGCATCCCGTGCCACAGAGACCTGAGAGAGAACATCACATTAGAATAATAATAATAAGCTTCATAAATGCAGAACAGTTGTTGTTCTCTGAGCCAGACGGACCTGATGGAGTCCAGGTGCTGCAGGCAGCCCGGGCTGCAGAGGCTGCTGTACTTCTGACTGAAGGCTCGGTCCAGACACGGCTGCAGAAACTCCACTCTCTGCACGAAGGACTCACACTGACTAAAGGACGTCACAGTCAGTAGTTTGGTTTCCTCTACGCAGACGCCCAGAGCTGTGATGTCCTCCACCTGCCGAAACAAGAGACAACTGAAGACTGAAACCTATAAAACATGATGCTGACAAGTCAGGGTTTGACTTATTTGCTCTTCTCACCATCTCTTGCGGCTCAGTCTTGGATCTCTGCTGAGACACGTCAGTGGCGATGTCAGGCTTCAGCTGACAGATGTGGCGGAGTGTGTCCAGCCTGAGGGCAAAGTGTTTGGCAGCAGCCGTTATCCAGGCAGGAGAGAGGTCAGGAGCAGCGTTCATGGACTTCTGGAGCTCCGACACGCAGCCCATCAGGGCTCTGGTGAAGATCTGCACACGACACGGGTAAAAGGTCGAGGGTGTTCAGCTAAAAAAAATCTAAACTCTGTCACCTGGATGTGTTTGAATTGTGGTGTCTGTACCCTGAGCTCATCCTTTGACTTGATCTTCAAGGACAGCAGCAGGAAGTCGTGCAGGTAGCAGAGGCCGTACTCCAGTCGCTCCCCGTCTGACAGACTCTGTAAGTGGCTGCCGAGCCGGCTGCTGCTGAAGCTGCTCACAAAGTGGAGGATCCTCTCGGAGTCGTTGGTCACTGAGAGCAGGAAGAGAACAAAAACTTTCTTAACTTTGTAACTTAAGGATCTATTCATTATGAATCAATATTAATATCATATTATTTCATTTCAGACAAACCTGGCATAAACTCTGATTCCTCCCACAGGCTTTCAAGGTGCTCGGTGATGATCCAGCTGAACGGGGCCGAGCAGGCTTCGTCTTCACCATCCAACATGAAACAGTGTTTCACCAGCACCTCCTGGTCTGACTCACTAGAAAATATGATCATTAAAAAAAGTAATGCCTTCTGATGACTGATTAATGATCTGTGAATTATAGAGGAGTTATCCACAGTACCTTGACTTCTGAGGAGGATTTAGGTCTGAGATCTGTGGATCTGCCAGGACGTCCAGCCACAGTTTGACCAGACCCGGGCTGAGCCTCTGGTCAGAGAGCAGGTCCAGGTTTGCAAACCTGTCCATAAGTTCCACCATAGTGGCCAAGATCGGTGTGATGGTGGACTGAAGACAGCGCCACAGGGTGTGTCTAACAGGTAAAGACAGTTGGCTCTGAATGAAGGATTTATGTCTCACCCCTAGTTGAGCTAATTACTGTTGATTATTGCACCTGATCCTTTACCTGAGAGTTCCCCCCTCCTGCAGAGCCTGGCGTTTCTTGGCCTCCATGCTCACCCAGTCCTTAGGAGAGTACGCCAGCTCTTCTCTCTTTGCCAAGGCCTCAGTCAGTCGACTCAACAGCACCCTCTGAAACTCAGCTGTGAAACAGATTGAAAACGACTGAAGATACAGCACAAGTGTCCTCACAACAACATTAAGCGTAGTTATTTACCTTCTCTGTGGCCTTGACCATCTCCCAGCAGAGTCAGAAGGATTTGCATCCGCTGCATGCTCCGTGATGTGACGCCATCAGGATCCCTCAGCAAACCCACAGCTTTTTGGACACATGATCTCACTAAGGCAAGGCTGTCCAGACGGGTGCTGTCTGCCTGTATGTACAGACAGTTACACTTTGTTGCAGCAACATTACATAATTTATTTTATGCTAAAAGAAAATATAAAGGATCATGAATTATATTTACCTTAGAGTCCTTTCTCTCCCACACTGTTTCACCATCTTCATGGTGTTCTAGTAAAGATCAACAGAACTGTTTGTTTAACATTCATAAAGCAGTAAACTACTTCCTCTTTCATTTGTCATCTAACAACAAGACTATTTAATGATCATGATGATGCACAGTTTCTACCAGGCAGTGCAGGGGTGAGCAGGTTGCTAATGAGAGTCCCACAGAAACCCAACAGGTTCAGGCTCATGTCCTCTGAATCCCTCAGGTCATCAACATGCACCGACTGCCACACTCCTTTGAGGCAAGACAAAATGTAGCTTTAATTTTAATAATATGTAAAAAACTGCAGAGCAATAATAATCATATTCCATTTAGTGCTCACCTCCTTGGAAACCAATGTACGGAGACTGACTTGGGATCCTAGAGACCTTCACAATGAAAATCACCCAGCAGGGTTGGTCCTCCAGTGACGTCAGGTAATTCATGGTGCAGTATCTGTTGGCAGATGAAATCATAAACTCAGCTGGTGCCCCTTTAATGCCTGTATTCAATCAGATCTGCTCAAGAATCTGACATTGATCCTTACTTTGCTGATGCTATGAGTTCAGAACTGCACTGGGATTCCTCAAGATCCATCTGGATTAACAAGACGTGAAGGGAGTGACCAGCACCTTCAAAGAAACCCCTGATGGAGGCAGAGAAAAATGAGCAAAATGTGAACATTTAAAGATAAAACCACAATAAAAATCCATGCTACTGTTATCTTAGCAGTTAGGACCTTATTGTGCTGCAGAAGGAGACTTCAGTGTCAAACTGGTGGAGTGAAAGCAGGAGGATCTTGTCTGAATGCAGCCCCAGAGCATGGGCTACAACTTGGACATCCAATCTGGTCAACAAGCTGGAGAAGGTAGTTATCTATACAAAACCACAAAGCAGACCGTGATGTCAATACTCTGTAAAGATTGTGATGAAATGATGTAAACAAAATTGGAGCAATGGTTAGCAGCTTACCTCAAAATACTTGCTGGACTCTTGACTCTTGCTCAGACAGTCTTGCAGGAAGTCTCGAAGCGAGTGGTGATGCTGTTGCTGGAAGTACATCCTCTGGAGTTTCTCCTTCTCCTGGTTTGCTAAGTCTGAGTATTTCAGCCTCACCACAGCATCAGGGGTGGCACAGTCCAACAAGAGACATTTGGCGAAATCGAAGATTTCCTCTTCCTCATTGACCGCAACAGAAACATCATCGTTTTCTGTCTCCATCATTTCCTCACTCTCAGACAACACTTTGTTCTCATCTTCACCAACTTCAGTGGATTCATCCTCATTCTTTTCCACTGACTCAGTTTCTTGGTCTTTTTCAACAACATCTACATCCATTGCATCTCCCAATGTGTCAGTCACCTCATTCTGTTCATTAGAGTTGGACTCAACGGGTTCCTTTGGTTCACCTTCTTCCAATGAGTCACTGTTTTCATCCTGTTGATGCTGTTCTTCTGGACTGTTTTCAACTTTTTGTGCTCTCCTTTCGAGCGCTTGCAAGAGAGCACTAGCACATGCATCACCATGGTAGCCAACAAAAATGTCAGACAGCTTGAAACTGTCTGTGGCCTCACCGGAGAATTCCTTCACCCATTCCTTCAGTCTGTCAAGAACCCTGTGTTGCCACGGCTCCAGATCAGTGCTTCTGTCCAGCCTGTGTTTTTCAAGCCTGTTGATCAGGGGTACGGGAAAGTGCTCATAGACCTTGTTCTGGTCCTCCACTACCACCAGTCTGAAGTTGGTGTGGACGCGACATTTCACTCTGTGGGAACCAAGACCGAGATCGACATACTGCTGGTTGCTGAGGTAAACATAGTACTGGTTCAAGGCATCATACAGGCTTTCATAAAGATTTTGCATGTTGAGGAGGATGACGGTGCGACCGGTCTCCATGCATGTTTTCACCCGGTTCACGTTCCGGCAGACTTGGGCATATTCCTGGTCCTTTGGGAATCCTGAACCAAAGATGATTTCTGGTTGTGTTTCAAAGACTTGCTGTTGAAGGATATGGAGAGCTGCATTGTTAGTGGTCAGCAAGAGGAGGTAACGGCTCTCCTGGTTGGAGTCATGATCCACATTCTTTCTCACCATTTGCAAGGTGCTTGGTCTGGGGATTTCTGTAGGGTTTTGAAGAACCTCTTGGAAAAACCCTACAGGGTCAAAGCCCTCTGGCTGTCCACTGAAGTTACGCAAGATGGCCTCCATCAACTGTCCACCATCTGGCTCTTGCTGTGTGGATTTGACTGCAGCAAAGAGCATTTTGACGAGGCTGTAATAATCTCTTAGACCAAAGAACTGATTTTTTGAGGTTTCATTACAGATTTTCAAGAAGGCCTTTGCGAGAGGTTGGAAGAGGTCTTTGATTTTCAGGAGAATCTGTTTGGAGGATGAACAGATTCCTTTGGCAGTTTCCACAAGCTCATCCTCACTTGGATCCCATCTGGACACAAATATCCCTCGGTTCATCTTTGCTGGGTCAAGAGCCCAGTTGGAGATGCCAACAAAGCCGACCTTCATGTGTGGATCCGGTCTATCGTTGTCAATGCATCCATCCTCCAAAAGAGGATGTAGGGTCTTCAGGGGCATCTGAGGAGAATCTTCTGCAAGTCCAATCTCATCAAGCACCACCACAGACACATACTCATCCATGTTTTTGTCCTTCTGGAACCGAGCACAGTTCTTGAACGTCCCTATGATGCCCTCTGGACTTGAGTGAGGACTGCACTGGAAGGAGACCATATGAACTTGTTTGAGACTCCTGAACAGTTCACAGTGGGAGTTCTGGCCCTGCATGGCATCAGCCACCACTGTTTTAGCAAGTGACTTGGAGCTGCCAGGCTTTCCAACCAGAAAGAGTGGGATCCTGAGCTCAATGCAAACCACCATGAGAAATACATTCTCTTTGAGGGCAACATTTTTGGCAATCGTGTCCCTTGTTTGTATTTTCTCCAGGACAAAATCTTGACAGGATGAAATCTCTTCTTGTAATGCCGTTGAAGAGCGGAGAGGCTCAGGAAAGTACCTACAAATTTCAGCAAGGTACTCTTCTTTGGCCACGAGTGAAGGGTAGTAGCAGACACCGACTGCAAGAATCAGGCACTTCAGCGTTTTATGGATGTCAGTGAGAAAAGGGTTGTTGAAAAACACCTCACTGTGCTGGTAGAACCAGACAAGCACCTTCATGGACCTCTCCACGTCCCGGAGACTCACAAAGCTGCACTCATTTTTCCGACTTCTCATGTATTTTTGGGAGATTGCCAGCACACTGGAAATGATGCCCTTGCAGTCGTTTGGCAAATGATGATCGCCAACTTTCTTCTGGACGATCTGTTTGATGTAGGAAAGTTCAGTTGAATCACTCAGCTGACCAAAATCCCACACCAGAGACGCCATGCTCGGCGGCAGAGGATGAACTCTGTATACCAGCTGCCTCAGAGGGACTTTGCCAAGGCGGTCTTCTGTTTCATTTGCCTTCACCCTGTAGCCTAATCCTGCACGTTCCAAACGCTCAACCATTTCAGGTGAGTGCTTCCTGTAAGGATTGCAAGCCGCTATTATCTTTAAGCCACTATCTGCTTCCAGAGGGCTCCCCTTCACTGACTGATCACACAGGATTTCCTTGATGGCAAAGATAGCCTCTGTGGTGTTGGCTTCATCGAAGAACAAAATTGTGTCTAGCTTGTGCACTCTACGGTTCATCACAGCAAGTCTCTCTGCCTGCATAACCTTTCTGTAGATCATCTCTGCTGTAGTGCCACCATGTACCTTGACAAGCACCATGTTCTCCACTGGTCTCTCTTCTCTCTGCAGAGCACAAAGGAAACGGACCAGTCTGGTTTTTCCACAACCAGTCTCTCCCATGATGACAACTGGAATTCCACATCTGAACCTCATGTTAATGGCCAACATCTTCATCACATTGTCAGCAGTGAGCTCATATGTTGGGTCTGGATCAAAGTGGTCATCCCTCATTCCTCTCTTTGCACCAACAACATATGAAATCCTTTTGATTTTGTCTTGCCGAGGCAGCTGATCAAAGTCCTCTGTGAGGTTGATCGATTGTCGCTCCAAACCTTCAAAGATTTTTTGTGACATCACATCCTGTATTAGTACCTTCTTTCTTTGAGGATCCACTGCACAGAGTGTGTTATGCAATTTCTTTACATTAAAGCCCAGAAAAGACATTGAGAATCGGTCCGCGTTAAAGAAGATGTATGGATGGGCCTCATTTTCCCAACGCTTGCGAATTGTCAGGCGATCAAGAACGTCATCCTCCTGATTGCTTCCAGGATGCAGCATCGGGCTTTCATCAGATGTCTTCAGAGAAGGAGAGGCAAAATCTCTTGCCATTAGAATCATGAACTTTGCAATGAAATCCTTGAAACCAGGCAGCTGGTCTGCCAGGAAACCTGGATCACAGAAAATAGAGTTCTCACAGTCTTTCAGCTGTACATTAAGGAACCAGGAGAAGTTCTTCAGCTCCGCCCAAGATGGATCATCCATTCCACAGTACCTCAGGAAGTATGTGAGACAATCGAGGGGACTCCCCATTCTGGATCTTTCCTGGTACTTAAAGTCATCTAGATTCTGGTTGCGATGGTGGAGCTTCAAGTACTGATAGGGTCTTTGCATCCCCTCACTACAAAACTCCTTCTCATCCATGAGTGGATCAAAGGTCTGTTTTGGAACAACCCTCTGATTTGTTTGAGCCAACACCTGCTGCACCTCTTTTGGAGCTCTACAATGGATGGTAGGCAGAACGTCCAGAAGTCCAAGCTTCATCTGTTTGAGCAAATTGAATATATACAATATTTCATGTCATTCATGATTTCAATTGTAGCCTGATATTGGTTAACAGATGCTATGAATGATGCTTATTTCATAAACAGTACAAGAACGCAGTGCTAGTGAAACAGTTGTCTTTTCTTAATGTATGAAGACACATTTAAGAATAAAGTGACAGTTTGAGACTAAAGAGACATTGCTACCTCTTTTGGCTGTTTTTGATGGGATGTGTTCAGGACCTCGACGGTGATCAAGTGAGTTACATTCCTTCTCCATAGCATACCATGGCTGTCACTCAAACAGCCCAGAACCAACAGATGGAACAGGAGCTCCTCCAGCCCTGAACGAACCTGACAGACATCAAACATGACAAAGTATTGAGACTTTCAAGTACAAACAAAAGTGTCACAAGCTATCTACAAAGGTTTGTAGACTTACTCCAGCTGTGTCAATGTGCAGGAGAACAGGGTCCTGCTCTCGCAAGTCCTCCAGTTCCTCTGATAGGCTCTTGATCAGAGAGTCTATGTCGACAGTTGGCTCAATCAGTCTGATCCTGATGTGTTTTGCTCCAGGAGATTTTTTCTGGAACTTCTCAAACAAACGATCCACATAAAGGGATTTTCCTATTGACAGAAAGAAGATGTATTCTGTGAAGTATATTATTATAGAAACCAATTTCGACAAATTAACATATGTGAAAGATGGCAATGTATAGCAGCTAGTTCCACATAACAAACCTTTGTTATTCATGCCACAATTTGTAAGCATTTTCATAATGTATGCTAATTAGGGTAATCCACTTCCTTACCAACTGCAGGGCGTTCAGATGACACCATCCAGACCGACAGCTGATCTGGAGACACCTGGGCAACAGGCAGCGGTGCATTTTGCCTGAAGTGATGTTGCAGATATTTCTTGGCAGTTGCTGCTGTCAGACTCACACCAGCCTGTACTTTGTTATTGCTGAAGAGAGATGGCACGTATCTGTGCTGGTGCACAACTGGACTGACGAGTATCAAACGGTAATGCGGGTTGGCACTTCTCTCAAGGGCCTTAAAGTGTTCCCCCAAGACCACACTCACATCATAACCCAGCAGCCCTGGGTTGACAAGAGAATATATCTTCTGACTGTTCAATTTGGAGCCATGACTGAGAGCTCGGCGGAGAAAGATCTCCACCTCCTCCTCTGTGGTCTCCTCCCTGCAGACTAGAACTTCATCAGCAGAGGGGAGAGGCTGCTCTGGACTCTCCATATAAAAAGACAGGGTGCTGGTGAAAACCTCTGTGCTGGGGCAAAGCAAAAGATTGGGCTTCCCCTCCTGGAGAAGTGATGGAAGGTTCCTGATCACGTGTTCCTGGTTCGTTTCAGCGAGGCAAGAGAGGAAGCGGGCCAGAGTTGAGATGTCCATGTGCTCACTGAGGTATCGTGACATGTCTTCCCTGAATACTTTCCACAGGTTTTCAAGAACGCCCTCATCATTCCTCTGGATGTCATCATCACATGTGATTCCATCGTCTTCATCATCTGAAGAAAACTCCATCAAGTCATGAATCTCTTCAGGGTGTCCTGGTGAGGCTGGGGTTAACTCTGTATAGGGTTCGTATTCAGGTCCTTCGTCATCATCATAATCATCATAATCAGACTCATCATCTTCAAGTTCAACATGCATTGACTCGACACCTGTTGCATCACTGTAGGCATCTCTGACATCAACCAGCGTGCACTGAGGCTTGATGGGAAAAAGCAGATGCCACAACTGTTGAGGAACCGACGCCTGACTTTCACACACTTTGTGTATCCAGTAACACAGGTACACCATCTGCTCGCAGGTGTAGTGGTTCAGCAGGCTGAACTTGGAGCGCATCTCGCTGATGAAGGAACGCCATTCTTTCTGGCAGCTGTCCATGGAGTGAGCGAGCTTCTGCAGCTTCTCGCTCAGCTCGCCGTAGTACAGGATCTTCTTACCCTTCAGGGACCCAAAGGTTACTGTGATGCATGGTTCCTTTTGAGGACAGCACTGGACCTCAGCATGCCACTCCCTGAAGAGCATGTTTCCAGATTCTTGCATCTGAAGGAGGATCGCGCCAACTCTCTGAACGGCTTCAAAAACCTACAGCGCAGGAATCAACATCAGCATCAACATGAAACTTGTCATCATCACAGGAAGCTCTAAATTCAAATCTAATGTTGTATGAATGCCACTGACCTCTGTGAACCTGTTGACTTGCTCTCTGCCGTGCTCCCCTTTAGAAGACATGAGCATGAGTTTGTTCTGCAGCTCCAGCAGCTCCTCGAGCCTGTAGCTTTTCCCCTCTTGGTGCTTCATCACTGTGACCTGCACCATGTTCTGCAGACACCTCTGCAAACAATCAGAGGAAGTCCAGTCAGTAAGGCGTCATATCTGAGTCTTCACTACTTAACTTTTAATGGAGGACTGTTCACTTACCCTCTGTGTGTTGTCATCAGACCATTCGATGTGATAAACTCCATGGGCGTTGATAGAAGAGGCCAGAGAGAGAGAGGACTGCTCCACAGAGCCGTGCGTCTCCTTCAGGTCTTTCAGCCAGTTCAGTAATCGACTCGACTCTCTCTGAAAAACAAACATCACTGTCACGTTGCTGCAGCAAAACAACTTCGACCGCTTTCGTCACGTATCAGAGGGGTAAATACCAGTTTGTCCGGGAGCTTCTCGTCCCTGCTCTGGGTGTCCCACACCTGCTGAGCACACCTCATGAACTCCTCAAAACCAGCCTGGCGGGGGAGGGAGTAGAGCAGAGGAGCGTAGCCCATCACAGCGTCATGGAAACAGGCCACCTGGTCGATCTCTTTGTCGTTCTCACCGGCAGATATGGAGGCCAAGTCCACGTAGACCTTCACGTCACTCATGTCTGTTGAAGGGACAGAAGAAGAAGGATGAAGACGTCTGCTTGAGGAACATCTGGAGATGATGTGGAGGCTTCTTTGTCCCTTACCTCTGAGGTTCTCTTTGACCCAGCTCACCAGAGGTCGACTGGTCAGAAACTCTTGCAGACAGACCGTGTGTTGCTTGGTGACTTTGGACAGCTGCTTCTTGGCCTGAAACAGATCTTCACTGAGGGATCCCAGGACCCTCTGCTTGAAGCTCTCCTCCCCCTGTTAACGAGTCCAGAACACAGGATTCAAGAATCATTAGAATTTAGAAAATCTACAGATGTAGATGTACTTAAATGTATTTTAGTGTAAGATTACAAGATGGTTACCACTTGGCTGAGAGTCTCAATTTGTCTGAAGTCCCCAGAAAGCTGCATTTTTTCAGCAATTTTCAGGACGGCACAGGCTGCAGCCGCCCCCTCCGTCAGCCGTGAGTACTCCTGGATCTGCTTCAGTCTCAGCTCCACCCAGTTCTTCTCAGGTCGGAACCGTTCTGACTCAGTAAACATCCCCGCCATCAGCTTCAGCTCCCGCTCCATGAGCTTGCCGTCGCCCTGGTCGCCACACTCCTTCAAAACCTGATCAAGCTCCCGGATGGTGATTTCTTCGTTTGCTATGCTGACGCCAAGCTGAAAGAACTCCTCCAGGATGGGGTTCCAGATGCTTTCAAAGACCTGTGTTAGAGTCAGAGCGATGGAGGCGGAGGAAGGCTGCCTCTCTGATGCTACAGACGCCGCCTCCTTGTCCCACGAGGACAGAATCAAGGAGCTCTGATGCAGTTTGTGCATCTCACGGGACATTTTCAATGCAGAGTCAGTCATACCGGTATTGTACCAGTGGACCTGCGGAGAACCCGCTGCCTTCAACTTTCCATCAGCAGCGAAGGCCTGAACCATCACCACTTTGTTCAGGCTCACAGTCTGGAGATCTGCACTGTGCTGCTCCTCAAGAACCGACATCTCAGGAACTGGGTGAACGAGAACCAAGTCACTGAAGGAAACAACACACAAACCAAAACCAAACCAGAACAACTGGAAAACATGAATGTGAAACTCACCTGTGATGTTTTCTTTAATCTTTGACATCATCTTTATCAACGTGCCCATCTCCTGTTTCCGCTGCTGGAACAAGTTCAAATCCTTCCCTCTCTGATTCAGAAGAACTTCTGCTTCCACAGGAACCCGTTCAGATTTGGAATTTCTCTTGTCTGTAACAGACACAGTGCAGCTTTTATTAATTAACACAGTTCATTTCTGTCATTTCACAGAGTTAATGGAAGTCTGTGTGTGTCCGTACACTGCTGGTAGAGTTTCTTAAACTGGTCTCTGTGGTTCAGGCAGGTCTGCAGGTGTCGCAGAGCCACGTGTCCCTGGAGCAGAGACTCCACCAGAGACTCGACTGCCTCCACACTGGTGTGGACGACGTGTCCTGCAGAGTCGTCCACCTGGATCGACTTCCAGTCACCTGCAGCGAGACGACATTAACAGTGGCCATGATACAACCTTTAGGAAACAAGAAACATATTTGAACTCAGTGATTCTCAATGAAAGAGAATAAATGACGTACCACCCAACAGCAGGACGCTGACGGCTGACTGTGGGTCAAGCAGCTGAACCACTGAGTCGTCTTTGAATCGAGCTGCTGACTCGACCACGACGGCCGACAGGATGTCAGGTGGAACATCTCTCATCTTAGAGAAGAGGCCTCGCAACAGGTCGCCTTCCTTCCCTCTCTGAAAACACACACGTTGAACCATGAGAAGATCTAGTGACAACAACAGGCCATTCACCACCAGGACCATCGGTAACATGAACATTACCTGGCAGATGGTCTTTATCGCAGACAGACACAGCTCATGGAAACAGGTCTGTACAACACTGTGGCTCTTCTTTACAGTCGCCACCGTCACATCATGGCAACACATCAAGACATTATTCTCCTCAGATGTCTGCAAACAAACACAACTCAGACTCAGACTGTAACAGGAGGTCATGGCCCTGCTGGCTCCAGGTTCCTCACACAGTCACTGACCTGGGAAATCCTCTTCCTCAGGTCTTTAGTCAGACTCTGAGTCCAGCGGGACGAGACCTCCTCTATGGAGCACTCCACCTTCAGCAGGGCGTCCCACATCTGAGGAGACAACACACCTGTTATTAGATTCAAACCTGGTTCACCTGAACTGTTACAGCAAATAAGAGATAATCTTATTATTATCTTGTGTTTTTTTTAAATAAATAGTTGGCAAAAACAGCAACAGAGAGTGTTGGTTATTTTTGACTCTGAGCTAATTCCATGTCCCCATGGCCATATTCCTTGTCCAGGGATTGGGTCGTTGGGGCCCTGCCCCCTACTGCCACCCAAACAACAATGCACCGGCCCCTTTTGAACCTTCCTGCAGGTGGTGGGCCTACAGGAAGGCAGGCCCACGCCGCTCTTCTGGGCTGTGCCCAGCCAGGTCCGGTGGCAAAGACCCAGCCACCAGGCACCAGCTAGCTGTGAGTCCCGACCCCGCACCTGGCTCTAGGGTGAGGCCCCGGTGACGCAAATCCAGGCAGTTGTAGTGGAGCTGGTGTTGAACAAGACCATGAGGTACTTGTTCAAGAGTGAGGGAAGGATGGAACGTGAGATTAACAGAGGGACCGGTGCAGCAGCCGCAGTAATGCAGTTGATGCACCAGTCCATTGGTAAAGAAGGAATTGCTGGTCAATCAACGTTCCTACTCTCACCTATAGTCATGAACTTTGAGTCATGACCAGAAGAACTAGATCTTGGATACAAGTGGCCAAAATGAGTTTCCTCTGCAGGATGGCGAGAAGCTCGCCTAGAGATGGGGTGAGGAGCTCAGTCAACCCGGTCCCAGATAAAACAGAAGACAAAGAGGAAGACTCTGAACTAAAATATCATACCTCGATTTCCTTTATGGTGCGGATCGATTTCGACTGTGCTATGAAAGGCAGCTCATCTCTCCAGTCAGTGATTTGCTGCTGTGTATCATACAGCTGTTTCAGTAACTGCTGCTCAAACTCATCGTCTTTAGGCTAAAGAGACAGAAAGCATTCAATTCAAAAGAGATACTGAAGCAGCTGCTGCTCAAAATAAAGAGATCATCACCTCCATTCTCTTGTGTGAAACAAGTCATGGTGTATTTTTCCTTACTTTGTTTCTCAGCTCAGTTTCCAGGAACGCTGCCAGTTTCAACACCAGCTGGTAAGACAGGACAACCACCTGGTACTGAGGGACCAGTTGCACAACGCTGCACGTGCTCTTCACCACACTGATGCTGCTCTCGAAGGCTGGACGGATGCTTCCAGACTCGATCATCCTGCAGACAGAGAGCAGAAGCTGCAGCGATCACAAAGCCTCAGCTCAGCAGCAGAATCTAAACCGTCTGTATCTACCTGTTCTTGTCTGCATCAACCTTCGGCAGGAGGTGAGTCAGGGTCTTTTCAGCTTGCTGCAGGTAGAAAGGACAAAGATAAAGTCTCACAGGATCGATCTACAGATAATAAAGTCATATTTAAACATGAATTATCACCTTTAGCTCCTGTTCTCTGTTCTGATCCTGCATGTTGCCACATTTCCGGAGCCTGTACAACAGACTCTGGATCAGGTGTTCTGCTTCCATCCCCGTCAGCTCTGAGAACTCAGGAACATCCTCAAACGCCACCAGAGACAACCAGCTGATCCGGAGCAGAGGCGTCTGCTCAGCCATGGGCAACAGCGACCGGATCAAACTCATCATCCTCCTGTGGAAAAGAAAACACTTCTATACAGACACTGGATTCAGGGGAGAAGACGTTAACGTGGCTCTGAGATGAGACTTACCTTCTCTTGTCAGAATATGACTGTATCCGCTGTCTGAACTCACTGAAGGGCACATGTTCAAGTCCAGACCAGTTTTCCTCCTCCACAGCTGGACCCAGTTTTGCTGCATCAGCTCCGGCCTGTCGGAGTCTGAAGAGCAGAGGGACGAGCAGGACGAGCTCCGACACCAGGGACTTGGCGCAGTAGTTCATCAGCCCCAGGACAGTGCTGAGGGGACGGGGAGGAAACATGGTGACAAACTTCAAGTTTAAAATCTGTGACTAATTTTAATATGTGTTGGCCTGCTTTAACTACCCTTATGCTTCAAGCTTTTCTAAAACTTACAATTGTGGACTTTGGAAGGAACTGCCCAGCTCGTCCAGGTGTTTCTTGTCCATCGCAGCCTCTGACGACACCAGGGAACAGAGCTCAGCCCAGCCTGTCACCCCGAGGTCCAGTCCACACTTTACAGTGACCTGGAAAACAGCCAGACCCAGAACAAGAGGACTGGTGCTCCTGCATCTCTCTGAGAACTTCTCCTTCGGTTCTCCCTTTAAGATCTGGACCAAGGTCTCAGAAATCAGGTCGACTGTCTGCAAACAAAACAAAACAAGAAAAACATTTGGTTACTGGCTGATTATTAGAGGTAATACAAAACCAATGCTTCCTCTGCTTCCTGTTGCACCAACCTTGATCACGGGAGGTTGTGACTTATCTATGTAGTACTCCACTCTTGAACATGCAGAACCAAGACTCATGTTAAAATGGTTCAAGCTCTCAGTCAGGGTGTTGGTGCTCTCTCTGTTTGTTGGAGACCAATTCTGGAAGATTCTGTGGAGCAGAGTTTTGGCCGAGTTCTGCCAGGCGTCTGACATCTCCACACCTTTGGATTTATTTAAGCCAAACATGTGAAGGCCTGTCTGCACCCAGCCCTGTCCCTCATAACGACTGATGAAGCCTTCATACAGGTGCAGCTCTGGACCAAACACAGGAGAGTCAATGACCAGATCAGACTGGAAACAACAGTGGAACATCAACAAGATGAAGCTAAATGCTTCACTTACCCTTATTGTTGGGGTCTGGAGGAATGTAAACATGTCTTGTAGCAGCTGCTAATATCTCCTTCTGTCTTTGTTTCACACCGTACCAGTAAGTGAACCAGATTCCTCTCTGCAGGATGCTTTCTTCTACAGTCAGACTGGCCTCTACCAGATAGCCTTCCTGTTTCAGTCCACTGAACGTGAAGAGTTAACATTAATCAAATGATGAAATAATATTGAAGTTGAGAAGCTCAGTGGAGGTTATTTTGACAGTGGCATGCGTTTGTGAACAGCTTTTATTTTGTAGTATTTTTGTAGTTTCACCCCAATCGTACAGCGGCCCTGAGGGCTCAACACATGAGCAAAACAAAACAAAACCCATGATAGCAAGTGTTTCTGGGGACACAATAAAGTGAGGGACCAGTCTAGTTCTTCTTTTTTTTCTACATGCGCAAGCACATGCGCACTTCCCCCCTTCTTTATGGCAGCAGACACACGCAGGCAGACACCGCGGATATGCATGAAAAATAAATTAAATTTAATGTAGACCGATCAGTTAATTCTAAAACATTTATTTATTGATGTAAATGTGGTGATTTCTGCACATACAGACAGCGGTGGCTGCTCCCAGACATGCACTTCTCCCAAAACGCTGGAGCAAACTTCCAAACAGAGGTGACCAAAGATAGGACTCTAAACTGTGACTTTCTCGCATAAAAAAAATATTTAAAATTAATAAAGTGATGTTTTAATGATACCACAGCGGACTTTTAGCTGCTCTGTTGCTAGGCTAGGAGTTAGCATTGCTGGCGCATGCGCAGAAGCTTGGATTGTGTTCCCGGGTACGGATCGGGCACTGACAGTGCAGACAGCTTCCTGTTAGTGGCTATTAGCTGAGTATGTTTGGTTTATTAGAACATCAATATCACATGATTCACATGTTATTGATTATTGCATGGATTGTTAGCTTAACATTAGCCTTTAGCCTGGTCTACCATGATGTTGCATCCCCTAAAAACACTTGTTAAGTTGTTTTTCTCAATTTAGGAACATGTTTGTGTCTTCAAAGCTGCAGTTGCAGTGAGTTGATCCTTCAGGGCCACCGTAGCCTGCAACTCTGACATCAAAAATGGTACAAAGACAGTCCTGTGTGTTAAAGCATGTACACATCATGAATACTCACACAAAATGTGTTAGTTTCAGGGGATGATACTTTGTGTCATCATAAAACAGCACCAGAGTGTCATGGTCCAGCTTGAATCTGAACTTCTTGTCCAGCACAGCGTAGACGTAGAAGGTGAAGCTGTTGGCCCCCGGCGTGGCCCCCGGCGTGGCCCCGGGTGGGGGCCTCACAGGGCTGCAGTCACTGTGGAGACACAAACAGACATGTTCAGACTCACAGCTTCACCTACAGGGATCTGATTGGTCGACATCAGTCTCGCTCTCACCGTGTGCTCTGGGATGTTGACTTCTCTCCGGCGGCCATCTTGGCCTGTGTCCCACTCGTCTCTTCTCCAGACACGGCTTTGGCGTAAGACATTGTTTCTGGTTCTTTTGGTTTCTGGGTCTGGGACTCTGCAGCAGGACGTCCCTCCTCGCTGGGTTTGGACTCTGGTTCCTGTTGCGTGGCTGAATCGGACTTTGCAGCGTCACCGTCTGGACTTTTGTCTTTTGCTAAGGGAGCAGCTCCGTCGTCGGCCATCTTGGCTCCAGCTCCAGCTTCAGCTTCATGTTTGTCTTGTTTGATCTTCGTCTCTGCAGCGTCTCTCGCTCCAGGTTCAGTCTCCTCCTTGTTGCTGTCGCGTTGTCGTGGCTCAACGTCGTCCGTCTGCGTTTCCTTGTTGCTATGAGTAACGACTGGAGTTTGTGTTACTTTGCTTCGACTTTTACTTTTCTTGGTCTGAGTCTGAGCCCACGCCGTCTTGACTCTTTTCTGCTGCTGCTGCTGCTGCTGTCCTCCTCCGTCCTGTCCTCTGTCCAGGTTTTCTTCAGGCTGTCCGGTCTGAGTCTGGCAGCTCGTCGACTCCACGGCCTCCGTCTGCTCTTTTTCGGCGCTCTCACCTCTGACACCTGCACCTTTAATGTTGGAGCTCTTACTTCTTCTTCTTCTGGTATTTCTCCTCCTCTTCTTCTCTTTGTCTTGACCTGTCCTGCTCGGGCTGCACGAGCCTTGTTCCTGAAACACACAGATTTTTCAGTCAGTTCAGAGTGTTTTCAATTTTTTTATTCTTATATATTTTTTAATTTTCTACCTTATTTCCTCTCCGGGGTCGTTTGGTCGCAACATCCTCCTTCTCCTTTGACTCCCCCCGGGGTCGGGGGGCGCTGCCTCCTGCTGCCCCCTCCATCTGTAGGGACTTGGGGGAGTCCCTGCTCCCTGATATCGCTCTGTCTGTCTCTGAGTATGAAAATAAAGAAGGTGCAGTCAGACCTGAGTGAATTTGTTTATCCAGCTGAGAGACTTTGAACTCTCATAAACCATCTCCAAATGTAACGCAACCACAAACAAATGCCAATATATTATTTGTTATTATCCATTTATTGATTGTTAATTCTAGACCAAGTTTTCAGATATTTCAAAGAGCTTCCACAGCCCACAGACATTTAATTTGCTATAATTTAAAACATGAAAAACAGCAAGTCATCACATTATTACAGTTGGAACCGAATACTTGATTGATTAAATATGATGTCCTGACATGACATGACAGTGAAACACACGAAATGTCTCTAATTAATTGGAATCTCAGCCAATTCGCCTGTAACGCGGAAAACAACCATTATTTCCGACTGATGAAGTTCAACAACACAAACATTCAACAACATTTTTCTACAGGAAACAAGTGGCTCTGCTTCAATAAAATGTTTAATCTGTAGTTAAACGTCAGTTTTAATGAAGCTTCACTCACCTTTCAGCAGCTACGAGCTCGCATCAAACAGCTGAGATGTAGGAAATGTTTATCAACCTCCCACTGTCACTGACTTTATGAGACGTTAAGGGACCGTCGAGTATTAATCCCGCCGGAGAAGTGGGCGGGGAAATAAATAATAAACCCGATTATTTCTCTCTGGTCACGCCGTATTAATTAGTAATCGATCACTCTGATTGATAATCGACGGCTCTGGTTGATAAAAACTTAAAAGTTGAACCGTGTTGAGGGTTTTTCGGGTTTTATCCGGAGTGTAACTTTATTGACGGTCCCTGAACGCAACAGCAGCCGTTTCAGTTTCATTTCTGTCCGAGTCCCGTCAAACAAGAAACTTACAGTGAAGCGCTGAGGTGCATTCAGGGACAAGTGTCACACTGAGTTTCTGCAATATTACATCATTATATTATACATTATTATTATTATTATTATTACATTACAACATCTATATTGTTTGAGGGCACGATTTGACAAGTAGGTTACATCATATAATTATTTGTTTATGTTTTATATTCTGCATGGGGCACCTGTTCTCATTTACTCTCCTTGGAAATGTTATAAATTAGTTTCTTTATCGTTAGCCTATGAATATTCAATAACAAAAATGATGATGCTGCATTCAGGTGCTCATAGGAAGTTCACGTTCACTTTCCATTTCAGCAGTTTCCTAGTGAAAGTCTGGTAAGTTGAAACCCAGCAGTCAATGATTTACATGACTCAGGATTTCAGTCGTATGAAGAATGTTATTTCTTTATTTTTTACTTTATTTTAACATGACGTCATTCTTTTATATTTTCTTTGACTTATTTGTTTACAACTTATATAAAAAAAAATCAAAATAAACAAATAGTGTATCTGTTGAGAAATGTAAAACAGTAATAACACACTGAGGAACATGAAGAACTGTGACTGAACTGTTCTGAGAAGTGTTTTTTGTTTTGTTTTGTTCTTTTCTACAGACCAATCATCCAATAATCACAGATCAAACATACAGTTTGTTATTGTTATGAAGGCGCCCTGTGTGTCTGTGTCCTCTGTCCTGATCCTGGAGCTTCCTGATGTCACGGCGCCATCTTGTGGTGAAGATATGAACTCTTGACAAAACTTAAAAAATCACACAGATATTATGAGGGAAACAAATCATTTATTAGCTTTAAATGTGTTTTTGAAGCAGCTCAGTGAGTGAAGATGAAAGAATAAGAAACGTGGTTATAATGGCTCCGACAGTTCAGAGAAACTTTATCATCATGGTGATTAATTAGATTAATTGTTTCTTCTTCCTGTTCTTCAGTTTAGAAAACAACAACAGTGTGAGATGTGACCTCACCTGTCACAGCTCGTCTACACCTTCTACTCATCATGACGTCATGATGTCACAGACACGCCCCCAGCTTCACGCTGGCTGCTGCTAAGCTACAGGTTTCTTGATTTTGCGGATCACCGTCCTGGTTCTCTTCTTCTCCTTGGGTCGGACTGCAGCGGGGACGGCCACCCTTCGCCCTGACGGCGCCGGCGGTCTGGGTTTACCTCGGGCCGCGGCCTGGTTCCTTATGGATCGCAAAATGTCCACGAAGGCCTCCACGCCGCCAGACTTGGAGGTGAGGTCGGCCAGGCGCTCCTTCAGGGCGTTGAACTCCTTGTAGAGGTCGCGGAGGGCGTCCGACAGGGGCTGGATCCTGCAGGGACCAATCAGAACCAGGCTCAACACAAACACCTTTCATCACCAGACAGAGTTATTAAAAGAAGAAGAGTGAGATGGAGTCGTCACCGTGCGTAGTCGGGCAGCACGGTCCTGTGGTCGTGCAGCAGCAGATCTTTGACCTGCGTCATGATGGCGTACTTCCAGTTGTCTAAGACCAGAGTGAGGTTGGCGCATCCTCTGGTGTTCACTCTCTCTGCTGCAGGCGAGACGCACGGACCGACACCAGTCAGAATCAGAATCAGAATCACATTTATAGGCCAAGTATGTGCAGATGTAACAGAAGGTAAAGAAGGTGCAAACCAGACTCTTGGCAAAACGGTTTGCATCGTCGCCCGCGGTGCAGGAGAGCAGAGTTCGACCTCCACGTGAAGCAGACCGGCGACGATGCAAACCGCACACTGCAAAAATTCAAAATCAAGCAATTTGAATATTTGTCTTATTTCTTGTCAAAATGTCTAATTTCTAGTCAAGACTAATCTCATCACCTAAAACTTAACTTGTTTTCAGATAAATTTCACTTGTTTGGAACAAATTTTCACTTGAAATCAGTAGAAAAATCTGCCAATGGGGCAAGTTTTTTGTGCTTGTAATAAGAAAGAAAAACTTGCCCCATACAGCAGGGTTGTATTGCAATATGTACCTTATACAGGATATGGCACAAGAAAACAAAACCACAAACAGGGAAGAACAGCGAGAGGCAAAGGTTTACGTTCAGTATCAGCACTGAAAACGAGGTTATAGCCTCTTATAGAAGAGAAAGAGAGAAGCAAAGTGGGACGAGGGGAGGAGAAAAGAGACCCCACCCCCCCACTCCAGTGATTTACAGGTCAACAGACACCTGGGTTAAAACCTGGGTTAAAACCGTCTCCTGTGAAAATGTAGATGGTAAAAAACTGTAGATAATAAAACCTGCTTCACAAAGTGTTGCAGGTAAATGATCCTGAACCAAAGACAAATAAACTGCATCTGTTTTCAATTTTAAACAATGTCATTATAAATAAATAAATAAATAAATAAATATAAAAAAGGTCAATTAAAAAACAGAAAATCTGATAACAAAGGTCGAAGGTCAAAGGAGACTCAGTGGGTTCAGTGTCTGACCTTCGTTCCTGAGCTCCGGTTCTGGTCTCGTCTGAGCAGCACAGAGAGTCAGCGACAGGACCAGCACCAGTCCAGCTGCCGCCGCCGCCGCCGCCGCCGCCGTCATCGTCGTCATCGTCGTCATCCTCAAATCAGTGTCTGGCTGCAAACACAACGTGACAGAGAGAGAGAGAGAGAGAGAGAGCTGCTCTGAAACGCTGTAAAAACCTCCTAAAAGATAAAACAGGAAGAATAATAAAACGGAAAATAAAACCCACCTGCAGGAGTCGTTGTGATGAAGTGTGTGACCTCGTCTGTGCAGCAGCTTATTATGAGTGGAGGAGGGAGGGTCTGCAGGCTGCACTCCCCCCGTCTCAGCCTCACACACACACACACACACACACACACACACACACACACAGTTGTACACTGCAAAAAAAACCCAAATTTCCCAAGAATATTGTATTTGTATTATTTCTTGTAAAAATGTCTAATTTCTAATCAAAACTCATCTCTTTCCACTTAAAATAAGACTCATCACCTAAAAAATAAACTTGTTTTAAAGATAATTTTCACTTGTTTCAAACTAATTTTCAACTGAAATGTTGAAATAAGTAGAAAAATCTGCCAATGAAAGCATCAGATTTTTCAGTGTAAATGAAGCATAAACACGTGTCCTTCAGTCCCAGTTGCCGTTGGATCAGATCCTGGTCCCGAGGCTGTGACGTCTGGATGAACTGGATCCGACTCCGACTCCGTCGCTCAGGTTTTAAGTGAAAACATGGAAACATGAAGGAGGTGAAGTCAGTGTAACCTGATCTCCGTCCTCTGGAACCTGCAGCACATGTTTGATGTTGAAGGTTCAACCTACACATTCCTGCTCTTCATCTGTTTCACATCTGCAGACGAGCCAGAGCTCAGATCACACTGCATCCCATAATATAACATGATAATGATTATCTATGATTAACCATATGGAAACGTGTTTTTATGCGTCAACATGAGACTAAATGTTGGAGCAGATGTTGAGAAGATAAAACCAGAGACGTTATAACTCTCACTTCTTTTGAAAGCAGCTGATTGTTGGCGTGGTGATGATGATGAAAACCAGACTGAACCGGTCGCCTGAGCAGCAAATGATCAATTACTGTCTGATCAAAGAATGTGAACACGACATGAGGCCGTGCAACATGTGAGTCCGGCATCACGGATGTTAACCTGCTGTTGCTGCTGCTGCTACGGCGACGGCCTCAGGACTCCGCCCCCCTGCAGAGTGATGAGCAGGTCCGGCTCCGCCCACTTTGATGGTTTAACCCTCCTGGTGTCGCTCTGGGTCAGACTGACCACATCTGTTCCCTCCCTCCATCCTTCCTTCCTCTTTTGATCCAATTGACCGGTCTGTTAACTCCCTCCATCTTTCTTTCACTCCTTTTCCCTTCTTCCTTGAATGAATCTGTTCCCTCCCTCCTTTAATCTTTCCTTCCTTATTTCCTCCCATCTTTCCCTTTGCCCATCCTTCCTTCTTTCTATCCCTTCGTCCTTCCTGCTTTCCTTCCTTTGTCATTCCTTCCCTTCGTCCTTCCTTCCTTCTTTCTATCCCTTAGTCCTTCCTGCCTTCCTTTCTTTCATCCTTCCTTCTTTCTATCCCTTCGTCCTTCCTGCTTTCCTTCCTTTGTCCTTCCTTCCTTCTTTCCCTTCGTCCTTCCTCCCTTCCCTTCGTCCTTCCTGCCTTCCTTTCTTTCATCCTTCCTTCCTTCTTTCTATCCCTTCGTCCTTCCTGCTTTCCTTCCTTTGTCCTTCCTTCCTTCTTTCTATCCCTTAGTCCTTCCTGCTTTCCTTCCTTTGTCCTTCCTTCCTTCTTTCCCTTCGTCCTTCCTCCCTTCCCTTCGTCCTTCCTGCCTTCCTTTCTTTCATCCTTCCTTCCTTCTTTCTATCCCTTCGTCCTTCCTGCTTTCCTTCCTTTGTCCTTCCTTCCTTCTTTCTATCCCTTAGTCCTTCCTGCTTTCCTTCCTTTGTCCTTCCTTCCTTCTTTCTATCCCTTAGTCCTTCCTGCTTTCCTTCCTTTGTCCTTCCTTCCTTCTTTCCCTTCGTCCTTCCTTCCTTCTTTCTATCCCTTAGTCCTTCCTGCCTTCCTTCTTTCCCTTCGTCCTTCCTGCCTTCCTTTCTTTCATCCTTCCTTCCTTCTTTCTATCCCTTCATCCTTCCTGCCTTCCTTCTTTCCCTTCGTCCTTCCTGCCTTCCTTTCTTTCATCCTTCCTTCCTTCTTTCTATCCCTTAGTCCTTCCTGCCTTCTTTCTTTCCCTTCGTCCTTCCTGCCTTCCTTTCTTTCATCCTTCCTTCTTTCTATCCCTTCGTCCTTCCTGCTTTCCTTCCTTCCTTCTTTCCCTTCGTCCTTCCTGCTTTCCTTCCTTTGTCCTTCCTTCCTTCTTTCTATCCCTTCGTCCTTCCTGCTTTCTTTCCTTTGTCCTTCCTTCCTTCTTTCCCTTCGTCCTTCCTCCCTTCCCTTTGTCCTTCCTGCCTTCCTTTCTTTCATCCTTCCTTCTTTCTATCCCTTCGTCCTTCCTTTCTTTCGTCTTTCCTTCCTTGGCTCGGGAGGACAACAGGAGGGAAGAGCTGTGATGTTCGATCCTTGGCGTATTTTGAGCGAAGTGTACCTTTAAGACACCTGGGAACTATTTAAACTCATGGAAAAGGGGCAGAGTAGCCTACGTCTCCTTTAAGGTGTAAAATCCTGCAGACAGACGACACACGCTGCAGCAGCAGCGACACACACACCGACTCTTTGTTGTTGTTTTTTTTTATTATTTTGTTTCAAATCCAGGTGAACAGCGTTACAACATCCGGCTCCTCGGCGGCCGAGGCCGAGCTCAGTGGAAAGTGAGGACCTGCAGTTACTCCAAGAGCATGCTCGCTCAGCAAACGGCCCCTGGATCAGTACAAAAGGAAAAAGGTCGCTGCCATCCGTTAGCGTGATGACATCATCAGATCAATCGCTCTCCAAGGATTCACATGGAGGAGGAGGAGGAGGAGGGGTAGAAGGGGGGGGGGCAGGAGGAGGACTGGAGGGGGCAAGAATGAGATCATCCATGGGCAAAAAAATACAAACTTTTTTTCTTTTTTAAATTCTTTAAATTCTTCTTTCTCCAAATTAATCTACAACTAAAAATATATTCTCACTTCATCAATGGAATTCCTGTCAAGAAGCACACGTCTCATAAATAGTTGAATCTGCAGCCCGCCACTCACACTTCCCATCCCATCAGGGAAACAGGCCCGTTTCCCCCGGCAACAGCCCCCCGGTTTAACTCGACAGTAGCGAACGACTTCACTTCACCTCATCTTTATCTCTCTGGTCGAAGCCTGAAACTCCACGACACAGAACGACTCCACAGCTGATTACAGAGCTGTCGGCCTGTTTGTGTCTCACACACACACACACACACACACACACAGACACACACTCGTCCAGGTGGAGGGTCAACAAGGTGGAATTGTGGGAAATGAGCAGTTTGTTAGCTTCGCATCGTTAGTATTAAAGATGAACTCTTAAAAATCCGCTCTCGTTTCACAGGAGCACCAGAAAAAAAAAAAGAAAATCTGTAAAGACGTTAAAGTCATGCAAAGTCGTTTTTTTTTTTTTTTTGGTCACACACACACACACACACACACACACAGACACAGACACACACACCTGGGCGACGGGACGCCTCAACATCTGGACAACAGCAGCTGTGTGAGGTCCGACTCAGGTTAGAAAAGTGACACATCTGCAACCACAACTGGACTCAACTGGACGACGTGAGTGAAGCTGTTTGAGGTTTTTGGTCCCGACAGAGAGAAAGAACCGGTTTGAACCGGTTTGAACCAGTTTGAACCAGTTTGAACCAGCTCTGCTGCTGCTGCTGCTGCTGCTGATCACATGACCCGGTGACGGCTCGGCCGGTTTCAGCCGGATCATCAGAGGTGAAAGTGACCTCTGACCCCGGCTCCTCTCCACCTGGAAGCAGCTCCATCACACACACACACACAGACACGCACAACAACCAATCACAGACGAGCCGCACGTCGTGACCCCGCCCACCGAGGTCAGACGACCTCACCTCACTCTGAGCAGCAAAGTCTTTAAAGGCTGAAGGAGGAGGATGAAGAAGACGAGGAGGAAGGAGGAAGAGGAGGAGGAAGAGGAAGAGGAGGAAGAAGAGGAGGAGGGAAGAGGAAGAAGAGGAAGAGGAGGAGGAGGAGGAAGAAGACGAGGAGGAAGGAGGAAGAGGAGGGATGAGGAGGAAGAGGAGGAAGAAGAGGAGGGAAGAGGAAGAGGAGGAGGAGGAGGAGGAAGAGGAGGGATGAGGAGGAAGAGGAGGAAGAAGAGGAGGGAAGAGGAAGAAGAGGAAGAGGAGGAGCAGCTCAGGTGGGGGAGAAGTGGCGAGCACCAGTAGTTTTCTAGAAGCACCTGACGGCGAGTACGATGGGGGGGGGGGGGGGGGGGGGGGGGGCTACATATCGTTCTGCTCAAACCATAAAGCTACAACTCCAACAAACCAGTGAGACGTTCAGGGACCAGGTCAGGGTGGGAGGGGGGAGTTTCCACTAGGGGGGGGGGGGCGATCCCAAACCTTTCAAAGTCGTTTAATACTGAAAATAAACTCTCTGCTAAAGCTGAATAACTCTGGAGCTCCTTATGTTTACAGGTCCGGGTAGAGTGGGGGGAGGGGGGGGGGGGGGGCAAATGATTGTACGGTTAAGTAAGAAAGAGGGGGAGGTGGGGGGAAAGGGGGGGGGGGGGGGGGCCTCGTCAAAGAGACCAGGACCTATAAAAACCTGACTGAGCAGAGTCCACGCTGAAGATTCAAAATGTTTAAGTTTCGCTACAATCAGGTCATAATAATAATAAAAAAAAGAAAAACAAACCAAAAAAAAAAAGAAAAAGAAAAAAAAAAGACGCTGAATTAAATAACAGTTTCATTCCTCAAATGTTTTTTTTTTTTTTTTTTATACACAGCAACATCATCATTTTTCCAGAAGACGTAGTGAGAGTGAGACGGCGCCGATGTGAGAGGAACGTCCTCACTGAGTCTCTGCTGTCGTCCTGAGTCACAACAGGAGTTACTGGAGCCGTGGAGGAGGAGGAGGAGGAGGGGGGCAGGGGGGGGGGGGTTCAGGGGGGGGGGGTGTAAGGATGAGGGAGCAGCGCCTCAGCCGAAAGTGCTTCACTTTAATGCCCCCCCCCTCCTCCTCACCCCCCCTCCCCAACGAGAGGAGGAGGAGACGAGGACACGAGGAACCGACAGCTTCTCTTTTCTTTTCTCAGTGAAGTGATGTAAACACAGCGTCCCTCTGGTCCTGGAGCCAAAACCCAAACTCTAACCAAGAACATTTGTCTTATTTCCACTCAAAACAATCTCATTCTACTTAAAATAAGACTCATCACATTAAAAAGTAGCTTGTTTTTAGACATTTTATCTATATTTTCACTTAAAATAAGTAGAAAAATCTGACTGTGAAGCAAGTTTTTCTTCCTTATTACAAGCACAAAAGATGTTTCTACTTATGAAAATGATCTAAAAATAAGTAAATTTTTTAGGTGATGAGTCTTATTTTAAAGTTTGAGTAGAAATGAGACATTTTGAGAAATAAGACAAATATTCTTGGACAGGTTGAGGTTTTGCAGTGTGCAGTGATGTCGTTGGCGAGTTAAGAGGAAGGCTGGGCGGGTGGGTGGGCGGGGCTTTGTGAGATCAGGGGGGTGGAAGCAGGGGGGTGGTGGCGGCTGGGGGGGCAGGTGGAGGGTGTGGGGGGGGGGGGGGGTGAAGGGGGGAGGGGTCTAACTGCGGGGCAGGCTGCACATCTCACAGTGCTCTGTGCCAGGCTGGTTCATGAAGGTGCAGTGGAGGCAGGACCACATGGAGGAGGAGGAGGCCGGGGCCGACGGGCCCCCCATGGCCCCGTAGCCCTGGGAGCTGGAGGGCTGCCCCCCCACCGTACCTGCAGGGACAGAGGAGGAGGAGGAGGGGGTTACATCATGTGTTATCTTAAAGGGATAGTTCAACATTTTGCCATAATCCCTATAGTCATAGCAGTAGGTTCATTACCTTTAATTGTCGGTGCAAGCTATTTTTAGAACGGCGGAGCAGAGCCGTGAGCTGCTCAGAGCTACGCTACGGAGGCTCATGGGATTTCTTGGTTTTTCGCTCATCAAACTCATCAAATACACAATCCAACAACTCCACAACGCTCTGGTGGACAAGTTGTGACCTGCACATTCACCACGCTATGAGATAATAACACAATGTTACCACACAGAGTTGTTTTAGAGGGAAATACAGAGACTGCTGATGAAAAACTGTCCCTGAAGGCAACGTGCATCAAAGGTTTTGCATGAATTTCCCTCTAAAACAACTCTGTGTGGTAACGTTGTGTTATTATCTCATTGTGGAGTTGTTGGATTGTGTATTTGATGCGATAGACTGATAATCCCTCTATCAGTTTTGCCTGTAGCCTTTTTTGTGTTGTTTGTATCTTTATCTATTTAATATTATGTGTGACTTACTGCACAGCTGCTCGATGGTGGCCCACTGCTCCGACTTCTTCCAGGTCTGAGCCAGATCCTCGTTAGAAGTCTTCACTGCGTCGAGTAGCAGCCCGATGCTGTCCTGCAAACAGACACACACACACAGACACACACACGGTGATCTATCCACTTAAAGAAAATGAAAAACAAGTCTGGCTTTTATAGGAGACGTGGTGCAGCTCATTATTATTATTATTAATATCAAACACTCAGAAACAATGTTTTCATCAAGTTTCCCTTTGAAGCCGGTGACGGGACGGAGAGGCCGAGTGAAAACATCCTCATTCCTCACAGCAGGAAACACTTCCAGACGGAGGAGGAATGTGGCCGCGCTTGAACATGACAAATAGAAAACAAATGGAAATGCAGAGAGGAGGAGGAGGAGGAGGAGGAGGAGGAGGAAGAGGAGGAAGAGGAGGAGGAGGGTCTGTGGACTCACTCTCAGAGGCATGACTTCATTGGTGACGAGGAAGAGGAGCAGATGGAAGTCCGACACGATGTCCAGGAACTGCGGCGTGGTGCACTGGGACAGATACGTCGCTAAACTGTGAAAGTCCTGCAGAAACACAGAAGAACCAGAATCATAACTCTGTCTCAGAGAGTTTATGAAGTTTTGAGTCTTAAATGCTGAATGTGACAACGAGGAAGTTAGAAATGAGTCTGTTCGGTAGATTTCACATCGATAGGACGAAGACGCCAAATGAAACTTGGTTTTCTGTGGAATTCAAATCTTTTTATGACTCCGTCTGTAAAATATGTAAGAACAAGAAATCTTTCAACACATCTGGTCTCATGGAAAATATTATGGTCTGTATCACTACAGTAGATGAAATGTTTGTTTTTCTTCTTTTTTCCCCCCATTTTAAGCGAGTAGGAGCTGGAACTTCGTTAAAGTCCGTGTAAAGTGAATTCAACAGTTTTCTTCTAAACACATTAAATAGGTCATAAATGCATTCCTCTAAAACATGTAAGAAGCATTCCAGCCATTGAGATTTGAATTTTGGTGCTAGGGGTTCACAAACTTTTTCAAATTTTCTGTGTTCAGGATTTATTGGGCGTATCTAAATGTACTGCCGCGTTACGTAACGCGGCAGTAACTTGTATAACCCCGCCCCTGCTGCTGTAGCAGTATAAATATTTTTTCAACAAACCGTTGGCTGCCTCTACAGTTGAAGCTACCAGTCCACTAGCAGGTCTCTGTCTTAATAAAATGTACTAATGCAGCTGTGCATCAGGTCATTGTAAAACATTTATTTAATTATGTAAATGTAGTGTTAGTTGAACATAGTCTATACAGATCCCAGTGACAGCGCTGCTCAGTATGAAACATGAAGCTCCACTTTTAATTCAAACAAACTAGTGAGACTCCCACAGAGGGACCGTTCCGGCGCAGCCCTAATTTTAGTATATATTTATATTTATTTATTGATTGATCATACATTGTAGTAAAACTCCTCAAGCCGAAACAGCCACATCCAGGTGAACCTCTGCAGCGTCTGCCCCACAGCTAACTGCCACAGCAACAGCTACACCGGCAACAAAACTGAGGGCCGCCACCGCCGTCAGCAGCAGCAGAGTCCTGGCAGAGGAGAGCTCTGCAGCTCTATCTGCCCTGTTAGCGTTAGTTTCATGTTTATAAAATGCGTTAATCCGGGACAACGGAGGCTAAAAGGGAGGAACGTTAGCTCCGCGGAGAAACGCTAGGTCCGTTCGTCCCTTGCTGACGGTGGCAGCTCTCATTGTTGTTGCGGTGTAGCTTTCAAGGCTCCTCCCGTTGCTGTGGCGGTGAGCCGTGGGTCTGGTGCTGCAGTGGCTCGGCTGGACTCTAGCTCGGGATGAACGGGGCTAGCCGAGCCGAGCTAACGTAGCCTGCGGGCTAACGCTATCAGGGTAGGCAGTGGAGATTCATGTGCTGATGGCAGCGGTCCCAGAATATTTCCCTCACTGCTCGGTGTGTATCCGAGACATTCAGATAACAGCTGGACTCAGACTCAAGCTCAGGTGCAGCTCAAACCCGTAGCTGCTCGGGTACGATGTGACAGTTAGCAGTGGCATCAGCAGCACAGTCGGCTGGGAGGCCATTTGATTGACAGCGAGTGGGCGTGGCTTCTGTGCCTGCATCGTGACCATTGGCCAGCCTGAGCTGCAAAAACTGCCTCATTTTGTCATGATTTTAAAACCTAATTTCACCTACTAAACAAATTTTTCTAGCATCCAAAATTGGAAGGATGGTTAATAGGACATATATCTGGGATATGATTAACTCAGAAGACGAATCCAAAATCACTTTACACGGACTTTAAGGTTCGTTAACTCTTCTTGTCTCTCGGTGCCAGGTTTCGGCTCCCAGACGTTAATCACACGATCAAGACCTGATAACGCTGCACGTGGTTGTGGCGACCAAACGTCCTCTTTTGACCACTTTTTACGTCCTGTCTGGGGCGTCCAGGCTTTTTAAAAAATATATAAATTCATGAAAATGTTTTGTTTTCATTGTTTTTCATGGGACCATTAAGCGTGCGCTTAAATCGACCGGCGCTGTACACAGAATACTCTTACGCTATTTTGTAAAACTTTCTGCATTTTTCTCAACAAATCAGAAACTCTTTACACTAGAATATACAATTTAAAAACCTCAATGTGTCAACTACAAAAACTATGTATGAAAGTGGTTTTAAGTTATATTTTCAGGTTGTAAAATTCATCTAAATAAAGTGACTGCAATGCAAGCCCTAATTTTAGCATATATTTATATTTATCTATTGTTTCTTTAATGATTGATCTTTATGCATCCTGATACATTGTATTTCTTTCTTTTTTATTTTGGTCAAGCTCTGCTTTTTGTGTGATGTTTATTATGCACTCCCTGCACGTCACTGTTGTTTCATGTTTATAAAATGTCTTTAATATGACAATAAAGTTGTTAAAAGGGAAGAAGAGAAAGAAGAAACACATGGTGCACAGCTTCCTGCTCCAACGGCCTCAATAATTACACAACTCTGAACACGTGACGACGATCTGAAGAGTGAAATTCAGAGAAGACGGAGATTTATCTGGTTTGCACCAAACCTCTGGACTCGGCTTCATGAATCAAACTCAACCCCGTGTTGTGTAAATATTACCATATTGGATTTCATGGCCGACTTACAGTTGTTGTTGTTTTTTGCTGCTGTTTTGTTTTGTTGCTACTTCACCATAGCAACTGCTGCCTGTTTCTAATCCATGTTCAATAATCCATGACCAAGCTAAACGCTCTCCCCCCTCTGCTGTCTTTATTAACCACAACCCTCCACGCGCTGCAGCACATTAAGACATTTATCAAGACAGGATTTCATTTCAAGGTTTCAAACCATCATTTTACCTTTATGAAAACATTTAGCAGCTCGTGTGTTTCTGATATTACACCTGGTCAATATTATTACTATTATTATATCCCAGTTAATAACCCTGCAGCTGTTGTTGTTTCATGCATCATGTGACCTACTTGTGTCTCTCCCAGGATGTCCCGGTTCTCGATGGGGAAGCGTTGCGTGGAGCAGAAGGTGTACTGAGGGTCCTTTGGAAACGTGGTGGTGATCTTTAAAAGAAAAAAAGGAGATTGAACCAAATGCTGCATAAACACATTAACAACCATGAGCTGATTGTGTAAAACCACACGTCTCACTCACATCTATGATGAGGTACTCCACGGGAAGAGGCCGAGCCAGAAACGTGACATCGTTCCCAAATTTGTCTTTGTCCTGACGGGAGGAAAACACACAATACTGAACATCTGGATCCAAACCTCTGGATGAACCGACCGACAACGATAACGAGCGGCCGCGTCACTGTGTTTTAATGTTTATGATGCACAGGACGGGGGCTGTTGCCGTGGGGACGAGCTCTCACCTTGAAGAAGACGTCCGGTACGTACTGCTCGGGGCTCGACTCTTTAGCGTAGCCGAGCTCGGCGGCGTCTTTGCAGGGCAGTAGGCACTCGTCCCGCACCAGAGCCATGCACTGGTTGGACACCTGGTAACCTTCAAAGTGCACCTGGTTGTCTGGACCACCTGCACACGCACACACACACACACACACAGATGTTGTACATAATCTGTCACGTTATTTTGAAAAAACGCTTTTTGTTTTCAGGATATGTCCTGTGCGGTGTTGGCAAAATGCATTTAAGGGATAGTTCAACATTTTGGAAAATTGGCCCATCACCATAACCCCTATAGTCATAGCAGTAGGTTCGTTACCTTTAATTGTCAGTGCAAGCTATTTTTAGAACGGCGGAGCAGAACCGTGAGCTGCTCAGAGCTACGCTACGGAGGCTCATGGGATTTCTTGGTTTCCCTCATCAAACTCATCAAATACACAATCCAACAACTCCACAACGCTCTGGTGGACAAGTTGTGACCTGCACATTCACCACGCTATGAGATAATAACACAACGTTACCACACAGAGTTGTTTTAGAGGGAAATACAGAGACTGGTGATGAAAAACTGTCCCTGAAGTTTGTCCACAACTTGTCCACCAGAGCGTTGTGGAGTTGTTGGATTGTGTATTTGATGAGTTTGATGAGGGAAACCAAGAAATCCCATGAGCCTCCGTAGCGTAGCTCTGAGCAGCTCACGGTTCTGCTCCGCCGTTCTAAAAATAGCTTGCACCAACAATTAAAGGTAACGAACCTGCTGCTATGACTATAAGGATTATGGAAAAACGTTGAACTATCCCTTTAAGTTCACTGAAATCCAGTGTAGGTGGATAATTATATAATATTTATCATTATTTCGACATTTTTACTTTTCTTTTAAAAACGTCTCAAATTACATAAACCCAACATGAATACATTTAAACAACGTTTCTCATCCTGCCAGCAACACAACACAAAGCCAGTGTCGGAATAAAAGAAGTTGTGAACACGACCACAACATTATTAAAATGTTAAATCACTGCTGAACTCTCTGAGTATCTGGAGCTTCGGCTCATTAGCGAACAGACGACGCCTTCACTCCGGGGGAAAGAGAAACAGGCGCACGAGGACTCGTCATGACATCAGCTTTGGCAGCCAGAGCCTCATTAATGCAAATCAAGCGATGAGGTCACCACCACCATGCTTTGTGCCTTTTGTGCGCTCGTGGAACAAATGTGAGGAGGAGGGGGAGGGAGCAGCGTGTAAACACGGCACCGATCCAGACGAACACGCGGTTTAAAACTTACTGTGGAGACGTGAGAGGAATAAAAAACCACCAGGACGCTGTCGTCGACATGAACGTTGAAGAGTTTTTTCTCACCTGTCGCCACCACGGTCACAAACTTGGAGCCAAAGTGTCCGTCTCTGGAGAGTCTGCAGGGGTTGGAGTGCCGGTTCTGGAAGTATCCTGCTGTGATGCACTCCTCAGCGCTCAGGTAGTGAGAGTCCTGGTGAGAGGCGAGAGAGACGATGATGAAGCACAGAGGAGGAGGAGGAGGAGGAGGAGGAGGAGGAGGAGGAGGAGGCGATGATGAGCTGCATCCTCACCTTGTTTCTCGAGTAGCGGACGGTTCCTATCCTCGTGTCCTCGGAGATCAGGTCTGTGAAGATCCAGCCCACCTGAACGTCACACAGAAACACACTGATGACATCACAGTGGAGGCGTTTCACACATGAAACAAATAAATAAACAGTGTCTAGAGAAGAAGAGCAGACATCAGTGGATTCAGATAAAACCACCAGACTGACCACAGAAAGGATCAATATCAATATAAGGCCATCTATCTATCTATCTATCTATCTATCTATCTATCTATCTATCTATCTATCTATCTATCTATCTATCTATCTATCGTTCTATCTATCTATCGTTCTATCTATCTATCTATCGTTCTATCTATCTATCTATCTATCGTTCTATCTATCTATCGTTCTATCTATCGTTCTATCTATCGTTCTATCTATCTATCGTTCTATCTATCTATCTATCGTTCTATCTATCTATCTATCGTTCTATCTATCTATCGTTCTATCTATCTATCTATCGTTCTATCTATCTATCGTTCTATCTATCTATCTATCTATCTATCTATCGTTCTATCTATCTATCGTTCTATCTATCTATCTATCTATCTATCTATCTATCTATCTATCTATCTATCTATCTATCTATCTATCTATCTATCTATCTATCTATCTATCTATCTATCTATCTATCTATCTATCTATGTCGCACAACAACTCTGCCTTGAAATGTCCAAGTTTGTCACAGTGAGTCGTCATAAACCACCTGGACACGGGGTTTATTTATTAAAGAGCTCCTTGTTGGAGCTGAACCAGCAGCAGCGTGAAGAGACGACACCACCAACCTTGCACAAGCCCAGTTTGGCAGCGATCTCGTCCACGGCTGCAGCTTTGGGATCCTCCAACATCTCCAGGCTGTTCTGAGTGGCGTTCTGCGACACAGCAAAGAGCAGCGAGCGATGAGCGACCAGTTAAACCAACATGTAGCAGAGTCTGGATCAGCGAGAGGCGACATACGGAGGAGGCTCTCTGACCTGTGGGGGTTCGTAGATGGCGGCCACCTCGGCTCTGATGCCCAGCGGGATGTCTTTGTGCTCCGTGTACCTGCCGTACAGGTATCCCATCCGCTGGCTGCCCGTCTTCCTCCAGAAGTCCAGGAAGCGGTCGGCGATGGTGTGGTTCTCAAACATGATGTTGTCCACGTGTCTGTATTTCTGAGAGAAGAACAGAAGCAGAGGCGTCTTTAGACTTATATTATATGAGCTGAAAGGAAAACGTTTAAAGCTCTGAAAGTTACTGAGAAAACTGGATAAACTTTAATATTACATTCGGTTCAGTTTTCTTTTTTGCTTCAGCGATCACAGAGTTATACATGTGCAGCAAACTGTCTTTATTTAATTCACAGTAAAGTTATGAATGCAAAAAGGTGCATATGAAGCAGATATACAAACTAATAATACAACTTTTATTGTCTATTTTACTGAAGTTGTACCTATTTTTATTTTCTAGTTATTATAATTTCCTTCTTTTTCTTTGGATACTTAAGATCAGAAACTGTATAGGAACACTGTGAGGGTCCTTTTATAATGTAGTATGTAAATGCATTTTTATTTTTATGTTTTTAATTAATTTGTTTGCTTTATTTTAACTAATGATCTGGTCTTCTTCCACTGTCTACTTTGATATGATCTAATGACATGAAGAGCAACACGTGCAACACACTTTTCCTCTAATGATAATAATTAATATCTAATAGTAAAGCTACAGCCGTCTCTGTAAAAGTGGTGCATGTTTGGAACAAACTTGACAATGAATTGAAATGATGTGTGACTGTGAGTGTTTTTCAGTTCTTGGTGTTTTTGTGCATTTGCTCATTATCTTTGCAAAAAACACTGAAAAGGAAACTGGAGGGTGATCTGCCAGTTGGACAATAGGTGAGAAGTGGAGGCGTCGCAAGCTTTTTTTATGTTGTTTTGTGCTGTTGCTATGTTGATTGACCGAAATAAAATAAAATCAATTAAGGCTTGAGCTGAGGTTTGATGCTCCTCCTCCTCGGTCCGTTACCTGTCTGTTGAGTGTGATGGCGCTGGGCTGGCACTTGGTGCAGATCCCCTCGGGCCACGGCAGGTGGCCCTCGCAGCCCGACTTGATCTTACAGCTGATGTTCTCGAGAGCTGCAAACTTCCCCCTGCAGGAGGAAGAGGAGGAGGAGGAGGAAGACGCTCAGGTGTCAGAGCCTGAACAAGAACTGCACTGAGTTTCTACAGTGGAAGAAAATGAAACAGGAAACAGCTTCTCACTTGTCGGCTCCACCGGTCAGCTTGCGAATGTATGCGTGGAATGACATGTGCTTCACTGGTGGGTCGAGGTGATTCAGGTAGTCTTCATCAAAAGGCTGAGGAGGAACGGAGAAGATGAGACTGAAACTGTCGCAGTGGTGATTTTAAAGGGATAGTTCAACATTTTGGCCATAATCCCTGTAGTCATAGCAGTAGGTTTCTTACCTTTAATTGTCGGTGCAAGCTATTTTTAGAATGGCGGAGCAGAGCCGTGAGCTGCTCAGAGCTACGCTACGGAGGCTCATGGGATTTCTTGGTTTCCCTCATCAAATACACAATAAGTAAATTCATGAAAAACCGCTGATGCACGTTGCCTTCAGGGACAGTTTTTCATCATCAGTCTCTGTATTTCCCTCTAAAACAACTCTGTGTGGTAACGTTGTGTTATTATCTCATAGCGTGGTGAATGTGCAGGTCACAACTTGTCCACCAGAGCGTTGTGGAGTTGTTGGATTGTGTATTTGATGAGTTTGATGAGGGAAACCAAGAAATCCCATAATGAGCCTCCATAGCGTAGCTCTGAGCAGCTCACGTCTCTGCTCCGCCGTTCTAAACATAGCTTGCACCGACAATTAAAGGTAACGAACCTACTGCTGTGACTATAGGGGTTATGGTGATGGGACAATTTGCCAAAATGTTGAACTACCCCTTTAACATGAAGAAGAAACGAACACATGAAGGATTTGTTTTTACCTCTAACGGTACACAGTGCACACATTTTCCAAGGGCACCATGGCGACATCTGTAAACAAGAAGACAAGCTGTCAGGGATCTGAGATCTGTATCTAAATATAAACCAGTGGGACATAAAAACACGCCGCGGTGTCTCTCTCTCTCTCTCTCTCTTACAGCTGTGGGTCTCTGTTCCTGTAGATTTTGCCGTCTTGCTTGGCCAGATACTGGTCGATCTCGTCCTCCTGGACGTGAGGCGCTGAGAAGGACCGAGGGATCATGGAGGACGACGAAGAAGAAGAAGAGGAGGAGGACGATGAGGAGATAGATGGTAGCGATGACGATGTGTGTGGCGTGGCCGTGTCCATCACCTCCCCAGAGGAGGAGGAGGAGCCCGACGGGAACAGGAACAGCATGTCGCCATGCCTGACGGAGCAGAGAGGGACGAGATGAAGAGAATATGGACAAAGAAATAAACCAAGAAGATACAAGACACAGCATCTAAAAACATGTACCTTAAAGGGATAGTTCAACATTTGGGCAAATTGGCCCATTGCCATTGCCGCCGTTCTAAAAATAGCTTGAACCGACAATTAAAGGTAACAAACCTACTGCTATAGACTATAGGGATTATTTGCCAAAAATGTTGAACTATCCCTTTAAGAACATATTTTTTAATCTTGCAACAAAACAGTAAAATCTGCTCTGTGATGAAGAAGATCTGTTCTGACTCACTTGATCTTGAGCAGGCTGAGGGTTTTGTTCTGGGAGATGATCTCTCCCGTCTTGTTTCGGTTCAGATAAACAGAAAAGCCGTTGGAATTGAACCCAAACTCTTTGGCTACCTGTGGACAAAAGGTTTCTGATTAGAAATGAGCAACACTGAGATCTTCCTGCTGATGTTGAGCTAATTATCCTGGAACATCTGCAGTAGGAAACCTCTCAGTGCAACAGTGTCTAGCAGATTAACAACAACACAAGCACAGAACATCTGACTGCTGCTGCTGCTGCACAGAGCTATTAACGTCACATCCCATAAACCTGCAGCCTGACAACGCTAATGATGATTTTTGGGTTTTATCTGTGCCTCATCGCTGCAGGTTTACTCCATCCAGAATCCATTAGTGACCTCTGATGATTTTGCTGGGACTTTAGAGCTGTGCAGGTCATCTAAGCACTTTATTCATCCAGAATCCATTAGTGACCAAAGCTCTGATTATCTGCACACCTAAGCAGTACTAAAGCTGCACAGGTATCTTAGCACTTTGATTCAGGAAATAAAAACACTGATTGCATTAAGACTAAACCACCACCACCAGCGCCACAGCGTGTGTGTGTGTGTGTGTGTTGGTAGAGGAGCAGGAAACAGTGTGAAGCTCTGTCGTGTATGAGAGACAGAGCAGCATTTGATGCATCTTTTTATTCTGCAGAAACAGACGCTGCAGGGCTCAGACCCTGGTTTTTCCACTCCAGCCATCAGCAGGGAACGAACACTACTCCCCTCATTGATCTGCAGCTCTACACCGCCCTGCCTTCCTTCACACACACACACACACATGCATTTTTAATGAGCTGCTGCCAGGAACGCTCCACTGTGTCCGGTCTGCAGGAATACGCTTCTATTTCAACGATTTAGATTCATTTGTGGCCGATAATATGTGTGAACAGAGGCCAGTCATGTGTTACCAACATGCAGGTCAACTGTATTCTCATGTATCCTGTTTCATCATGTGTGGGCGTAACAACCTGTTAAGCTGTTTTAATGACAGGTGATGCATCCATTAGAGCGTCTCCCTGTCGTGTTACATGTCAGCACTGGAAGTCAGCGCGGCGGCGGTGCAGGACTGACCTGCTCCGGTGCTTTCTGCTCCTCAGCTTCATGAATAAATGAACAATGGGCCGACACAAACACGAGGAAACACAAGGACACTTTGTGACAGTAATGTATACTTCAGGAGTCGTGGAGAACATGTCGTACTCTGAGAGACGGACGACTTCTAACGCTGTGATTAGAGATGAGATCTAAAATAAAACCCAGCGGCTGAATAATGGCTCTTTGATGAATTATGCATCTACCAGTCCAAGTGCACACTGTTCCTTACAACATATGATCTATGACACTATAGGCCACTCTGCATTACTCATTCAATATTTATCCTGCACTCTGCTCCACTGTGTTTGTGTCTGGCTCATGTAAAGTAAAGACAGTGCTTGTTGTTTTTCATTGTTGGTTTTAAATGCAAATAAATCATTTTTAACCGACATGTTGGTGCATTTCCAGCCTTGTTGTCACAGTTGTTTGCATGTGCACTAGTGTTGTAGTACTCAGACCGGTCTTGAGACCACATTTTCAAGGTCTTGGTCTTGTCTCGGTCAAGCTGGACTCAGGATTTTTTTCTCTCCAGACCAGTCCAGACCACAGCTGCAGTGACAAATGTCTCTCTGCCACTGTCTCACTTTGGTTTCTGTGACGTAATTCAATAAGTTACAGATAATTCAAATAGTTGTTCTAAAGTATCTGCTTGTGTTAAACCATGTGAACAACTTGGTGTCACCAGATGGAGGAGACTTCAGCAGGTTCTGTGCTGAGTTCTTCTGTTCAATCCAAACTTTGTTTACATCAAATGTGGTTTAGATTTTAGATCAAATCATCTTTTTTATTTTTAGCTGAGGATGAATAATGTAAATATCAAGACACATGATTATTATGAAGACTGGGACTGGATACAGTGATGGTCTTGGTCTTGACTCGGTCTTGGGTTAGGTAGTCTTTCTTGACTACAACATTAATGTACACACACTTTACCTTCTTCAGAAAAGCAGCAGCAGTTTCCCTCTTGGTCGAGGGGATTTTCTTCATCCCATCCGGGGACTGTACCCTGATGATCTGAGCAGACAAAGAGAGAAAGAAAAACACAAATGAAACAACACAAACATAGACCTTTTTTTTTTACTAGAAGCACAGTGGTCCCTACATAAAATTTTAGGGGTGCACAAATAGACTTGCAAAGCAAATATTCACATTTCCTTTTCATTAATGATCCTCATACACCTGGAATGACAGATACCAGATTCTTTGAGTGTTAAAAAAGAAATGTAGTGGTTGTGCACATGTGCAAGTAGCTGAAAAATGTAATTGCACTGTCTCAAATTTCATGTGCAAAATGCCCCCAATTCAGGAGCAGTCTGGATCCCTGCATGACATGAAGCTGCTGCTCTCAGCTGAGTGGAGAGTTCCTGAATAACATGGAGCTCGTGCACATTCAAAATGACCCCCCCCCCCCTACAACACCTGTCAGTCACAACAACGGAGCTCACCCCCCTCCCCCTTCTCGCCCCCCTCTCCCTCTCTTTACAGTGGTGTCAGTGTCAGGACATTATGACAGCGATGACAGTGCAGAAACAGTAATGTTAACATTAGCTCCAGAGCTTCTACTTTACACCAAAGCAGCTCAAGTTTAATCACATGAACATGTTGATATTAAAAAAGCAGAGTGGTAACTGAAGCTGTCACACTGTGGCGGCCCCCCCATTAATGAAAATATCACTTTTAATACAGCAACACCACCACCAACAACAACATAACAACACCTCCTTGGCTTCAATTATTACATTCACCGAGAATATCTCAGCTAATGTTTAAGCTAATGGGCTAAAGACGCTGAGCAACGTTAATTAAGGACATTTTTATTATGAATATCATTATTAACCCGTGAATTTGTGTGTGTGTTCTCGTTTAGCAAGTTAAGCCTCTTGTTTTATTCGGATGTCGCCGGCTAATAATGACACCAAAAAGCTCAGATTAGCCGGCTAGCTCAACAGCTAAACAGGGCCCCGGTGCTAATGCTGCGTTTATGACAACTCGGAACTCAGGAATTTTCCGGCCTCCTACTTTTAAAAAAAGTGCAATTAAACGTCACCTCAAAAGACGGAGAAAAGAAAATCTAACCAGACTTCTCCGAGAATTAGTTCAAAAAAACGTTATGACATATACAATATTTATAGATAAAACCTATTGATATTGTGGAACACAGTACATTCATGTTGACGTTTCTATTAGATTGTAAATTATCTGTTTCACGATTTTAAATGCTTCTTTTTTGTAACTTTATTCAAATTCAAAGTTCCCCCCGGTTTATCACATTTCTTGTCTTCGTTTTGGTCTTTTTGTACACTTTGAATTCGGAAATCGGAGTTTCAAACTAGGAGATTATCCAAGTTCCGAGTTGTTATGAACGCAGCATAATGATAGCCAGCTCCGCTAAGCTAAAGTTAGCCGTTAGCCGCCGAGCTAATTCTGCTGCCTCATCACTGCGGGGCTAACAGGCTAACGGCTACCAGGCTAACAGTTAGCATGTCCACAGGCTGCCGTTATACTCACTATGTTGTCGGCCATGTCGCTGGGACCAGTTCCTCCAGACTGATGTCGCCGCGTTAGGAGACAGACACACACTCAACAGAAAAATTCACGTAGCGTTACTATGTGTGTGTATGTGTGTGTCAACGAAACTCCATCCCACAACTCAAACACCGGGTGCTACAGACATTGGTGTCCGGCTGTTTCCCCACTGGTCCCACAGTGAAGAGGCGACGGCGGAAACAACTGGTGTTTTCAGATCTGAACACAGGTTCCTCGTTTTTTATTTTCTTTCTCTTTTTCTTCTTCCCTATTTTGGTAACTGTCTAGTCTGTGCTATTTCAACAACCCATTACGGAAACGTGGAACTCTTTGGGGACATTATTGCTTTATTTTTCTTTTTTTTTAAATTTCATACTATTTGTACTTAAAAAAATGTTTTTGAATGAATGGGAGAAGTCTCAAACTCTTCAAACTTTTCCTGTCTTTGATCTTCCACTACTTCAAAATACGTTACTTAAACAGACTTCATTCAACCTTTAAAACGTCAACAATATTTTTGACTATTCATTTTTTTCTTCTTATTTGATTATTGTAAATCCATACCTATTCTACTTGCTGATTATTGTAAATAAATTACATGTAAATAGTTACTTGACCTCTTTGGTCAAGTCTGTCTCATCAAACAGACACTGTATCTCTATATAAAAGTTTTTATAACCCCCAAATCTAAATTATCATTTTCTAATGAAACATCTATTCAATAATCTTTTGTGTGTTTTATCAAAGTACTATAAAAACCCATATACTTTATCAATATGTATGTTTACCTATATCTTTGTGTATAGATGCAGTATTAATGTTGAAATAAAGACCAGTCCCAATCTGAGGAACAGTTTGATAAATAGATTTTTTAAAATACAAAGAAAAGACACCATCTCTATTTTTCTCTTTTTATGTTTTATTTTTTTCCTCATCCTGTAGAGAGGACAAAGCTCCATTACAATTATCTTCTGCTCTGTACTTTAAACATCCATCCCACTCATCCCTCTGCCATCCTACATCGCTGCTACAACAGTGCAATCGTCATCAGGGCAAAGTGAAAACAGCATCTTTTGCCGTTATAAACTCTCGATGAGAGAAAAAATAAATAAAATCTGGACGCTACAGTCAGGATCACAGAGATTACATCACATGTTGAGAAGCTAAATGCAACTTAAGGTGTGAATGTACCGATCCTATAGTTTACATCAGACAAACAACAAGAGGCTAAACACGAAGACGATGAAGGATCGATGGTGACGAGGAGGACGATGAAGAAGAACAATGAGGAAAAGATGTCTATTCTGCAAGATGACGCTAAAATAAAACACAAATAGAAACACATGGGACAGCACAGTGTCATGTCATAAACACATTATACTTTCATATACATTAATATTATACAAGGGGAGGTTTCAAGCCTTTAATCCCTGACAGTACTGACTCGCATTTAGAGGTGGATGAAACACTGATGCATCCTGGTCACAACAACAGAGGGAGGAGAGGAGGGAAATCTGACGACGAGTGATCGATGCTATCCCACTGAAAGTTTTACGCTCAGCAATGGCTTCTCTACAGAATACAGGTTTTTAAGTTTTTGTTTGTTTTTATAGTGTGTTACATGTTCGGCTCTGATGGATTTAAAATAAAAAAAACCTCTGAGGTGGAGGAAGAGGTTTCTGCCGAGGCACGTGAAGAAGCGGGAACCCACCTCCCGCACTTCACGGGTCTGTCGCTTCAACTCAGATTTGAGGCTGCATTGCTTGCGTAAGTTTCACGTTTTGTTTGTGAGAAGAGTTCAGAATAGAATAGAAAAGAAAACAGAAGGAAAGGAATGGAGGATAGCGCGAGAAGTAGAAGAAGAAGAAGGTTTTTTAGAGTGACAGTGCAGATCTATGAGTGGCGTCATGAGAATCAAAACAACAGATCCTAAACATGAGCAGATGCTGAGTGAGAGCTGCAGAATCAGAGGAGGAAGAATCCAGTGGAAAGAGACAGAAAGTTAGTTAGTTTTTTTTTTTTGTACATTTTTTTTTCCTGTTTTTCCATTTTTTGTGTTTGTTACAGTTCTTTGTGGTAGTTTGTTGTTGGTGTTGTTGGTGTCTGCTGGAATAGTTCCATGTGAAGAGAGGAGACGGAGACGGAGACGGAGACGGAGGAGCCTGAGGCAGATGGCTTGTGTGCGTGGATGATGAGGTGCACCGAGGCTCAGATGATACCGTACTGGGCCAGCTCGTGCAGCTCCAGGTGGTTGAAGGCCTCCCAGGGGCAGATGACGGTGATGTCTGCAGAGGAGAAGAAGAAGAAGGAGAGGATGGAGACGTGAGTGAGGGTTGTTGTTCAGGCCACACATTACAAACTGATATGACTTCAGATGTAAGGTGAGCTCACCTGTGCCTAAGCCCTCCATTCCAGGGATGTCGTCACCAAAGCTGCAAAGAAAGAAAACAAAAAAAAAGTAGATTTAAGTGTCATTTTTTTCTTAACTTCAGTAAGAGGAAGGAGCGAATAGGTAAGCCTCTAACATCACTTTCCTTAACACATTTTAGACAAGTTTAGACTAGTACGTAGGTCATACTTTAAGTAAATATATGTTTTAATTAATTACACAAAGAGCTTCAGCCACTTTGGCCGATACCCTCTTGTCTTATTTTCCACCATAACCTCGAGCTCCTGCCTTGAAACGTTTCTGCATCTCTTTCTGTCCTTCTCCATGGTTAGTGAGCGACTGACGGTTAAGATGCAAATTAAACGCTGTTTGATGGTGCATGCAATGCAATGCAATGCAATGCAATGCAATGCAATGCAATGCAATGCAATGCAATGCAGTGACGTATTTTAAGAAGTTCTTAAGTAGAAAAAATAAGAAGTTTGTAAGAAATGACTGTTCTTTGCACACTTTGCACATTGCACTTAAGAATTTAATAAATGAACGTCTTCATTTTCTTCTTCAGATCTTTCTTGTTGAATCCTCGTTATTTCTAAACCTCTGCAGAATAAAAGCTGTAAAACGATGTGATCCGTACCCCTGGATTCCCTTCTTGGGAGGCTTGCTCTTGAACTGACGGGTCTGCCTCTGCTTGAACTTGGGGGGGCCCTTGCGTGGAGTGGCGGGGCCCCCGCTGACACGGGTGGGAGCTTTGGGCAGCTCGAGATTCATGGTGAGTGGTTACGGTTGTTGTGCTGATTTCTTCTAGGACAAGAAATTGAAAAAAAAGAAAAACGTGAGAACTCAGTAAAGGAACATTTCCACTTTTTAAAAATTCCCTGTAAAAAGACGCTGCGTGCTGTTGTGTCGATGCTCAGCCTCTGTCACCTCTGTGTGACATTACACTCTAATCCGCTCACTGACCGGGATTTACACTCATATTTCTCTGTAATTGAATGTCTGAGGTGGTGGACTACCTGACAGCCTGTTATGTGAGGATGACCCAATTTCCCATAATCCTAGGCTCAAGTTAATAAGCACCCCCCCCTCTACTCTCTCTCTCTCTCTGTGCTTGAAGCCGCTCCGTCCACATGTAGCTAATCTCGTTAGAACAAGGACAACACGGCAGATCTGCTGAACAGGCACCGAGGGTCTAAATGATCAATCCGCTCACCGTGTCCCAGAGACAATGACAGAGCTGAACACGACTTAACCATAAGCTGGATACACACTCACACACACACACTTGAATAATGTGGATAAACTCTGTTCATACTGAAGATACCACAGACGCACAGTGGATTTATATCAAACTACAACTATTAAAGCGTCATATCGATGTCTGGCTGGACGTCCATGCTGCAGTCACATGAAATATGATCAAAACTTTATATCATTAACATTAAAACTCTGTATATTTAAGTGCACAAGCAAACCTGCTACAGAAGCAGCACATTAAAGGTGTTAAAACATCTACAACACGCCAGCAGCAGCGAGAAGCACCGACAACAACGTCCAACTCTCTGCACCATGAACGCCATCCTCTCTAACCAGAGAGAACTGAACCGATCCAGTGGAAACAGCTTCAGACTGACTGATAAACTGCTCTCAGATCTGTGTCACAGCAGCTCTGATCCATCACACCGCCATCGTTAAAGAATCAGTTCTCTATTTTCTGAGCAGCTCAGATTGAATCGGTCGAGTCAAAGTCGTCAAAGAATCAATGAACAGGAATAAATCTGTAAAAAGAAACTGTAAAAGTTGCTCCAAGTCTTAAAGAGTAAGTAAAGTTCTCCAGATCATCAGATCAGCTCAGCTTTCGCAGTAAAGATGGAAATATTCCTAAACATCCATCGGGTTCCTCGCAGCACAGTGACAGCGTTGTTAGTCAGTCGTCATGGTGATCTACTCACCGACAGCCAGACGAGTGGGTGTGAGCGCAGCACGGTGTCTGTCTAGCAACGAGTGGAGTTGTGTGCTAGCTTCGCTGTGAGGGCCACGGGGGCTCGGGGCCGCTCTTATACCCGCAGTCTGCAGGAGATTAATTAACCAGCGCCGCCTCCTGCTGCCATGGCAACATGGATGGCAGGACTTTATTGATTGTTTTTTATCAAGATGGGACGTTCACTGTCTCACTGACAGATGCATCAGTTATTTAATAATTTTAATTTAATTTAATTTTATCTGCTTGTCCAGTTTCAGAATCATATTGGGTTTTGTTTTTATCTCTTTTTTATGTTAAACTGTATAATTCAGATCCAATGTTTTAATATTAATCTGCCAATTCTTGTGTTATTCTATATTTCATCCGTTCGTACACTTCACATTTTATTGAACTCGACTGTTGGGTGGTCTAGTCCACACATACATTCATGATGCAATAAGATCTAGAGGCTGGGGCAAGATGCAATAATCTGGGAAGTGCAATAGTTATTTACTCCTGTGAATGTTTATTTATTTTGATTTGATTTATTCATTACCAGATTATATCATTGAAGCCAGTACAAAACAGGAGTTTAAAGCTAAAAAACTAAAAGCTAAATAAAGTTAAAACACTATCTTGTCATATTTTATCAACTGTGAAATAATAATGTAAGAATGGTATGAAACGCCCTTTTCTATTTCATTATGAAATAATGTTAAATTGTATTTTCTTCATGTTTGAGTACTTTGTTGGTGAACTATTGTGTCTATTGTACGTTGAGGAGGAATAGCCACGCCATTGGGCAATTAAGTGCTAATGGGGATCCATAATAAAAGTAAAGTAAAGTGTATTAATCCTGAAGGAATGTGTATGTGTGAAAGTATCCTCAGTATACTCTGACTTGATGCACGATGGATGGAGAGCTGCTGATGCACGGCTGCAGAAACTTCAAGAAACCTTGAACCAGAGCTGATCAGATGAGTAATGTTGTAGATGACAGGATGCTACATGGGATAATGCAGTGTGTTAGCGATGCAGCAGGAAGCTTCCTGAAAGGTCCCACCACCGTCCCACTGGCCCTGGTGTTATTATGCAATCGTCTCACCATCTGCTTCAGACCAAAGCCTCCAATCCTCCAGCTGCTGAACACTCTTAGCTGAGGGGGGGGGGGGTTATAATCCAACACCTGAGACACAGAAACACAGCCCACACCTCAGAAATCAATCAATTAGTGCTGCTAATCAGGACTTATTGATGAAGTCAGTCCTGTCTGTTAAACTCCACTCGTATTAATAAACATTATACAACTCGACAGCTCAGTCACGTCTCCACAGCTTCTGATCGTATCTCATGATCCTCATCCTCAACCTGTCTCCGGTACGTAATGTCCCTTTACTCTGCAGAGTGATGCAGCTCATTTACACGTTTACTTCCTCAGCTTGAGGTTCAGTTTGTCCCTGAGAGTTGCAACATAAAACATTACAACACTGGAGTTTTACAATGAACACCGTTGTGTGAATGTGCAGCTTCAATGTGTGTGATGTGGAAACTTTTAAACTCAACCCGTCAAATACACTAAAGAATCAGAGACGGCTTCAGTCCAGCTGCAGCTTTTTAATGTTTATATCATAATGGATTCTAGGATTTCCCACGAGTGGAGCATGAGTGGATGAATGGAGGCTAATGGAATAAATTGGTTACTCATCAAATACACAATCCAACAACTCCACAACGCTCTGGTGGACAAGTTGTGACCTGCACATTCACCATGCTATGAGATAATAACACAACGTTACCACACAGTTGTTTTAGAGGGAAATGCAGAGACTGTTGATGAAAAACTGTCCCTGAAGGCAACGTGCATCAGAGGTTTTGCATGAATTTCCCTCTAAAACAACTCTGTGTGGTAACGTTGTGTTATTATCTCATAGCGTGGTGAATGTGCAGGTCACAACTTGTCCACCAGCGTTGTGGAGTTGTTGGATTGTGTATTTGATGAGTTTGATGAGGGAAGCCAAGAAATCCTATGAGCCTCCGTAGCGTAGCTCTGAGCAGCTCACGGCTCTGCTCCGCCATTCTAAAAATAGCTTGCACCGACAATTAAAGGTAACTATCCCTTTAAGTAAAAACAAAGTTATTGATACTCTTGCAGACCTGAAGTGTCTTCACGTCACACAGAACGATGACATTAATCTGTCGTGAGTTTCCTGTGTTTCCATCACGTCAGAGTCACCGTGGCTCCGTGTGTGTGAGGAGTGAAACACCTCGTTTCTAATCCAGATCAAACAGGAGGCGAGTGTTGCTGTGACACCGGCGGAGCAGATCCAGGAGCAGCGGTGTAATCAGGACTTACCCGGTCGGTGTCACTGGGACCAGAGGAACGCTGACTCAGTCGGTCGGGGAGATCGGGGTCAGTGTCGCCTCAGTCAGGACCTGGACCTCAGGCCGAGTTCACCTGCTCAGAGACACACGTCAGTAAAGCATGACAGGACTGAACACTCAGGATGAGACGGGGGAGATGACGTCTCCTCCTCCTTCAGACTCCAGATCTGAACCAGATAAACACGAGACACAGACACCAAACCTTCCATGTTCTGAAGGTTTTTCCAGAGGGGATTGTTGATATATCATTCACATATCATTCTCATATATACAACGTTTTGTTCCTAAAAACATGGTGAAATTAGATTTTTTTAGGGCTGGTGTAAGAACTTCTGACTCTAATATGTCAACAAAATAAAACAAGAATTTTGGAAGTAGCTATTGTTCAGATTTCGGTTCTGGAAATACATGCAAATTAGTGCATATTTAATGAGATATTGCCTCATGTACACATATTTAAACATAAAATGACAAAGCTTGTAATAGAAAAAATATTTGTCTTAATGTGAGTGAGAAACCTGGGAAGTTTCATGGTGATATCTGTTAGTTCATTTTTTTTCTCCCAATTCTTCACTTTAAAAATCGACTGGATTTATATTAAAGAGCACGGTTCTAAATGTTTACACACGTTTTGTTTGTTGGTTTTATAATGAGAGTGTCTCCAGTCGGGGATCAGTGAATCCACTCGGTGATGAAATGAACGGGTTTAAGAGGATAAGTCAGAATATTTTATCCTGATGAGAGTGGATGTTCAGTTTTACTATGACCCTGTAGCGCCCCCTGCTGGACTCTCTGCTCAGGTGATGATGATAAAGACAAACCAGATCTCAGAGCAGCTCTTAGAAATAAAAATTTATTTCACAAACAACCTCTGGAAATAAACTTAAAATACATAATTTAAATAGACTTTAAATATAATAGAGTGTAAACACATAAAAATATATTTTTAAACACTTCAGTTCAAACCGATCAATCACATAAAGGTGCTTCATGACTAAAACAGCAGTGAGTTATAATGATTATTTATGTTATGATCTGACATTTCATTTTCTTACAGCAACACAGTGAAACTGGACTAAAGATATGAGCCACGTGAAGACAGAACAACGGAACAGGTTCAGTTTGTTGGGGACATTTTGACATGAAATCTATATTTTGGCATTTTCTTCATCAGTCTTAATAAGTGCTGAGTCGCTCTTGTCTTATTCACATTTGGAGCTTTGTTTCTGTTTGTGCAGAGAAAAGTTTCAAAGCTTCAAATGAAATGAAACAGGAGCAGAAACGACTGAGGATTCACAGAACTCACGGCAGCTCCCGTCGCCTTTAACACACTCACACCGCACGCCACATTCACACACTGCTTCCTGCCACACACACACACACACCTGAGGTCCAGCAGCACATCGACTGGACTGGAGGAGCCGGGGATCGAAGCTGTGAGCCTGTGATCAGTGGACGACCTGCTCCACCTCCTCTCTGGGAAATTGCAAAAATATGAGGACGTTAAGGGGTTAAATCTCCGGTATTTAAATTATGAAATACTTCTGTTGACCAAAGCAATAGATATATATATTACGTAACACTTGACTTAGGTCCGGCTCAGTGTCACTGTGCTAATCACCGTGTTCCTTAATTACTCTCCTCTTCTATCACATTAATTAATTAAACCACGCGTCATGTGACATCATCAGATAAAAGCTCCAACACCGTTCACACAGTGACTTCACAGGAGCAACACAGAGACGATGCTGAGGTTAATCATGACTGAATCAACTGAAATCTTCAGTGGAGACGAAGCGTTCGACCCAGAGATGTGGAGCGTTATAAACTTTAAAGTGCTGACACTCGAGGCCACTGGCAGTTAAAAAACAAACAAACACGAGGTCAGGTCTTTTTCAACAGTCTGATCTCCATCTTCAAGTAGGTTTTGAGGTTCTCGTCCAGGACGTTCTCCTCCACGGCGGCCATCGCCCGGTCGCCTCCGTCGTGATAATACTCCAGCAGCTGCTCCGCGTGTTCGATCCACACACAGTTGTGACAGCCGCTCATGCAGCAGTAGGCCGGCGCAGGAGGCGGACCCTGGTCTGGAGTCCAGGCAGGGGAGCTGCGGCTGGGTCCTGGTGCTGGTCCTGGGTCAGTGCAGCACTCAGAGGAGTCAGTGTTAGTGAGGGAGGGAGAAGGAGGAGGAGGAGGAGACAGAGGAGGAGGAGGAGGAGGTGAGTGTGGTCCAGTAGAGAGGCAGCGAGGGGTCCCAGCCTGCAGACCTCTCCTCCATGTCTGCTGAGGACAGCCGTGTCTCATGTGCAGCAGGGAGACGACGCACAGCTGGAAAACAATAGAATATGATACAGAATCAAGCATCAATTGAACTCTGGAAACATCTGGCTCATCTGTTATTAGTTCTTTCCTCTGTTTGTTTTTCCAGAGAGAAACCACCATGGCTTTTTATAACTGTGCCGTTCAAAGAAAAAGCCTAAATTATCAGTATAAGCAGCACCAGTTCTGCTCAGTTGAGCTGCTCACTAATTTCACTTCCTGGAAGAAGAACCTACGGCAGCTGAACCGGAGGAGTGATGTCTCTAACAAAGACACTTCGGGGCTGGAATATGTGATAAGTTGGAGCTTTTGAAACACTTTCTTCCCACAGGCCGTCACTCTGATGAACACGTAAACATGTCATTCAGTGTCATTAACCATCTGACTCCAAGACATCCACTTCCCAAACCTTTGCTGAAGGCCCTTTTCCTTTTCTGTCAGTTTGAACGTGGAAAAAGTGAAATATATGCTGTTTAAAATGTAAAAGGAATGTGTCATCTGTAACTTTATGTATTTTGGAGATTATTTAATCTTCCGCTTGCTGAACTGTTAAGATTAACAGGCATTTGGACGAGTGGTGCCCAAACTTTAAGTAGCCTAGCTAAATAAATCCGATTCTGATTTAGCTAATTTAGCTGAAGCTACAAGCTAGCAGCGTTTCTTAGACGTCAGAGAAATACAACACGTTATCTGTCAGTTGAAGCAGAGGAAACACACGCACACACGGGGTTTTAACTCTAAATTTAACCCAGAGGAGGTTAATGAAGTAAAAGGTTAAAACAAAGTCAACGGCCCCGGGGAGTAACGGTTGTTGTTAGCTTAGCTTAGCTTAGCCTCGGCATCGTTATCTCACCTTCTGTACCGACACTGACGACCTCGCCGCGTTCAGCATCGTCGGAGAAGAACAGCCGGCGGCTCGTTAACGTTAACTCTCTGTCCGGTTCATTTATAACGTTTTTTTTTTCCCCAATCGCTTCTTCTCTCTTCAGTTTTTCTTTTTATCCGCCGCTTTCTCCGTCTTGCTAACAGGTTGCGTCAACTCATTTTTTCCTGAACTACGACCTTCTGTGTGTCGTTGTAAACAAAAGACATGATTGGCTGACAGAAAACTGAATGACCAATCAAAAAGCGGCGTCTTAAAATTTGAACCAATAGAAAGCGCAGAACAGCTTGCGGGGCGGGTCTTAAAAAATAACAGGCTGCATTTACAACCACTGTCCAGCAGGTGTCAGTATTTTAATGTATATTTCCTATGTAGAGCGCCAATGGAAAGAGACAGGCTGTAAAATATTATATCAGGCTTTATAACAACATAACAAAGCAATATACACATTAAATGATAAAAGCAACATAAATAGGTGTGTTTTTATGACTAATTCAGATATATAGCGGTGTAGAACATCATTTGAATGAATAATATACTGCATTCATTTTGTTTGGTCAGAAGTCATCACATCTTATCTTCATGTTTATTTTGAACTATTGCCATGAACAACTATCAGGGCCAGCTTATTACACTGAATCTACCTATTACAGCTGAGACATTACCTGTCTTATCCTCATCAGGGTGTTGTCATCAGGTGATGAGCAGAGCAATGGAATTTATGAAACGTGTGCTTGTAAATGAGATGCTGGTCCTATTTGTTGTTGTTTGTTACCGTGATCTTTAAAAATGTAGCCATGTCTGATTACATAACCAGAAAGAAAGAAAGATCTAAACACTTTTGGCCTCTGCTCATATAAAGACGTCGTTATATTTCAGCTGACGATCATTTTCCTGTGCTGCCAGAACTATCACATTTCAGTAAATGACTTTCCTGTAAAAACAAAAAGCTGACAGCCACAGACAAAACATTTCGCTCACAGACTCCAAACGACCGTAATTATATTGTCACACCGAGCCACACCTGACAATTTGTGCCTTCAAATATTATGATAGTTATTTGAAAGAAATACTTTTTTTTTTACATGACACTAAAAATGGAAAGCCCGGGACATGGATCTCTTGGGTCCTGTCTTGAGAAATCACAGCTCAAGTGACTTGAGAAAACAAAAACACTCGGTCCTACTGAGAGGAAGCCGACATGTTTCCCATACACCTGTGCTGCTGAAGCCGGACCTCATATTCAGGTTTCACAGCGTAAGCAGAAACTATTATTATTACAGCGTCTCGTTCAGGTTTTACACTGGCCCAGATTCAGATGAATTCTGTCTCAGAGCATTAAAACCACAGTGAAGCAGGTTTAGAGAGCGGAGCAGCTCCGTGGGTGAAGGTTGTCTCTCTCTGTGTGACTGGTTCTGCCACCTCCTAACTATGTGACCCACTCACTGATCCATGAGCAGATCTGTGTGTGTGTGTGTGTGTTACAGTGTGTGTGTTTAGTATATGGAGGAGAGCGTGAGTCCCCACAGACCTCAGTGTTTGTAAGCCACGTCCATGGTAACGCGGTGTGGAAACACAGCAGCTGCCGGGCTCAGCATGAGATACCAGGTGTGTGGTGGGGCATGTTATCTCACCAGAGGCCCCCACCCCTCCTCCTCCAACCACCCCCTGCTCGCGCACAATGTGACTCTATCCCGAGGAGAGAGAGAGGCTTCATAGAAACTCAAACCTTTATTCAAACACATGAAACCGACCGCACTTTAAAAGGCAGTGAGATGTTATTGTGGCCGATCAGAGGGAGATGGAAGCGTCTCTGAGGTGAATGGAGGGAGGCTGAGTCAACACACAGCAGAGGCAACACAAACATGAGCTGTAATGGCCTCAGTGATTCAGTATTGGTCTTATGATAATGCTTTTGATTTTCAATATTATAATATTATAACAGGTCAGAGGGGGTTTTGTTGTCAGCAGCTCATACAGTGACAGAACAGGGACACGATGCATGGCTGTGGAGGAGTGTATAGGTGACAGTTCATCACAACAAGCTGTAAACACACATGTTTGATATTGACTGACAGTCACAGCCAAGGGCGTGTGTGTGTGTGTGTGTGTGTGTGTGTGTGTGTGTGTGTGTGTGTGTGTGTGTGTGTGTGGCGTGGGAGGATTAAGATCTCTGTGTCCTGATGCAGAGTGAAGTGCAAAATCATTAACTTGGTTAAAAGGACAAGGCTGATTGACCTCGTTATTTAGGCATTCCCGTAGTTTTCCAGTCATTTACCACCATTATTCTTAAAGGGATACTTCACCCAAAATTGATCATTCACCAATTTTCTACTAAGGAAGGGTTTGGAGAACTTTTGGAGTCATCAAAAGCTTTAGGAGTTCCGGTTCTTCTGCATGTGTTTACATTTGCAACGACAAACAAACATCTCACAGCAAATCAGCTTTTACATGATAATGATAATAATAATTTACATCCTTGGTCACAGCAATAAAACCAAGACAAGGATCTGAAAGAAGCTGAAACGCTCTGTAGAGAAGAGAAGGAAACATCTCTATGTACGTTGTGTCTAAATGGAGGTGATGTCAGGATGATGTCACTGCGTCGGCTCAGGAGCTACAGTATGTCAGGTATGTGAACAGGCTGCAGGGGGCTGTGTTCTCCAGGACGGCCACCAGCTCCTACACCCCCACCCCCCCCCCCCCCCCCCCTCCTTTGGTGCTGGATTATGTTTCTCTCAACACCTTTTCTCTTGGAAATCCTGGAGCCCTCCAGTCCCGGCAGGCGTTTCCTAAAGGGGCCCTGTGGCTGCAGATTGCAGTGAAAGACAGATTAAGTGAAGCACATGATAAATACTTAAAGCAAAGAAGCTCAAGGGGAAAGGAAACTATTTTTGATAGAGTTTGGAAACGTTTCACACGACCCAACGGTTCCCAAACGGACTCTCTGGGGTCTGGTAGGGAATTCTCTGACGGTGTCGTGCAGACGAGTTTGATAAATCAGCGTTTCTTTACTTCACGGACGAGTTACGTTCGACATTAAGAGCAAGACGTTGAGTCATTGCTTGTCGTTCTCTGCTGGAGCCACAGAGAGTTTGTGTCTTCGTTTGTAGATGAGTCGAAATGTAGAAAAGCTTCAGAGAAATTCTTCATGTAAAAAAAAAAATAGAAATGTTGTCGTGACACAATCGAGACCCGGCTCTGCTCTGGCTGCAGGATTTCTGAGGGATTAACTTCACTATGATAATCCTGCTGAAACCCACAGCGCTCAGAAGGCCTGGCAGCGTTTCTAACAACTTGTTGCACATTCTTCTTCTTCTTATTCGTGTATATGGAAAAGTTTTTTTTGTTTTTTTTTACAGGGATGCAACCAAAACAAAGCCAAGTATTTCAGAAATGCATCAATGTCAAATCTCTCTCTCTGGCGTCATTTACCTCCGATACTGAGGTGGTTCCTGAGTCGGGGGGTATTTCTGTTTTCTAACTGCAGCTGTGTCAACACTCTGGTTCCCTCAAGTTCCCCTAAAACAGGAAAAAGTGGCACCAAGGTTTTACTGTTTGACTCTCTGACTTGACTCCACTTTGTTTTTGCTGCGCTGCACCTGATAACGAGGAGAATCTGTGAGGATGAGCAGGAAACCTCGGAGGTGTGTCGGTGCTCAGGTGTCCTTCCTCAAGGTCTTCCTGCCCGGCCGAGTCACAGCACCAGCTTTGTCCCGCGCACACAAAGACCACACTGTTCTTTTTTTTTTACCCAGAATGCACGGCAGCTGAGACACACCTCAGATGGGAGCTTGTCAGAATTGGCAGCAACATGTGGATGGAGTTAAAGGGATACGCCAACATTTTTTTCCCCGTGTCTTGCCTCACTCCCGAGTCCATGACCAGCAGATAGACACCATCCTTTCCACTGTACGTGCAGTAACAAGGGAGATAGAGCCGTATCGCCCGTGATTAGCTTAGCTCAAACACTGGAAGTGTATGGGTAGTGTTAGCCTACCTCCTACCTGAGCTGAAATCAGCATCATTTTAGCTCTAAACTCTGTAAATATATCACTTTATCAACATTTCAAACAGTGTGTTGTTAATTTGTCTAAATACCAGCTGTTTAATGTTTTGTTCGGACGAATTCGGCGCTACTCAAGCTAGCCGTCGGCTAACACTACCCATACACTTCCAGTGTTTGAGCTAAGCTAATTAGCAGCGATATGGCTCTATCTCCCTTGTTACTGCACGCACAGTGGAAAGGATGGAGTCTATCTGCTGGTAATGGACTCGGGAGTGAGGCAAGACACGTAAGAAAAATGTTGGCATATCCCTTTAACTCACACTGATCAACCTCAAACTAAAACTGGGTCCATATAGGCTATATATATATAAGACTTAGAGAGCTAAACAGTGTCTGTATCCTCTGAGTCTAATGAGTTTCAAAGTGCAACCAGGGCCTTTTCTCCCAGAGGAGCTCAGTAACGAGGCAAACAAGGGAGAGTCATCAGAGGAAGAGTCTAATTAAGGTCAAACAAGCAGCGAAGTGTTCCAGGTAAAACTACACCACTTACTGAGAAACCGAGTGGTTCTTCAGCCCCTGTGATAAAAGTTTGGTGTTTTAAGATAAACACAATAAAAACAAACTGAGATATGGTGACGAGTAGTGACCACTCATTGTTATATGCATCCTCCTCCTCCAGCTTCCCTCTCAGAGGTCACAGAGGTCACAACCTCTTATCTGCCTCTCAAACTGGGTGATTTTTTTTTTTTTTTTACCAAAGTTGTTTAGAAGCTTTAGAATCTTTCTGAATCTTCATCTCAACCCTTTGAAATTTTGAAAGGGCTGAAGGTGACGACAGCTTTGTTGTGACATCACAAAGTGACAGGAAGTCCTGACGGCTGGTTTTAAGGCTCAGTTTCTGTGTGCATTTCTCTGTGGACTGAGGCTTTGATACTTTCACAGTATTAATATAGAACCTAGAGCTGCTTTATAATCACACTACACATGGACATCTATTTTAATACTGTATGGAGCTTTAACACAAACATCTACCTTTATTTTGAAGGAGCTTTAACACAAACATCTACCTTTATACTGTATGGAGCTTTAATACAAACATCTACCTTTATTTTGAAGGAGCTTTAACACAAACATCTACCTTTATACTGTATGGAGCTTTAATACAAACATCTACCTTTATTTTGAAGGAGCTTTAACACAAACATCTACCTTTATACCGTATGGAGCTTTAACACAAACATCTACCTTTATACCGTATGGAGCTTTAACACAAACATCTACCTTTATACTGTATGGAGCTTTAACACAAACATCTACCTTTATTTTGAAGGAGCTTTAACACAAACATCTACCTTTATTTTGAAGGAGCTTTAACACAAACATCTCCTTTTATTTTGAAGGAGCTTTAACACAAACATCTACCTTTATTTTGAAGGAGCTTTAACACAAACATCTCCTTTTATTTTGAAGGAGCTTTAACACAAACATCTACCTTTATTTTGAAGGAGCTTTAACACAAACATCTACCTTTATTTTGAAGGAGCTTTAATAGAAACCTTTAACCAGTGAATCTCTGTTCAGTGAATGAACTCTGTGTTTACTCATGTCACAGCTCGGGTCAAGCTGCTGGTAAATAATTCTTCAGTTTTGCAGCCGAGGTCACATGAAGGACTGCGATGGTTGAGTAACTGTAAATGAGGTGTGTGTGTGTGTGTGTGTGTTTGCTGAGAGGGGGTGGGCACGAGGCCTGCAGCAGGGTTCAGGTGGAGGAGGGAGGGAGGGAGGGAGGGGAGTCGGTGTTATTGTGGAGACAGAGGTGCTTTCACTCAGAGCTGCAGCTGCTGAACTCTGAGCTCAGGTTATCAGTGAGGCAACAAAAGGCAAAGTGGAGTGAAAAACATGAAGCTGTGGAGATGAGAGAGTTTGAGTTTTGGATACATCTGATAAGGTCTGATAAGTGTGTTTTCAGTGTCCACAACCTGTGTGAGCGTCCATAAGCCGTGAGACTTTAAAGGGATAGTCATAGTGGTAGGTTTGTTACCTTTAATTGTTGGTGCAAGATATTTTTAGAGCGGCGGAGCAGAGCCGTGAGCTGCTCAGAGCTACGCTACGGAGGCTCATGGGATTTCTTGGTTTCCCTCATCAAACTCATCAAATACACAATCCAACAACTCCACAACGCTCTGGTGGACAAGTTGTGACCTGCACATTCACCACGCTATGAGATAATAACACAACGTTACCACACAGAGTTGTTTTAGAGGGAAATTCATGCAAAACCTCTGATGCACGTTGCCTTCAGGGACAGTTTTTCATCAACAGTCTCTGCATTTACCTGAAATTACAAAACTAAAGATACCTGACTTGTAAGTAAACATGAGGGAAATTAAACCCTGAGCAGAAACCTGAAGGTGTTTTCCGGTTCCTTCACAGGTGAGAACTGAGTCCCTGGAGAAACTGAGTCCTCCAGAGAAGAAGACAAGAGTTAAAACACGAGACAGAGTCCAGCTGCGTCTGTGCAGCGTCTCCTCACCACGAGGAGCAGGTTGTATAATCTAAACACAGCCCCGTGTCCCCCTCTGCCCCCCTCTGCCCCCCTCTGGCCCTGCAGGCCTTACGTAACGCACCGGCCCTGCTGATGTTTCCCTCCGGCTCATAAATTGAGGTCAGAGCTTTTATTAGTCGACACCATCACCATCATCGGTCCTGTTGTCGTCGTGTTTCCTCTTTTATCTCCTGCTCCGTCTTATCTGAGCTGCAGCTGCCGTTTCATGTCACGTTCAAGAGAATCAGTGATAAACCGAGGCGTGATGATCAGAGGTGCGGTCCTCCTCCTCCTCCTCCTCCTCTTCATCACCAGCCTCCACCCACAGGTTATCAGGCCACAACAGCTGCATCAGCTGTAAATCACAGCCCAACCTCTGGAGCTCAGAGACACGTGAAACATGAGCAGGTCGGTGTGTGTGTGTGTGTGTGTGTGTGTGTGTGTGTGTGTGTGTGTGGTCAGACGGATCCATGTCAGCAGGTTACATAAGAATTGGCAGCGACGAGAACCAGTTCAACGTTTTGAGAAATAAAGTGAAAAGATCGATATCAACCTTTAACAACGACAGCAGCTCAGTGACTCGTTTAACTTCAGACACACGTCACAGTCACAGCAACATCACTCCTGTGTCACTGCAGTATAAAAGAAGAAATATGCATTTGTCAGCTCATTAAAAGTATGATATGATATGATATGATATGACATCATCATTATCTGTGTGTGACAGATGTAGGTTCAAACACTTTGGGAAAAAGAACATTTTGAGAGTGATGCAGACTCAGCCATAAACATGTAAATCCAGCAGCTTCATTCTGTCTGTACTTCCTGTTTTATTCCCTCATCATTTACCTGTTGTTTCATTTGTCTCCAGTCACACGGCAGGTGCTTCGTCCTGCAGCCTCCGCTCTGAATGAATGCATGAATGAATGAATGAATGAATGAATGGATGAATGAAGCTCTCTGAGTCCATCACAGTCTTTTAAACTTTATTTTATGTGTTAGGGTCAGTTTTACTTTTCTTAAAGCTTTGTGTTGAGTCTTCCTGAGTTTTCCTGCAGCTTCCTGTTCTCTGTAGTTTTCTTTGGATCGCTGCCACTTTTTTTGAGTTCCTTTTTCTCTGTAATGTAACTTCCCTCTCACCTACAGGACCAGCCTCCACAGTCCGTCTGCTGGAGACACTGCAAAAAATCAAAACCTTAAAAATTTCTTTCTTATCACAAGGACAAAAAACCTGCTTTCACTGGCAGATTTTTCTACTTATTTCAATTGAAAATTAGTTTGAAACAAGTGAAAATGATCTGAAAACAAGTTGATTTTTAGGTGATGAGTCTTATTTGAAGTGGACATAGATTAGTTTTGACTAGAAATGAGACATTTTGACAAATATTCTTGGTAAGAGTTTTTGCAGTGTATATGAGGCACAAACTCTTTTCCTTCAGTCCCAGTTGTTTTTGGAGCAGATCCAGATTTTTGTGCTTGTAATAAGGAAAACTTGCTTTCACTGGCAGATTTTTCTACTTATTTCAAGTGAAAATAAGCTTGAAGTGTCTAAAAACAAGCTACTTTTTAATGTGATAAGTGTCATTTTAAGTGGAAAGAGATTAGTTCTGATAGATTTTTGGTTTTTGCAGTGTTTAAACCAAAGTGAGACGAGACATTTGCAGGTGAAAATAATTGTTTTGTAAAAGACGTAACTGCAGCTGTGGCCTGGAGAAGAAATCTTGAGTCCAACTCGACTGAGACCGAGACAAGACCAAGACCTGGAGACCGGAGAAGTGAAAATGTAAAGGTGAATGAATGAAAGCGAACACACACACACACACACAGACACACACAGTGGTTTCATAAATAGACTCTGTTTTCCAGCAGCAGAGACACTGAAGATGATCGGCTTCAAATGAAACCAGGATCAATTATTTCCGTCTCCTCTGACGACCTTGATGAATGCAGCGAGGCCGGCGGCCGGCGGCCGGTCGATGGATGGATGATGTGTTTTACAACGAGAGCTCAACCGTGGATCAGGCTGCAGAGAAAACATATGCAAAAGACTGACAGGAAACAAGAGGTCATTTGTATCAGTGTGGTTAACAATTAAACACACGGCAGCGTGGGAATCAATGGACTCTGTGTTTGTCTGCAGCATCTTCATCATCATCATCATCATCATCATCGTCTCTGAGAGCACACGAGAAAACACACCATTAACGACTTCACAAGTGAATGTTTATTTTGTGGTATATTAAAAACAGAGTGTGTGCGTTCTGGCTATTGAAAGTGTTTACAACAGAAGAAGAGCAGCTGCAGACGGTCCCACTTCATCCACCTGTTGTTACCTTTAAACAACGGAGAATAAAATCTGAGCAAAGACAAAAGGACATTTGAATTTCTCTCCACCGAGTCCTTGCAATCAGTCGTTATTATGTCTTGATTATATTTCTTGACATTACTATGAAATTGACCGTTATTTCTAGACTATTTCTTTCTTTTTTTTCCTAGGTTATTTCTAGACATTATGAGGAAATTATGGTGCGTTCCAAGCAACCCCATCACTCGTGTTTTTCCGAGTTTGACGGCCGTTATAATGCACTTTCCTAACTTACGGGTTGAAAAGCCTGGAACGCAGCATCAATTGTTATTTCTTGGCGTTATCACCTAATGAGCAGCATGTAAATTAAAGGATTACCGATCACATGATTCACATGTTATTGATCACATGGACTTTTAGCTTAGCATTAGCCTTTAGCTTAGCATTAGCCTTTAGCCTGGTCCTGCAGAAACACTGGTGTTGAGTTGTGAGTTGTTTGTGAAGTGAAACTGTTTTGTGTCTTTGCTGCATTTAATCAGTTTTAACCGAAGTAACAGCAGCTCAGATTTTACCGTCCAGGAGAGACAGACAGACACTGATCTGGAACCAGCTGATCTCCGGTGGGACGACGTCAACCGTCTCCTCTCACCACTGTTTCATTGGCAGAAATTAGATAAAATAATTAAATAGCACCACACAGTGCTATAAATAGTATTAAATATACACATTCATACAGTGCTTCCATGCATCGACACATTAAACAACATATTTACATTAATTCCTTGACAGTAGCTCAACAGTGTGTGTAGCACTGCAAAAACTCAAACTCTTTCCAAGAATATTTGTCTTTTCTTGTCAAAATGTCTCATTTTTAGTCAAAACTAAACTCTTTCCACTTAAAATAAGACTCATCACCTATAAATTAACTTGTTTTCAGATCATTTTCTACTCATTCAAAGTGGAAAATCTGCTTGAAAAAAGTAAAAAGTGTCTAAAAACAAGCTGCTTTTTAAATGTGATGAGTCTTATTTTAAGTATAATTAGATTTATTTTGACTAGAAATGACATTTTGACTAGAAATAAGACAAATATTCTTGGTAATATTTTGAATTTCTGCAGTGTGTGTGTGTGTGTGTGTGTGTGAACTCGTATCGTTATTCACAATATTCACAATCCAGGCACAAAAATATAGTGTATTCATCGAGTTAAATCTGACTGATGCAGGTCCTGCTCTGTGTTCAGGCTGCAGCCAGCGACCAGTGTTTACAGTTGTTTACAGTCTGTGTGCATGTTGAGTCGTGTTTTGCCGCCACTGTGCGCGGTCAGCACGGAGCTCATCGTCTCTGTGAACGGCCACCGGTGCAAAAAGTCTTTGTTCTGCAGCAAAGCCCCCACACACACTGTCTGATACCCAGTGGGTGTGTGTGTGTGTGTGTGTGTGGGGGGGGGGGGTTCAGTCAATAGGAGGTTGAGCTGTTTTTCCATCGGCGGCCGGTCGTGACCCGGCGTTCACCTCCACATGACGGGGCCGACGGTTCCACTTAGAACCAGCTCAGTAGAACCACAACGAACAGACGGTCAGTGCAAATGAGGAGACGAGCTGAAACTAGATCGATGGGGGGACGAGATCCAGGGTGGTGGTGGTGGTGGGAGGGGGGGTGGGGGGTGTTCACCACTGGGACATCCTATGCAGACCATTCCCCTGCAGAAGACGAGACAGAAATTAGAAAATGACAATAAAGAGGTTTTAAAGGGATAGTTCAACATTTTGGCAAATTGGCCCACCACCATAATCCCTATAGTCATAGCAGTAGGTTCATTACCTTTAATTGTCGGTGCAAGTTACTGTATTTTTAGAACGGTGGAGCAGAGCCGTGAGCTGCTCAGAGCTACGCTACGGAGGCTCATGGGATTTCTTGGTTTCCCTCATCAAACTCATCAAATACACAATCCAACAACTCCACAACGCTCTGGTGGACAAGTTGTGACCTGCACATTCACCACGCTATGAGATAATAACACAACGTTACCACACAGAGTTGTTTTAGAGGGAAATTCATGCAAAACCGCTGATGCACGTTGCCTTCAGGGACAGTTTTTCATCAACAGTCTCTGTATTTACCTCTAAAACAACTCTGTGTGGTAACGTTGTGTTATTATCTCATAGCTCACGGCTCTGCTCCGCCGTTCTAAAAATAGCTTGCACAGACAATTAAAGGTAACAAACCCACTGCTATGACTATAGGGGTTATGGCAATGGGCCAATTTGCCAAAATGTCGAACTATCCCTTTAGCAGTTCTGCTCCAGACTCGTTCATGGGGAACAGCAGCTGTGTATATTCATCACATCACAAACAGGAATTTGCCTTTTCAAAGCAGCAGAACAACAGTGGTCACGAAATCCACTGTGTTATTTAAAATAAATGTGAAAATTAGAGTCACGCAACGTTTTGCGTATTCAGATCCAGAGTCTGGAATTTGAATTCACTGCTCACAACACGACAAACACAGCTGCAGGCGGCCATGACGGAGCAACAACAGAGAATGTGTTTAAAAGATCAAGATTATTCACATGTACCACACCAGAATTAAACGCTCCCCGCCACCATCAGCACTGGAGTTAGAAGAAGAAGAGGAAGAAGAGAGGAAGAAGATGTAGGAGAAGAAAAGAAAGAAGAGAAAGATGTAGGAGAAGAGAGTGAGGTCGGTCCAGACTGAAGAGATAAAGTGAGAGAACGAGCTCAACAAGGTAAGACAAGAAAAAAAAACCCAGACAAAGAAGTGATTCATCGTGAACCTGCAGAAGGAGTTGCTATGGAGACAGCGGGTGAGCGGTGAGGTCGCCATGCACGGGGGAACGGAGGAGCATCTGGAGGGAAGTGAGTGATCAGCAGGAGTGAAGAAGAAGAGGAGGAGGAGGAGGAAGAGGAGGCGTCGGGGGGAACGACCTACACTATTTCCGTTTGTCTGTGTGAAAGCGGCGGCGTTCCCGGCCTCGGAGCCGTGGGGGGTGGGGGGCCGGCTCCCGCTGCCGGCGGCGGCGGCCATGTTGGTGGAGGCTCTGGGAATGACCAAGTCAAAGGACGGGTCCGAGGGCGGCTGCATGGAGTCATCAGGTTATTCATTAACTACTAACTACACCTACAGGCAGCTACAGGGGCAGGAGGGGCAGCTGGGGGGGGGGGGGGGGGGGGTAAACCTGGCTCACATCAGGGTTATTATAGTTCTAAAAACGTCATTACTTTTTATTTTGTCATTTTTATTATTTTTATTTCAGTGTACGGTAAAACTTTATAATAGGTACACACTCTTAAAGGAATAGTTCACCAAAAAATTACATTCACCTTTTTGTGTCGGGCGCTATTGACTCTCATATAAAGTGTTCGTTGGACTATAACCCCCTCCCTGCGCCCCTCCAGGGCTCCAGATGCACTTTGAGGAATAAAAACACTACTTCAGTCGTATTCATCAGCATGAGGGTGAATTAAATTTTTTGGTGAACTACTCCTTTAACCCTTAAGCATTCATAAATACTGAGTTCTTCATTTATAACGCATGAAAACTCATTAGTTTGTAGTTTATAAACACAGTTAGTGCTTAATGATGAGTAAAACTGTGTTTATAAACTATAATGAGTTCACGTGTTATAATGATGAATTCAGTATTTATTAAAATACTTAATATTGTGTATTTATTATAAAGTGTTGCCTTGTTCTCCTTTCATTTTGCATGTTCAGACAGTGTGCAGGAGCCTCCTTTCACTCTATTTCACTTTACTACATTATTTTCAGCCTTAGCTTTAGTGAACTATAATAATAACCCTGGTTCACATTGAGCTACAGGTGAGCTACAGGTGAGCTAAGCTACAGGTGAGCTACAGGTGAGCTAAGCTACAGGTGAGCTACAGGTGAGCTGCAGGTGAGCTAAGCTACAGGTGAGCTACAGGTGAGCTAAGCTACAGGTGAGCTACAGGTGAGCTGCAGGTACAGGTGAGCATCTTCTCACGTCTGCAGCTGAAGTTTGGATCTGATTCACTTTGATTCATTCAAGTTAGAAACAAACATGGAGGTCGTCTACATTTCCCTCGGCACAAAGACACCTGTTGCTGATAAACAGCTACTGAGCGGCCGCTGCGCTGCATTCAAATGTGGAGACCTGTGTAAACAAGGCAAGGGGCGGGGTTGGGAGGGGGGTGGATGGGGGGGTGGGGTTGGGAGGGGGGGTGGGGGTGTACTCACGTTCCCGATGGCCTTGGTGATGAGGGCGATCTCCGTGGGCTGGTACACGGAGCTGCGCAGCTGGCCGGTGTAGCCGCTGTACGGGGACACGGGTTTGGCCGCTGGAAAAGGAAGGAGAGAGAGAGGGGGGCGTCGTTATGATGTCATCGCCCCGCCCAGCGAGATAACCGTGTGTAAAGTGTGTGTGTGTGTGTGTGAGGTGTGTGTGTGTGTGAGGTGTGTTGTGTGTGATAACAGTCATTTCAGATCCACAGCTCTGAGTCACCACAGGGATCCGTCTCCGTCTCTGTCTCCTGATGATGATGATGATGATGCCACTTCACCACATGTCAGATCCCCCCCCCCCCTCCCTTTAATGAAACTGTTGCTACGCCTCTATCGCCATGGAGACAGTGCAAACACAAGGTGTGATGTCTGTGGTGGAGTGATGTGACACAGAAACCACATCGACAGCGACAGACTCTCACTGACGGGGACGGTCGCACGCAGCAGCAGCAGCAGCAGGGAACTCTGGGAAACGGACGACGTGGGAACCAATCGTCACGTCCCGGTCGGGGGTTTGATAGGCTGTCGATTATTGACTGGTCTTTGTTTTGTTAGTCTGAGCTCACAATGTAGAAGTAAAACATTTCACCCTCAGGAGGAGGAGTTTCTGGGATGTTGTTGTTTCTCATCATGAACCAAGATCTGAATATTTTCACATCATAGAAGCTGCGTCTAAAATCATTCACGATATAGGCATTTATTCTATATAGAGGAATATTAGTGAGTTAATTACGTTGTGCATCATAGTATCCCATAATGCATAGCGGTGCTGCATCTTGGTCTTGACATGGATCAATGAAACAATTCAACATAAACAATTCAGAACTGTTCATATAAAACATCCGTCGTCTTAGTAGAGGATCTTGGGTTCAGCTTTACAACCTGTTGACGAGGTTGCTAGGCAACAGAGGCCATGCTCGGCGAGGGTTCGGCCTTCTACGACATCAACAAATGAGCCACGCCTTCATAGAAAAAGCTAAACGACAAAACGATGACCTTCCTGGACGTTAGCGGCCGTACAACCCCCCCCCCTCCTCCTCCTCCTCCTCCTCCTCCTCCTCCTCCGTCTTCTGTTCAGTCTGGGTTTTTATTACTGCACCATCAGATCCTGTGGAGCTCAGGATCAGATTCTGCCGCCTCATCACGTAAACGCCAAAAAAACCCAACAACAACCTTCTGAGGACGTTTCGTGGTGAGACGATTTGTTCCAGACTTCCTGTCATCACTTATCTGTACAAGGTCGATTCTGTATAATCTCTGATAAGTTCATTATAAAACTAAAGAACCAGAGACAAAAGGACACGACGTACAAGAAAACCAAGGATTATATTTAAAGGGATAGTTCAACATTTTGGCAAATTCACCTATTGCCATAATCCCTATAGTCATAGCAGTAGGTTCGTTACCTTTAAATGTGGGTGCATGTTGTTTTTAGATCAGCGGGGCAGAGCCGTGAGCGGTTTCCCTCATCAAACTAAATAATACACAATCTAACAACTCCAAAACGCTCTCTTGGACAAGTTGTGACCGGCACATTCACCACGCTATGAAATAATTATGTAACGTTATGTAACATTACGACACATGAAGCAAAATTTACTCTTTACCTCTAAAACAACTCTGTCTTGTAATGTTACATACAGGTCACAACTTGTCCACCAGAGCGTTTTGGAGTTGTTGGATTGTGTATTTGATGAGTTTAGTGAGGGAAATGTGAAAATGCAGCTCACGTCTCTGCCCCGCCAATCTCAAAACAGCTTGCACCGACAATTAAAGGTGGTGAACCTGCTGCTGCAATACGAGACTTTGCTAAAATGTTGAACTATCCCTTTAAGCACACAGAGCAGTGGAGCAGTAAATACCTTGGTTGGGCTCGTCCATGGAGAAGGCCTTGTTCTCCATGAACATGTTCTGCGAGCTCTGCTCCTTCAGGATGGTCTCGTACCCGGCTCCTTGGCTCGGGTACAGCTCGCCGCCGTAGCTCTGCTGGCCGTCGTCCTCGCCGTCGCCGGAGAGGCAGCAGATCTGAGGGATGGTGTAGACGATGAGGAACACCCAGCCGTTGGACACCAGGGCGATGGCCAGCGTGGGGTCGTCCCACCTGGGGCCGCCGCCGCCGTGCTTCTCGTTCCCGTAGACGTACATGGCGATCCAGGCCGCCCAGATCCCCACGGAGAGCAGGCTGGACACCAGGACGCAGGCGCCCTCGCTCCGCCACTGCTTGTGTTTCCCGGCCATGACGGCGAGACTGGCCACCAGCACGGCGAGCAGCAGGGTCATCACGTAGATCAGCGCCATCACAAAGTCCTTGTTGGCGATGTTGCAGGGCGTCGCCGCGGCTCCGTCGTCGCCTCCGCCCGTGGCGTTGAGCAGCAGCGGGTGTCGCACCACGGTGATGATGAGCCACTCCGTGTTGATGACGACCTCCACCAGCCACAGCCCCAGCGCCCCCAGACACAGCACCCACGCCCGCGGGCCGCCGTCCCGCCTGGCGAGGACGTTCAGCCTCACGCTCAGCATCAGGAGGCAGGAGAAGCAGCCGCCGAACAGCACGCCGAACAGGAACCTCCGCGAGGCGCAGGTGGCGAAGTTCTTCCCCACGATGAAGGCGAAGGCGAGGCCGAAGAGGCCGGCGGTGCAGAGCAGGAAGCAGGTGTGCAGCGCCACCGAGCTGCGCTGGTTCCTGTCCTTCATGAAGGGCAGGTTGGCGAGCAGCGCGATGAACAGCACCAGGGAGAAGACGATCCCGGCCGCCGCGAAGGACTCCACCACCACGCCCCACGCCGCGCTCAGGTCACACAGGTTGTAGTAGAGCGAGTCCACGTTGGGGCCGCAGCCCAGAGGGGTGTCGTTGGCCATCGCCATCCTGTCCGTTAACGAGACGGCGCGGGAGCTCGGCAGCACCTGTTCAGGGAGACGGACAGGGAGGGTGTGAGGGAACGCTCCGATGTGTCCCGGCCTTTAACAACCTGGACTCTGAATACGTCACCAATCCAAGATTAGGATTCCGTCGCCTCCACCCAATCGAGTAAACATTACACCGGTGTGAGTCAGTGGAAACCCATGGGAGAAAAAAAAAAAACTCTTTGTCACAGTGTTTGTCCAGAAAATATGAAACAAAAACACACACAGCAGCAGCGGCATTAAAAAAATGTAGGAGGAATGTCAAACTCTGGACTTGTTCCCAACGGTGATGTCAAACATTAACAAGATCTAAACGTTTAGACCTGAACCAATGAGGTGAAAGAGCATCAGACCTGAACACTGGGGCTTTTTACATAATGTTGTGGTACTCAAACTCTTTTTAGCCTTTATTAACACACTGGACTCAAAAGGGATAGTTCAACATTTTAGCCCATTGCCATAGTCACAGCAGTAGGTTCATTACCTTTAATTGTCAGTGCAAGATATTTTTAGAATGGCGGAGCAGAGCCGTGAGCTGCTCAGAGCTACGCTACGGAGGCTCATTATGGGATTTCTTGGTTTCCCTCATCAAACTCATCAAATACACAATCCAACAACTCCAAAACGCTCTGGTGGACAAGTTGTGACCTGCACATTCACCACACTATGAGATAATAACACAACGTTACCACACAGAGTTGTTTTAGAGGGAAATTCATGTAAAACCTCTGATGCACGTTGCCTTCAGGGACAGTTTTTCATCAAGTATTTCCCTCTAACGAACTAACTAACTCCACCAGAGCGTTGTGGAGTTGTTGGATTGTGTATTTGATGAGTTTGATGAGGGAAACCAAGAAATCCCATGAGCCTCCGTAGCGTAGCTCTGAGCAGCTCACAGCTCTGCTCCGCCGTTCTAAAAATAGCTTGCACCGACAATTAAAGGTAACAAACCTACTAGGGGTTATGGAAATGGGTCAATTTGTCAAAAATGTTGAACTATTCCTTTAAATATGGTCTAGATGTTAAACCAAATCATCTTTTTTAGCCGAGGAATAATGATGGAAAACGTGCACCAATCGATCAAATCAGAGACTCTAGTTTGTGGGGCTACGTCTCGTCTTTCTTCTGTCTGTCTCTGTCTCTCTTTGTCCCACGTCAGATCCAATGACACTGATCTGAGGACAGTCTCAGAGCCGGATCGATAAAAGTTAAGCGGTGGACGTTCAGTTCAGTTCAGTCGTTCTAACTCTTCTCCTCTTTCAAACCTGTTGTGTGTCTGTGCAGGTTTGACTGAACCTTCAGTAAACTTAACTAATACACACTTAATACCTGTTTTCACTGGAGGGTGTGACCTCTGATCGCACGAGAACCAAGGTACCTGATGATGCTGTAACATCAGTCCCACCCTTCACAGCTCACTGTGACCTCTGTTACCATGGAGATCTCAAGTAGCCTACCTATTATCTACTGTTATATGGCACGACTGCAATTTCTGAAAGCTCAAGGTAGAAGAGATAGGTATAGACCAGGGTGGAGATAAGAGAGGGAAGAGAAAGGATGAGCTGGTTCATATGAAACCTCTGGTTCCTTCAATATTTCACCAAGACTCATGAATGAAACTTTGCTTTTCCTCAACAAGAGGTCGTGTCGGACCAACGTTGACCTTTGGAAACAGCTATAACTGGAAACAACAACAACGACTTTGCTGCAGCATCAGTCAGTTTACTGTCTGTTCATGAGCTTTTGGTCACTTTGCATGATCTTTATCTGCAGATTTGTTTAGGCTCCTGAAAACAATACTTTTTTCCTGACAACATACAAAATAATCAACAATAACTTTTTTTAAACCAAAGTCACCATGAAATGCAGGTAAAATGAGGAACAGAAACTTCTCTGTGCTGCCATGACCTACTAAATGTCACATATACACAATACTATGTAAATTTAAATGCACAGAAGTTGTTATCAGTTCATTTACCTACATGGGTCTATATAACCTTACTGGTTGTTCAACACGGCTGCAACACGGATGCGTTCACTGAACTAAAACCTTCATTTAGCTCAGTAAACTCCAGTTCTGTCACTCTGTTTGTTCTTTACATGGCTGAGCTCAGTGAACAGATTTAACCTGCTCTCACACCAACATGAAGAATTTTATGCATCTGACCTGAAGAGGAACTCTTCCCACAGACTCCACAGTGGTCAACAGACTGAAACACACTTCAGCCTGAATGCTACACAAACACACACACACACACACAGACACACACAGTGGAAAATATCCCGAGTATGAACCTGTAAAGTGAACTTTATGATGACTAGATCTGCAATAAAATATGTTTAATACCGGTAATCAGATTTTAAAAATCATTCCCTGATGAAAAATCCAGTAGAATACCATTAGAAACTATCAGGAACCATTAGAAACCCAGAGAATATTCCTAATGCTTTCTCTGATTTTTTTTCAGCAGGGTTAATAACTCTTTTTTCCTGAGAGTGAACATGAAGGTGGTCGTGGTGCGTTCAGGTACCTGTGTGTTTGCTGCTGCTGCTGCTGCTGCAGGTCTCCGGTGTCCAAACGCTTCTTCACCTGCTGCCGACGGAGGAGCCGAGCGTCAATCATCCACAGTAAAATGATAATAGTGTAGTAATATGATGAAGGTGATGGAGTCAGTAAAAAGTTTCACCTCTCCTCCGGCGGTGAGTCCGATCAAACAGGTGAGACTGATCCCAGGTCAGGTCACTGAAGACATCAACATGAAGATTTAGAAAAGTTATGAATCCTTTTTTTCCTCCTCCGTCTCCTCGCGACGTGACTGTGCTGCTGTGATGGTTTCTCTCCCTCTCTCCCTCCCTCTCGTCCGAACACACTCGCGCGCACACACACAATCGCGCGCGCACACACACGGAGCAGCACGTGCATGCAGCGGTGTGTGGAGACACCTGGTGGTGAAACCTCAGCAGCGTCATTTCTCCTTCCGGAAGGCGCCACCAGGTGACCGGAAGTGGTCTTGTCTCCACCAAACGCCAGACGCGGGTTCAGGCCTGTGACGTCTGCTCCACCTGGTCCTGGTTCTGGTCCTGGTCTCGGTCCTGGTTCTGGTCCTGGGCCTGTTGTCCCGTCGTGCTGATCCTGATGTGGACACCTCACCTGCTTGTTCACCTGTAAGTCTCTGTCAAACTGTGCAAACACCGACTTTCCTCTGTGATGCTCTGAAGCAGTTTGATATAAATATATATTACTATTATATTTATATGTTTATTGCGATGTTTCTTTGTCTTGTTTGAAATTACCTGAGTTTATTGACTTGGATCAATATTAAAAAGCAAATAGCCTAAATGAAGTGAACTGTAGTGTCCCAAGTTTTCATTAGATGACATTTAAAATCTGGTAACAAATATTATAGAGTTTTACATGTTTTCTGTGTTGCACTGTGTTGTGTATTCTTTGCAATCTGTATTTTATTGTGTTTTGTATTGTGAGTGTCGGGATTACAGATGCAAATTAGCCGAGAGCTAAATCTTGTTTTTTTCAGTCGACTAATGGCATTGCACACTGTCCTGTTTCACTAAACTAAACTGTCTTTATTCTACACTACTAAAAAGTTAGAGGTTTCAACCTTCAGGTTAAATTGATAGAAAATGTAAAAAAAAATGTGATGAAAAAAATAGAAAAAATTTAAAAAGTAAGTGATATAAAAGTTATGTTATATGATGAAAGTATCCTACAGTTTTTATCCAATAGGGCATTTACGCTGTGAAGTAGAAATATGCAGTATTTTTATTTATTCATTTATTTATTTATTTTTTACCGGTAAAACAGGTCGGAAAAACACGAGTGGGTAGCCTGGAACGCTACAAAGTCGTAAGTTGTGACTTGAAGCTGTAATTTACGATTTCAAAAGCCTGCCTGGAACGCAGCATTAGCGAAAACGACCGGACCACTTACTTCTTCTTTAACTCTGCTACATTTCTACCTTGAAACCCCAAACCTCCAATATCCCTAACGTTTTGTGAGTAGTGTATTATTATTATTTTTAATCTTTTGACAAAAATATTATATATCACTTATATATCACTTTAAAAAATTTAAGTGTTTCATCTTTTTTTTAATGTTTCCTCATCTTTTCCATTGGCAATAAACAGATTCTGATTATTGATCAGCTCCACTGATCTGTTTGCTCTGACTTTATTCTTATTATAAATGATAATGTATTGATTTTCTTGTTGTTGATGAAAAGCTGTTCTGGAACAAATGGTCATTATTGTTGCTGTGGCTCCAGATCCCACAGCGCCACCATGTGGACGTCTGTCTGAACTCCTCCAACGTGTTTTACAGAATTGTCTCCAACATTTGCAACCAAACTATTTAAATATTTGTACAATGACCATAATTATTTGTTTTATAAGTGAAATATTTTCCCTCTAACTGGTTGTTTCACTCTTTCTCTCTCTGTCTCGGGTTCTTCTGGCTCCTCGTGGCCGTTAATTATCCTGAAGTGTCCTGAAACGGATCAGATCCATTTTCACTGTGTCTGTCGTCACTCCAGTGTCCGGGTCTGACCTCCGTCCTCCTCCGTCCTCCTCCTCCTCCTCCTCCTCCACCGTCACTGCCACTGCCTCGCTTCCTGAGCCTGCACCCCCTCCACCCCACCACCCCTTCAATGATGTCATCGGTGGAGGTCGTCACGGACGCCGGTGCATCGACCGATCCACCAAAAACCTCCAGAGAAACATGAGAGAAGTCTGTGGTGAGTCATGATCCGCCACAAGGACAAACTCATTAGTCAGAGCTTCACCGAGCTTTTCTACTTATTTTATTTCTACATTAATTAAACCAATGAAGAAGAAGAGGACGACCTCGACCTCAGAGCGGAAACTCATGTCACTTTAATGCTTCATTCATCTCCAAACCTCCTGCAGCTGAACATTTAGAGATGCACATTTAATCCCGGTTTGACTGTGAATAGATACACACACTGATACACACACTGATACACACACTGATACACACACTGATACACACACTGATACACACGCTGCATCCCAGCTGCACAATATAAACCCACAGCAGTGAAATCCTGTGTTAAACATTTATTTCCTCTCTGCTCTCCGACCGGATCTCTCTGCTCCACATCAGTTACAGTTATTATTGGTGCCAGAAGGAAAAAAGGGAGGATCCGTGTAAACAAAGCACATGAAGCCACTTCAACAACATGCAGCACAGACAGAACATGCGTCTTCCAACATTTATCAACGTTCACGTCACCCAAAACAATGCGGTTTTACAGCCGACGTGACAGTGAAGGGGTCACGTCAGGTCGTTCCTCAGCAGTTTAAAGGTCCATCGTTTCTTTTCAATCGTTGTTTCTGTCGTGTGTCATTAGTTGTCAGCTAAAACATGGATACATTATACAACATTCAACAATGACAACTATAAAACATCTTGTCCAAGTTCCTCAGAAATTAAAAGAGAAGTTAGATTAAAGAATATATTAGCTCCAGTAAAAAGTTATTCTCTGTGGATTAGTCGCCAGCACTTTGACTCTGGAAACCCACTAAATAACAAAACACCAAAATATTCATCCTGAATGGATCTGCTGGACAACAAGTCAAAGCTTTAATCGACGTGTTCACTTTTACCATATTAAACCAAAACTTTAAAGGGATAGTTCAACATTTTGGCAAATTGGCCCATCACCATAACCGCTATAGTCACAGCAGTAGGTTTGTTACCTTTAATTGTCGGTGCAAATTATTTTTAGAACGGCGGAGCAGAGCCGTGAAGTCCCTGAAGTCTCTGTATTTCCCTCTAAAACAACTCTGTGTGGTAACGTTGTGTTATTATCTCATAGTGTGGTGAATGTGCAGGTCACAACTTGTCCACCAGAGCGTTGTGGAGTTGTTGGATTGTGTATTTGATGGTCCTGGTCCTGGTCCCGGTTCTGGGTCTGATTCCTCCCCGGTACTGGTCCCAGTTCTGGTCCCGGTTCCGATCCCGGTTCTGGTTCTGGTTCTGGTCCTGGTCCAGGTTCTGGGTCTGATTCCTCCCCGGGTTCTGGTCCTGGTCCCGGTTCCGATCCCGGTTCTGGTTCTGGTTCTGGTTCTGGTTCTGGTTCTGGTTCTGGTTCTGGTCCTGGTCCTGGTCCAGGTTCCGGTTCTGGTTCTGGTACCGGTTCCGGTTCTGGTACCGGTCCCGATTCTGGTACCAGTTCCGGTCGCGGTTCTGGTTCAGGTTCCGGCCCCGGTTCTGGTACCGGTTCTGGCTCCGGTTCCGGTTCTGGTACCAGTCCCGGTTCTGGTTCCGGTACCGGTTCCGGTCCCGGTTCTGGTACCGGTCCGATTCTGGTACCGGTTCTGGTTCTGGTTCTGGTTCCGGTTCCGGTTCCGGTCCCGGTTCTGGTACCGGTTCTGGCTCTGGTTCCGGTACCGGTCCCAGTTCTGGTCCTGGTTCCGGTACCGGTTCCGGTTCCGGATCTGGTACAGGTCCCGGTTCTGGTTCCGGTTCTGGTCCGGACAAGAACAGGGACTGGTACCAGAACCTGGACTGGTATCAGAACCAGAACCAGAACCAGAACTGGAACCTGTACCACAACCGGGACCAGAACTGGGACCAGAACCGAGACCAGAACTGGAACCAGAACCAGAACCGGGACTGGATCCGGGACCAGAACCGAGACTAGAACCGGAACAAGAACCGGGACCAGAACTGGAACCGGGGCCGGAACCGGTACCAGAACCGGGGCCGGAACCAGAGCCGGGACCAGGATGGAAATGAGCCTAGAGCTAAATCTGGCGTATTTACATTTTTTATGTTCATTAATATGCAAAGTCCCGCCACAAATAAACAATAAATGAGAATGAGAATGAGGACCAGAACCATCAAATACACAATCCAACAACTCCAGAGCGTTGTGGAGTTGTTGGATTGTGTATTTGATGAGTTTGATGAGGGAAACCAAGAAATCCCATGAGCCTCCGTAGCGTAGCTCTGAGCAGCTCACGGCTCTGCTCCGCCGTTCTAAAAATAGCTTGCACCGACAATTAAAGGTAACGAACCTACTGCTATGACTATAGGGGTTATGGTGATGGGGCAGTTTGCCAAAATGTTGAACTATCCCTTAAAACTACGACCTCATGCAGCAGGAAGGAGCTGAACCCTGGGGTTAAAGTTACATATATTTATAAACACATAAATATGTAAATGAAACTTTAGATTTTAAGTTAATTCTTCATGCTGGAAACTCCTCAGCTCCATCAGCCAGGGAGGAGGAGGAGGAAGGAGGAAGGAGGGGGGGTCGGTGGGGGGGGGGGGCGCATGTCGTCCTGCTGCTTCATCAACGCCACCGACCGGAAACACGAGTCTTTTTTTAAACCGTCGAGTCAGCCGAGTCATTATTTACACGCAGTCGTGTGAAACTGATGCTATCGCCGCTGAGGAGAGAGAGACGAGGACGCCGCGTCCTGCGTCCGTCCCTCTCCGAGCTGCTTTTGTCTTCTCCATCGACTCCCTGCGACACACCTGCTGCTGCGGGAGCGGACGGACACGACCAGGTGTTTGAACAGTTCACAAAGGCCAGATGGCGGGCTGACGGGGGCCGTGTGGAGAGCAGGGTTTACCCTCCGCTCTGTAAATGCCCCTCACCTGTCTCCTGAGCTCCAGCAGGACTCCATTAAACTTTAATCAGAGCCTCTGCTCCGGCTTCTTAACGTCTTATTACGGCCTTAAGTGTTTGTTCGGTCGTCTCTCTGTGTGGACGCCGTCGCCGCCGTCGCCGCTACGCCCCCCCTCCCCCTCTGTGACTGTCAGGCAGCGGGAGGCGTCTTCAAAGAAACGCCTCGTATCTACATCTGTGTTCGGACTCTCAGAACTCAGTGTGGGACGGACGGACACGGGGGACGGACGCTGTGTCTGGTACTGTTACAGTAAACACAGCGAGGGACGCGGAGGGGGAAACTTTAACCCTGAACGAGTGGACAGACAGAGACGCAGATATAGATGTGTATATAGTTAGTCTCTCCTTCAGGCTCCGTCTCTGAGCGAAGCTTTAAAGCGTCTGAGACGATCCAGGAAGATGCAGGAGGCCGAGTCGGGCTGGAAGCCTTTGAAGCATCAGTGCAGACGAACGATCTCAGAATCAGGAGACGAACGGCTCTGACAGATAAACGTTCAGCGTCCATGTTCGTCCACGTTGTGAAGTCTAAAGATCTTCAGTGTCTTTGTAGCTCCAGCAGCTTCTGGCCGACCTGTCAGTCCATTGATTCGTTGTTGTCTAAAGGTGAACTCGTCCTGCAGAGTTCGGCGGCTAAAGCACAGTGAGGGTCAACTTTCACATTTAGATCTATAGTTAATATAAAAATAATATTAGTATATTAGTCTAAACATTACACTTTTACCACTGTTAGCTGTAACACTTAGCTCAAGACACAACTGTCTGTTCTGTTGTTCTTGGCAAAAAAAATAAAAAAATATTGAGAGAACAACAAGATGCAGATGTGATTCCAGCTGTTTGACCAGGTGTCGTTCATGTTTGAAACTTTAAACAATCAGTTTTAAATATTTGTCATAAAGATTTTTCCCAACTTAAATCAGCTTTAGACACGTTTTTGTAAGTTATGCCATTTTCTAAGTTACTTAAAGGGATAGTTCAGCATTTTGGCGAATTGGCCCATTGCCTTAATCCCTATAGTCATAGCAGTAGGTTCGAGCAGTAGGGAAATACAGGGCCTGTTGATGAAAAACTGTCCCTGAAGGCAACAGTGATTTTGCATGAATTTCTCATGCATTTTCTAAAACAACTGAAACCAATGATGAAATCCCATAATGAGCCTCCGTAGCGTAGCTCTGAGCAGCTCGCGGCTCTGCTCCGCCGTTCTAAAAACAGCTTGCACCGACAATCAAAGGTAACGAACCTACTGCTATGACTATAGGGATTATGGCGATGGGCCAATTTGACAAAATGTTGAACTACCCCTTTAAACTTAAAAAAAAAGGAGAGAAAAAAAGACAACGTACGATCTTCATTTTCAAATTTTCAAATTCAGGCAGTGACATATTTCCATACACGTGACAAATCCAACGATTTTCAACATGAGTTCATGTCTGTTCAGGCCTCGTTCAGATGATGTAATCTGTATAATCATCAGTCACGTGTCAGGCGACAGAAAACAGGTGAGAAATCAAACTGCCAACACTTCACTTTTACCAACAGCAGTGATTAAAAAACATATTTGTCAACATCAGACATGGCTCCGTCCAAACTGAACATCGAAGTGCAGCTCGTTTCTCTTCACATCACAATGACATAACAAGAAAACTCCTGTTGCAGCAAATGGAAATGTACTCGTTGAAGTTTGTGTGTGTGAGTGCACGTGTTTGCACAACAGTGTGTACCTTCATGTGAGTCTTTCTCTGTGTGTGTGTGTGTGTGTGTTTGTGCGGACCATCAGGCAAATGTGTGGTTTGTTTGGCCAGAGCGGAGGCGCTGTTGGTGACGGTGTAGTGGCGGCTGTGTTTGAAGAGCAGCGGCTTCGCTCCTGCTGCGTTAACACGGAGCTTCATCCAGTTGCATTTCATGAAAAATAAACAGTCGCTCCAGCAGCTGCAGGTTTTTTTTCTCTTTTCTTTTTTCATTTGCTCGATTGGCTGCGCTCAGCACGGCGGATCGTCTTCTGGACGTTCAGCATCTTTACACAACTCACAGAGAGAAGCAGCCACTTGAAATTAAAACCCTTATTTCTGCAGCAGGTTAATTCAACACACGCCGACTGAATAAAACCTGACATCATGAAACTGGGATTAGACGTGGCAGCCGTTGACCCACCGCAGACTTAATCACAGAGAAAACAAACACTTTTCTTTTCTTTTCTCTCATAACAATAATCAAAAATACTTCTGCCACATCACGGCCATGTATGGAAATGAAAAAAAAAATACCAAAAAGAAAACAACCTTCTTTTGTTTTTGTCGAATTCTTCAGAAGAAAAATAAATAGCTCGTCGTCTTATCTGATTTACGCGGACAAACAGCACCCGGTGACATTACAATACGGAAAAACATACTTCATGTGAGTCGGGTTCAGCTCGGGCCCGACTGGCAGCCGTCCACGGTCGCGGCTGGAACGCAGATTGCGTCCCTGGGGTGAGGAGCGTTCGGGGACCGTGGGACGGCGGAGTGTTTTTGGATTAAGAGGCGAAGGCCGCGAGGGGTCACGAGGGTTTTCTGGCCCTGCGAGGCGACAAGGGGGTGGAGTCCCGCTGCGAGCGCTTGTTGTTCCCACTGTACAGCGAGGAGAGGGAGGCGTTGGTGGGCGCTTGTTGCTGGGGCAGAGCGCGGCGTGGATACAGCAGCGGGCCGCCGCGGAGCAGCAACACGTCACGCACGGCGCCGCGGAACGCCTTGCTGACGAAACAGTAGAGGAAGAAGTTGACGGCGGTGTTGAGCATGGCGAGCATGTTGGACAGGTCGTAGGCCAGGTGCACGCGCCAGTCCCTGTGCACCGACGACACGTACAGGTGGTAGATGACCACCACGGTCCGCGGCGCCCACAGCACCGAGAACACGGAGGTGATGGCGAGCAGCATCGCCGTGGTTTTCCCGAGGCGTCGGGGAGGCGCCGACTTCTGTCCGCACGACTCCTGGCGCCGCTGCTGCCACTGGCGTTCCCTCAGCGTCCGGATGATCAGAGAGTTCAGCACCAGGAAGATGCTGCAGGGCAGGAAGTAGATGATGGTCACGTGCGTCCATATAAGGACGGTGTCGAGCGCCGTCGGCGGGTGGCTGTTCCTCCACATGTCCGACCACCAGAAGAACGGCACGCCCGACACCAGCGACAGCAGCAGCACCGCCGCGATGATCTTCCTGGCGCGGGCCGGGTAGCTGATCTGGCGGTGGAGGAGCGGGTGGCACAGCGCCACGTAGCGGTCCACGGTGAGCGGCACGGCGGCCCAGATGGAGGCGTGGTTGGCCGCGAACTCGGCGGCGCTGACGGAGTGCAGCAGGAGCGCGGGGACGTCGCGGTGGAAAACGGCGGTCTCCAGCAGGAAGCCGACAAAGATGATGAAGAGCTGCGAGAGGATGTCGGAGCCGGTCACCGCCAGGAGGTAGTAGTACAACGCCTTCTTGGTGCGGCACGCCAAACGGGACAACGCCACCGCCGTCAGGATGTTCACTGAGGGACAGAGAGATTAGCGTTGTAAATTAACAGTGTTATAAAAGTAACGGCGCTACTTTTTTCACTAACGACGAGTAATCAAAAAGCCGTTACTTACAGTTACCTCTCTACTATGCTAAGCTAAAGCTACGCTAAGCTAAACTAAGCTAAGATAAGATAAGATAAGCTAAGCTAAGCAAAGCTAAGGCAGCTTTAAGAGGAGTAGCTACTACTTAAGTTCATAATGTCTGGACCTTAGCGATTGTCTTTTTCGTGTAGAATAACTATCAATTTTGATTAATTAGCATTGTGCCTATTTATTCTATAAAAAGCCGTTACCGTTACTGACAATAAAATACTTGATTCAAGAAGTCTCGTCACTAAAGAATACACCCGTTAAATGTAGCTACATTATATACACAGTCCATTTAGTCGGATTAAAGCCGCTTATCTGGAACAAATCACGCAGTATTCCTGCCTGTGCGGAGGGATACTGAGTGAGTTGGTTAGTTGCTCTGCTAAGCTAAGCTAAAGCTACGCTAAGATAAACTAAGCTAAGCTAAAGCAGCTTTAAGAGGAGTAGCCACTACTTAAATTCATAATTTCTGGACTTTAGCGATCGTCTTTTTTGTGTGGAATAACTATCAATTTTGATTAAATAGCATTGTGCCTATTCGTCAAAATTAATATTTTAAAAATAAAAGTTGAAAAATTACAGTTTGGCTGCAGAAATAAAGGATTTCAGTACAAAAAGAAACAAAACAGAGTCGGGTCCTGGTCGTGTTTTCTGAACATACTGGATGGAGTCATTCGACCTTGTGAAGGCTGAGGTGTAAAATCTACCAACCATTGATTTATTTGTCTCCGTGCTGCTTACACAAGTGTCTCCTCTGGTCTATTCACAGTATCTGCATCTGTTTTTATTTCCTCCTTATCAACAGCAGCGTATTTCCACTGGGTATCTGAACACCAGCACCGGCTCTCCAGACTCCTACAGTACATACAGATGTTGACTCTGGCCTCTCTGGCCTTTGTATTTATTTCCCTTTGGGGACAATTACGTGATGTGACCTGCAGGTCATCTGGACGCTGTCTTGACACGTCCGCTTGTTTCTTTTATACACACACTCTGCGTAAATCCCCTCTGGATCAATACCAACAATGAGGAGGCACGGTAATGAGAGTGAGGCTGGTGTGAAGGCTTCTCATCACAGTGACAGTTATTTCTGCCTCTTCCGTTATGGAGGTGATGAATCCTGATGCAGAGGCACTCGGCTGCATGGACGGATAAATACTAATAAAGACAAACAAATTGATTATTAGATGATTTAATTGGGTGATTGTAACCTGTGATTGCAGCGATCAGCCCTGGGCTCGGTGCTGCAGCAGTTTATTATCTCGCTGCTCCATTAGAGCAGAAGTAATGTTCCTCTAACTCACTTCAGTATTGATTTCCTCTGTCGTGTTCAGTTCCCACTTTTTGGTATAAATAGATGTTGGAGCTTTGAGCCGAGCTCTGCTTACACATCCACTGTGGGTCACTGACAATGCTTCTAATGAAACGATGCTCGTCGGCTCTTATTTCTGGCTCCTGGAGATTCAGTTCAGCTCATTTGTCTTGTTATTTTTAAAGGGATACACCAACATTTGTTTTTTACGTATCTTGTCTCACTCCTGAGTCCATGACCAGCAGATAGACGCCATCCTTTCCACTGTGCGTGCAGTAACAAGGGAGATAGAGCCGTATCACCTGTAATTAGCTTAGCTCAAACACTGGAAGTGTATGGGTAGTGTTAGCCTGCCTCCACCTAAAGTCATCAGAGAAACTCTTCAGCAACTCTAAATGGAAACCGGCGGACGATCTTCGTCTCAGAGCTGACAAAACTCTCCGGTGAGGCATCTTGAGCGGTCAAATGCTAACGCTAACGGGACGAGATCGGTCAAAAGGAGGGTTCAAGCAAAGACGGTTTATTTTGGTTCAAGCTAGCTACATCGAGGGTAGGTTAGCTTCCTGTTTCAAAGTAAAAGCACAAATTCTACCCTCATGGTTTTCTGTGTGTAAAGGTCAACGAGTGTTTTATTTGTGAAAGTAACAGGAAGTGCGTTGGTCACAACAGCTAGCTTGAGTAGCGCCGAATTTGAACAAAATTGTGAACAGCTGGTATTTAGACAAATTAGCGACACACGGCTGATCTAAACGGCTACTTTCTCACCTAAACATGTAGATAAAGTGATATATTTACAGAGTTTAGAGCTAAGATGCTGCTGATTTCAGCTCAGGTAGGAGGCAGGCTAACACTACCCATACACTTCCAGTGTTTGAGCTAAGCTAATTATGGGCGATACGGCTCTATCTCCCTTGTTACTGCACGCACAGTGGAAAGGATGGCGTCTATCTGCTGGTCATGGACTCGGGAGTGAGGCAAGACACGAAAAAAAATGTTGGCGTATCCCTTTAAAGTTTGTTACCACGACAGAAGTGGAGGTCGGTTACCTGGTACGCCCACGCAGAGCAGGATGCTGTAGTAGATGACGGGGATGAAGCCCAGGACGCATTTGGACTTCTGCAGCTCCTCGGGGTTCAGGCCCAGCTCCTGGCGGCCGGACGCTGTCACATTGGACCAGTCGAACATGACCCTGACGGTTCCCCCTGGAGGACGTGGAGGAAACAGAGTCAGGGTTTCAACTGAGAGACAGAAAATCTCATGACTTGATGTTTTCCAGTTTATTTATTGTCGACCACAAAATCCCATGAAAAGAGCAGAAAACAACGGGCGGATGTGGTTCACAGAGCGTCACGTTTAAAAACACATCAGTGACTCACACTGTTGATCTGCGTGACATTTTCCTTCATCGGCCTGGACACAGTTTATTTTGATTCTCTCGCACGCACTGTCCTGCTGCCCCAAATATTCACTGGAGCACCAAATGTAGATTAATACGCTGATGAAAATAGTCCCCATCATGTGCACAATTTCCTCCAAAAATTTCTTTTTTAATATACATGTAGAAACTAATTGTCCAGAAGGAGCTGGTTTTGGAGGGAAACTGTGTTGAAATCTGGAGTTAGGTTGAAATTTGAAGTTCGTCTTAACATTAGGATAACATTAGGATATTTTAATTTATGTATTTTCTCTGAAAATACATAATTTTTCATCTGAAACTCCGGCCAATTAAAATTCCTTTGGTGGCCTCTCAGAGACAAAATATTATTTTCATTATCAATTAATCTGCCATTTATTTTCTTGACAAAAACATGCTTAAAAGCCCCCGTTTGGTAGATTTTTTTTCTTTTTAATTATGCTTGACAAAGTTACTGAAGTGATTAATCGATTGCTAATTGACTAATTTTGATACTTTTATCCCAATTAGGTTTGAAGCTCCACAGTTCAGTGAAACCAAATTATTCCATCAGCAAGTAAATCTGGCACATTTCATGTTATTTGATAATAATAATAATATATAAACATACAAACATATACATGAGGAAAACTGGTATTCCCCAAAGAAAAGAAATGAACAAAAATAAATAAATAAAATAAAATAGAATAAACGAATGGAAAAACAAATAAAGAAAACAGACATATAGCTATACGTGAATAAACTTTGTGAATACCTGAGGAAAAAATGCAAAGTATATCGCAAAGAAAATGAAATGACTGATTATGTTTGTGAAGGAAGAACCTTTGCAATAAAGCATTAAAAACATAAGAATACAATAATTCAAAATATAAATGCTAACTTTATTATTCAAATCTTTTGGCCGAGGAACATCCGACAGTTTGCAGATGATGCTGCGTCTTCCGTGTGAGTCATGTGACCTAAACGATGTTTGCTCGGCGCCAAATGTTTTCCATGAGGAATTTAAAAAAGTGGGTGAATCTCAGTTTCAGGTCGTCAACAACAGATGGACGGACGTCAACGACCCCGCCGCCCTCCACCTCCACCCCCACCCCCCCCCCTCCCTCAGTCATTACCACCTTGTCTCTCCATCTAACCTTTTCACCTGCGTGCCATCCATCCTGTTTTTCTCCGTCTGTCTCTCTCTCTCTGCTCCTAATCCTCTCCGCTCATCCGTGAGGCCGGATTTGGACTCTGTTATCTCCCGAGCTTTCAGTCACACAAACCATTTGGAGACGCTCGGCCAACGTAAACATCATCATCGCCGGGGCCGCAACCGCTGCCTCCGACCAAAACAACCCGAGGCGAGGCGATCGCTACCACCACTCACAGTTTGTCATATTTAATTACCGACATTGTAAAAGCTATTTATGCGCCAAAACCCCTGCGTGTGTGTATGTGTGTGTGTGTGTTATACGACTGGCACAGTTTTTTATGACCTTCAGCAGGAATGCGATCATAAAATCGAGGCGCATCAAATATCTGACCACATTAAAGTGGACATGAAGAGCACGGAGTGGAGAGCAATAATGGAGATCAATGGTTTAATTCAGAGTGGGGCGACGTGTGTGTGTGTGTGTGTGTGTGTGTGTGTGAGATGATTTAAAACGTCTCGTGTTTTAACGAGAGAAAGAAGAAGAGAGAGACGTTCAGGTGATGAGACGTGAAGACGTTTGCTTCTAAAAATTGTCTGTGTGATTGACGTCAGACAGCGAGCTCCGTTACCTGGGTCTGATTTCATCCTCAGTCTTTAAATACACCGGATTAAACCGCTGTCAGATCCACACGGACGGTTACATCCGTGTGCGTGTGCTCGTTTTATTCTAACGAGCAAGTTTTTAATTTATGTTTCTGCAGCTTTTCCGTCATTACTGTATCTCCTGATGACGATGATGACGACTTGTTCCAGCTCTCATGAAACTGTGGATGATCAATCAGTCATTTAAAAAACTTGTTCTGTTGATTTACTATTTGAGTTTACTCTGTAACCACAGAAACAGCAGATGAGGGGTAGAATAAATAGATTTGTTTATGGTTCAGTTTTGAGCCAACGAGGACAAAAAAAAGACAAAAAAAAGTTTACACTGCAAAATCTCAAAATGTTACTAAGAATATTTGTCTTATTTCTAGTCAAAACAAATGTCATTCTACTTAAAATAAGACTCATCATATTAAAAGCAGCTTGTTTTTAGACATTTTTTACTTCTTTCAAGCAGATTTTCACTTAAAATAAGTACAAGAATCTGATAGAGGAGCAACTTATCTAAAAACATGTTCATTTTTAAGTGATGAGTCTTATTTAAAGTGGAAAGAGATTCATTTTGACTAGAAATAAGACAAATATTCTTGAAAAGATGTTCAGTTTTTGCAGTGTAAAGTCCTTTTGATTCCCAGAAAATACATGAAATTTGAATAACTGGCACCTGGACATCGGCTGAAAGCTCCAGAAGAGCCACTAAATGGAGATGTGTGAAGATTATTTAATCATCTCTTATCTATTAAGTCGGGAATTAAAAGAAAAAAACGACTCGGATCATCTTTCCTCATGTTGTGATAAGAGTTCTTTGTTTTATTGCTTCCAGTGTTTTGGCACCGAGACGTAAATCCGGGCCGTAAATTAACGGACGCGTCCAGAGGAGATGAGTTTTGCTGAGTGATGTGACTCAAGTGGCTCGCTGCTTATTCGCCACTTGGTTTATCAACAAAAACATGCTCATATTTCACCCTTTGTTATGTAACGGCGTCCCATGTGCTCAGATAGGATGTCCCATTCAGTATTAATGTGGCGTTCAACTCCCATCGGGATCTACTACTGTACAGTCGTCTTTACAGTGAGTGACCTCAGAGGACACGCCTCCTTCCCGCTGCTCAACCCCACGTCAAAAATATTATTCTAGGCAAAAGGAAAGAGGGGGAAAAAAGCTGCTAAAACCCAAACAAAGATTATTTTCACTATCAATATTATTATTTTCATTATTAATCCATTAATAGTTTGGTTAACTGTCAGAAAAAAACTGCAACCTGAGGATTTCATCAATTTTTCATGAAATTAAAATAGTTTTCAGTCAAATTTATCTTCAACATTAAAATGCAAATGTGTTTCTATCCTGTAAAAAAAGCAGTTTCTATTGTCAGTGCAGGAATCGGACATTAAAACAACAAACACATTTTTAGAACGGCAGAGCAGAGCCGTGAGCTGCTCAGAGCTACGCTACGGAGGCTCATGGGATTTCTTGGTTTCCCTCATCAAACTCATCAAATACACAATCCAACAACTCCACAACGCTCTGGTGGACAAGTTGTGACCTGCACATTCACCACGCTATGAGATAATAACACAACGTTACCACACAGAGTTGTTTTAGAGGGAAATTCATGCAAAACCGCTGATGCGCGTTGCCTTCAGGGACAGTTTTTCATCAACGGCCTCTGTATTTACCTCTAAATAACTAACTCCACTAGAGCAGCTCACGGCTCTGCTCCACCGTTCTAAAAATAGCTTGCACCGACAATTAAAGGTAACGAACCTACTGCTATGACTATAGGGATTATGGCAATGGACCAATGTGCCAAAATGTTGAACTACCCCTTTAAAGCTGAAACATCCTGTGAAAATCACAACTTTTTAACTCTAAAAAGTTAGAAGTTATCGAACCAACACTGAACTCAACACACAGATGTTTCACACCTTCCTCCATCAGACCACAGCTGCAGGAACTCACTCAGAAACTCGGAGGACGACTTTGTCTTATCTGCTCAGACACCTGATCCGTTTCCTCCTGAGTCTCGTCGTCTCAGGACCGGCACGGAGGAGGAGGATGATCATTATGGACGAGGAGGTTGTGAGGCCAAACCACCGGGGACCAGTAGAAACTGCAATCAATATCCCAGCAGCCACCTCTTCCTCACCTCCCTCTTTTAATCCTTAGTTGAGTAAATGAAGTCCTGAACGCCGGCGAGATCCTTGTCCTCGTCCTCGTCCTCGTCCTGTCACACTTTGTTCTGTGGAAAACTCATCGTCACCTCGGGTCCCTCGGGTGCTGCGGATTGTTGTGGAGGTGGAAATGGAGCTGTTCTCACTTCACAGAGGTGTTTTATTAATCCTCCCTCAGACAATTACAGCCTCCACACGCCGGGGAAATGAAACGCACTGATGTGGAGACAGAGTCGGTCGATGCTGCTGCTGCTGCCGCCGTCAGTCGTCAGTCGTCAGCAGACGTCGGTGTCCTCTGAGAAAAGCGGCCCCTCAGCTGAGCGACCACAGTCTGTGAAGATCAGAGGCCGAGGGATGTTTCTGATTAAGTCTCCGCTCTGGAACGTCTTCCCAGGGTCGGGATGCAGCTGGAGGCTACAGGACTTGGCTCTCTGCAGGGGGGGGCGGTGGTGGGGGGTCCAGTGTGCCCAGGAAGCTGAGCTGAACTCTGTGCTCCACTGAGCCCTCTTACTTAATTATTCATCAAGAGACGGAGCACCTGAAACAACATTGCAGGGTCGCTGCCAGCAGGACGGTGCAGCAAATGAGAGCGGGAGGATGCATGTTGGTGTCTGGAGGAGTAACGTGCAGCTTTCCTGGAAAATCAATGGGATGACACTTAAAGAAACGTCCTGCTCGTCATCGTGATGATGCTGTGAGGTTCATTCATGAGGCGGATGTCCTGCTGACCCGTGCTGGGTGTTGTTATGAAGACAGAACCCAGCAGTGCTGTTTGGCAGCAGAAAACAACAACAACAGGCTAATATCACAACAAACATCTCCTCCTCCTCCTTTAGAGGAAGATTTAGGAGTTGAAATGACACGAAAACACTGCAAGTAAATTCTATTAATCTAAAAGCTCCGAGCTCAGAGCGACGTCAATTATGAAACAATTGGACGTGATAAAGACCAGACTCTCTCCTGCTTCCCTAAATAACTTTTATAAAAAAAAAAGACTGGACCTCCTCGCATCAACATCTGAAGTCAGTGATGTATAACAGCGCTGATTGCACGGGAAACAGAAACATTTCATTGTTGAACAGCAGAGCAGCTCAGACACTCGCACGTAAACAGCGGATAAACGCAGGACGGAGGAGTTTTCTGTGACTTTGTCCTTGTATGGTTCGTCTCTCGCCGTCTCTTACCTTCACATCCAGGTCTCACAGCGACGCTCCACCTGGGTCGTCGCCCCTCCACACAGGTCTCCTACTGAGTCCACCACATCGCTGCTGGATGCACACTGAGGAGAGGAGGAGGAGGAGGAGGAGGACAGAGAGGAGGAGGAGGAGGAGAAGTGGAGTCCAGGCAGCTGGTACATCACTGCAAAGAATGAGTGGAGGGAGAAATGAGGCAGAGGGGAGTGAAAATGTGAGGAGGGAGGAGAGAGACGGAGAGAGGGAGGGAGAGGGAGGTTTGGATGGGTGAGGTGAGTGAGAGAGAGAGAGAAGGAGAGATGGGGAAAGCGGGAAAACGGGAAAACCCGATGGAAAACCACAGTGCGGCTGACAGGGGATAAAGAAGTGGTCGTGTGTCTTGTGGCTTTTCTCCAGCTCCTTAATTCAGAGGATTTAACGTGGAGTGTTGCTCACCCTGGAAAATAAATATAACTAGCCTACATCTAGGGCTGCCACACACACACACACACACACACAGAGACACACACACAGTGTAAACTCCATATGGAGCTGTTGTGTTGTGTTGTTGTTGCAGTGCGGATGCAGGCGGATCGTTATCGGTAGTGACAGATAATGATCCAGCTGTCAAAGCTGCAGTTTGACTTTTGACTAATGCAGCGTTAAAGTGTCATTTGAGCTGCACCAAGAAAACTGCTAAACGTTTTTTCCAACGTTTTTCACCTCATTTGTGTGTGTGCATGTGTGTGTGTGTGCAAGTGCACGCTCACAAGAGATGAAAAACAAGTCTGCAGTCATGCATGCTAGTGGCTTATGAAGAAGTTAGCATCAGCATGCTAACACGCTCACAACAAAGATGTCTATAACAGAGACTGGTGCGTTCAGTTACAACGTGCAACACAAAAACTCAAAATCTTAAAAGAATATTTGTCTAATTTTGAGTCAAAACTAATCTCATTTTACTTAAAATAAAACTCATCACATAAAAATTAGCTTGTTTTTGAGTGAAACTACAGTAGCACTGTGATCGTTTAATCTGACATGAAAAGAAGTGGTAGTGTAACCCTGGCTGAACTTTACTTTGTTTATCAGCTACTTTGTCTTGTTTTTGTGTTGTTAAATTAGTCGTAGCGACACTGTTGTGCAACTTAATCACAGTGTTGTTACTGGAAAAAAACATAATTTAGCCTCAGTGTGACGATGCTACGGCTAAAGCTACGTAGCTAATGTGGGGGAAAGTATGTTGGCTGTAGAAAAGGTGCCGTGCCATAACTCCAACATCCCATTAGTCCAGTGACCTCAGTGTTTCAACATCCAGTTGTTACAACCGTATTAGACCCATTGTTCCCACCCAAGCAGTGGGTAATTGTCAGAATAATGGCATGTTGGAATAATGGGATGTCATGACCGTGTAGAAAAGTCACTAGATATAGAGATAACAAGAGTTTAACATCCACCATATGAATATAGGCCACGGACTGACAGCAGGTTCATAACGTTCACTTCACTTTATTTATTTGGTCGCACAATTTTTACAGTAAACACTGTTTATTCAATTTATTTGCAAATTATAATAATAATCATGTTTTATTTAAACTGTCTGATGCAGCAAACACAACCGTCGACCAATCAATAAATAAAGTTCAACAATAATTAGCCTCATTTTACATTAATACATAATTCACAGTGTTTAACATGGAAGTGGGACACAGTGTCCCGCCGTCGGCAGTGTTGAAGTCTCCGAGGATTTCACACAAACACACGCTGACCCTTGTGGACCGACCTCAGGTGTCTGTCTGAACACATTTATATGTCTAGAACTTGAGTCATGCATGCATAGACACACACGGACCAACAGGAAGTCCAGACTAACGCCACCCAGCTCCAGCTCCAGCAGCAGCAGCAGCAGCAGCAGCAGCAGCAGCAGCAGCAGCAGCAGCAGCAGCAGCAGCAGCAGCAGCAGCAGCAGCAGCAGCAGCAGCTCATTAATGAGATGTTTGTGTTGGTAACAAACAGACCTGAGCTCGACGGGAGCAACGTGTTAAACCCTCGGCTCAAAGTGTTGACGAAAGCAAAGCTCCAAACCAAACGGAGCGTTAAATGAGCAGATGCGAGGAACTAATTCAGTCTGTTGACAAACCATTTACAAAAAAAGTCCTCCTCGGCTTCGTGAGCCCGATGCCCTGACCTCCGTCTGGCCCCGGCCACCCTGCTGCTGCTGTTATGTACTTATCTGACATGCAGCGTTTGACCTCTGACCTCCGATCACACGCAGACGTGACTCCTTATTGATCGGACCTGTTAGGTGGCGGGGGCAGCGCTGCACGGGGAATACATGTGGAGGAGTTAAAGCTAATGTTTACTGGACGATTCTGCTGCCGTGCAAATAATTATATGGTTTAAAATGTGCAGACGGCCGCCGCTGCTGCCGGAGGCCGAGCGCCAGGTTATTAAAATGACATAAGAAGAGCGCATTAAAAGTCTGGTTCTGTACCGTTTGTTTCCTGCCTGAGGTCGTGTCAGTGTGTTTTTATGGCTCCATCAATACGCAGCACCGCCTCTCTACATCTACTCTGTCAAGCTCTGGGTCAAATGTTCTGGCTCAGGGACAAAACTGTAAACCGACTGAAAACTGAGGCTGGGCAGAGAAGAGACTGGTGCCTCGGTGCTGGAGGAGAGGTCTGGAGACTTTCTGTATTTCATCTGTGATATTCTCCTGCAAAGTCAAAAACAAACAAGCAGAAACCTAAATGTCTCGTTCCTCTGTGCCATGGGGCTGCGATTCCCAAAAAAACTCAACAAATGTGCTTTAATCTGTGGCCGAAAATAGTTCCCAGCAGAAACACTGTTTTCTTTTTTTTCCCCAGAAAATTACCAAAAGCTTTTTAAAGCTCCGTGTCTCCTCTTCCTCTGTGTTTTATTTTGAAGGCTTGATCCATGAGAAGATCTAAATCCATCTCGGTGTCGTTTTCCATCTCCTGTCTCAGCTTCTCTCTGGAGCTCTAGTAACAACAGGTCGGTGTCAGCCAATCAGAAGAGAGGAGGAGGCTCCGAGCCTCTCTTCTGATTGGCTGACTGTTTTCTAAAGTGATCCAATAAAAAAAACTAACAGATTTCAGAATAAAATACTCAGAGAAACCAAATTCTGCAAGTTGTTGTTGGATGGATGGTGTCGTCCAGGTGGTGAGGGGGCGGGGCTTTGTTGTGACCTCACAAAGTGACAGGAAGTCTGACAGCTACCTTTATACTGTATGGAGCTTTAATACAAACATCTACCTTTATTTTGAAGGAGCTTTAATACAAACATCTACCTTTATTTTGAAGGAGCTTTAACACAAACATCTACCTTTATTTTGTAGGAGCTTTAATACAAACATCTACCTTTATTTTGAAGGAGCTTTAATACAAACATCTACCTTTATTTTGAAGGAGCTTTAACACAAACATCTACCTTTATTTTGAAGGAGCTTTAACACAAACATCTACCTTTATTTTGAAGGAGCTTTAACACAAACATCTACCTTTAGGTATCTACCTAATGAGTAAATGTAAAAAAAAAAAAAAAAAAAAAGAAAGAAAGAAAGAAAACAGCTGTGACTCATTTTTGAAGATTTATGTCAGAGTTTAAGTCTCGTGGCCGAGAGCCAGAGCAGCAGAGTTGGAGAGAAAACACATTGTTGGTTTTGGACTTTGGGATTTTGTTGATAACAGGAAAAAATTACAGAAAACATCAGTCGGACTCGGACCCTGGAGGCATTGATGCTGTTTGAATGTTCTGAGACGTCAGCGCAGTGAAGCACATTTATTCTGGTTTTCATGCTGACTAATTAAAACTGAGTTAAGTGAACAATTTTTCACCTGAATCAATTTGTGAACCTGTCACTTATTTTATTACGACTCTGCAGCGCGGCCAGAAAACTGCAGGCAGCAGACAAATATTAACCGAAGAAAATCTCCCAAAATGGAAATAACATTACCTCAAATATGTCCTGGACTTGGGTAAATGTGCTCCCTGCTTCGGATTACATAACAGTGGATTTACACAAGTAGGTCATATTCAAATTTATATATATATATATAACGAGCATCTCTGTTGATGACATATAACTCATGGATTCAATTTCACGCCCGCAGAGTCGACTGGCATCGCAGATTTATATTCGGCTCCGACCAGCCAGCGCTGCCACGACGAGACGAACCTTCCTCTGCAGCTGCATCTGGAGAGAGAGAGAGAGACAGAGGAGGAGAAAAGGAGGAGAAAAGGAGGAGGAGAGAGGAAGAAGCTAATGGAGCGGTTGCAGAGAGATAAAGTGATGCTGAGGCAGAGCTGGTCTCAGGTCGCCTCCCTCTGGAGCGGAGCCAGAACCTCAGCTCCAGAAACACACACTGTCATTGTCACCTGATCTCTGCACACACACACACACACACACACACACTGTAAACTATAAAATCTGTTAAACTCGGACTTTGTTCTTCAGTGTGCAAGTAAAGTTTGAAACATATTTGAGGCGGAGTTAAAGGGATAGTATCATGTTTTTAAAGTGTGGTTGTATGATCTACAAATAGCCCCTAAGTACTTTAATTGCAGTAGAAGACTCTCTGCACTCCTCCCGTTAGCAACGCCAGCCCATAATAGCCCTGCCCAGAGATTTACAACATACATTGTTGTGAACAGACCCAAAGAAACGGCCTATTTATACGGCCTAAAATCTCTTTTAGGCCGTGAAAATAGGCCGTTTCTGTCTTGTAGATCATACAACCCCACTTTTTAAAAAAATGCTACTATCCCTTTAAAGCATTTACTTACCCAGAATTCACTGTTTCTAATGCATGTGATTGTAAAACTAAATATTAAAGGAGCTTTACCGCAAATTCGCGGCCACTAGATGGAGCATCAGATATAAACAACTGCAGTCACAGAGAGAGCAGCCTCGTTTGGTGTTCTGTAGTGTAGGACGTGAGGAGAAAAAACATGCAGCCCCCCCACCCCCCTCACCCTCCTCCTTCTCCTCACCGTGCGATTGGGGAAATGATAGAAAAAAACCTCCCTAGTCGAAGCAGCAGCTCTACGTCGCGCACAACCACAACAACAGCTACAACTTCCTCCTACAATGCAGGCCACAGTGGACGGCTCCTCAGTCCATGAGTTTCATGTCTCAGACCAGATCATGTAAAGCTACAGCTACAGAAATATCCGGCGGAGCGCCACGTTCAACAGTCATACACATGATCTGGAGAGAAGCAGCCTCTCTGTTTTCCAAAACTACAGAGTGGCTCGCATTAAAATCATTTTTTGTGAGAGGACAACTGAAGAAAGACACAGGAGCATGGAGAGAAGTGTTGTACCGAGCGAGTCAGTGACTGTTAGCAGCCTAGCACTGCTACATTACAATTTACTATTGCATTTTTCTGATTCGGAGGTCGGTTTTCCCTGTTCCGAGTGCAATTGAACGCAGCAAGCGCCGGGCCGGCTTGGATCAAAACAACAACAGATTCAGCATTTGCCCCACGGAAACTACACTGGTGGCTAATTTTTGGATAAATTTAATTATGGCTCCCCCCGACCCATCTTTTGCATATTTCAGCTTATTTTACGCTATTACTGCTGTATTTGCGATAATGCACCTTTAAATGTCACTATGAATTCATCTCGGCTCACTGAGCTCTTTGTCCTGTTGCAACCTGCTGCAGCTGCTGCAGATGTTTGACTGAACTGATCCTGAGTCATTACAGATGAGTTTCTCTCTCTCATTCTGCACCAACAGGTTATGTCATGTTTTTGTTTTTTTTACATATTAATTCCACTTGACTGAGTGAAAACAGTTGTTTGTTTCATGTCAGTTTCACCAGGTCTGAAAAAAAGAAGAATGTAAAAATCTTTATCTCGGAGGAAAAACCCATAAACATTTAAAACAGAGAATCTGCCTTAAAGACAAGGCGCCCTTAGATTGAAATGACATTTATGACTTCCAGGAAAACAGGCTCTAATGAAAGAATTCAACAAGATGCATTATGGGTAGACTGTTTATGGAAGTTGATCCACACTTAAGACTCAAACAAGCCTCCATGGAAACACAACACTTGTTTTATTCATTCTTTATTTTCTCATTTATTCCGTTTTCTAGTTTTTTGTGTAATCCCTCTTTCCTGTTATGTTGTATTTAATAACATGACTGAATTATAGTTTTATGTGTTTATATCTTTGAATGATCAGACGCAGCTCCTCCGCCCTCTAGTGGACGTTCACTGTCATTACACTGAGTTGTATTTTACAACTCTTCAGGTTTGTTGCCTCCTCTCTGTCTCCGTCTCTGTCTCTGGACACTGAGGATGTCACAGTGATGGTCGTGTTTCCCCAAAGAACAAAATGATGAATGTTTCCTCACCTGGTTGTTTCCATTGATCCATACAGACATGAAAGCAGCTGCACAGAAAGAAAAGATGCACTCGCTCTGGCTGGAAATTTAACAAAACTGTCTGTGAAATGTTTTGAGTTTCACGGAGCAGAACGTGAAGAACTTTTTCACTCAGAGACACAAAGACGAGCTGAACTGACTTTTTTATGTTTTTTGCCCCAGGAGCAGGTTTGAGTCAGACTGGGACAGAGGGATCGCCATCATCGAGGCCGAGGTCATCGACAGAGACGTGACATCATAACACAAACATCATCAACTATGACTTCACCGGTAAAAAGTGTCGTAGTTTCCCTGAACGCATCCTGAATCCTGCTTTCTGATTATTTTTATGTTTTGCAAGGATTTTAATCAGAGTCAGTAAGAGAAATATTCATCCACCCCCCCCAAACCCCCCCCTCCCCTTTGATGAAGCGTGCTGTGGCCTGGAGCTGTGAATAAATTGCTTGTGTAGCAGTGTCACGCACACGTTGAACCCGGTGAACACACTGACACACACACGAGTCTGAACGCTTAATCTGACCGACGCACAAGTCCATAACTCAGAACGGACTGACAGGAAGTAAAACTTCTAAGTAAATAAACACTAAACTACCAAATTAAAAGTTTTTTTTTCTTTATTCAGCCCAAACATCTGTTTCACCCCCGTCTCCCACATCTGTCTGACTCTGCACTGCAAAAACGTAAAATTAACTTGTTTTTAGGCACTTTTTACTTCTTTCAAGCAGATTTTCACTTGAAATTAGTGGAAAAATCTGTTAGTGGAGCAAGTTTTTCTTTCTTACAAGCACAAAAAAACTTGCTTTAACTGGCAGGTTTTTCTACTTTCAAATGAAAATCTGCTTGAAAGAAGTAAAAAAGTGTCTAAAAACAAGTTGATTTTTAGGTGATGAGTCTTATTTTAAGTGAAAAGTGTTTAGTTTTGACAAGAAATAAGACAAATATTCTTGGACAGATTTTGAGTTTTTGCAGTGTGAGGCCTCTGCAGCGGATCAATGTCACACACAGCAGCTGTTGATACCCAAGGATAGGAAAGTCGGAATCAAAGAGGTCGCCATGGCAACAACCCAGGCCTGTTTCCACCCACCAATCGATGAAGTTCTGAGTGTGTAACGTGTGTTTGTGTAGAGGAGAAGAGAAGCCCCCGTCCCACATCCACAGACACACACAGACACAGACAGACACCGTCGTCCTGCACAGCGACGCAGACGGACGCTGAGGAAGAGAAGAAGAAGAAGAAGAAGAGGAGATGGAGAAACACGCTGTGCAGGTGCAGGTGCATGCTGGGATGCTGCCGCTGCTGCTGCTGCTGCTGCTGGGCCTGTGTCTGCAGCTGGACGCAGCTGCTGCAGGTGAGTTCAGAGTTCAGTTTAATCTGTAGAGTCAGAGAGACAGAAGTGAAGTGAAGTGAAGCCGGAGGCAAAAGTGTGAAAACGAGCTTTTGATGTGTCGTCAGAGCGATGACAGTAATTACAGAGGGATTTCTCCTCATGACAGTAAACGCATCACTTTGTTCGGCTCAGTGCAGATGTATTTAAAGTTCTGGTTTGTGCACATTACAAACACTTAATGAGAGAGAAAAGAAAGATGATGATGATGAAAGAAAGTCTTTACTGTTCAGTTAGTAAACGTCTGTTTGGTTCAACGAGTTTGTTCTGATGGTTTTCATGTTTGGCTATAATAAATTAAAATTATAAAATAAAAAAACCTTATAGAGACTGAGGGAGAGTTTTTATCATCAGACAGACTGTGACTTTAGTCCAGGCTGAGATTTCAATGTGTTTATCAAGAGGAATTGCATTGAATATGATAATATAAGTTATAGTAGGAGCAGCAGTGAAGCCTGCAGGGTGGAGGGGGAGGAGGGGGGGGCTGCGTGTGCCATAACCGCCTCAGCTGAGACAAAGCTTTAATTAAACGTGACCCACAATCCTTCATTAACCAGACGAGCTGCACTGATCGATGACATAGATCTGATCAGAGTGACACTGACCCACAGTTTGTCCTGATCAATAACTCACATCTGACCTCCGATCAGGAAACAGGGAACTTCCTTCACTCTGATCTCTATATAGTATCTCTCTATCTCTCCCTCATATATTTCATTTAATTTCATTTTTAAAGGGATACACCAACATTTTTTTTCCGTGTCTTGCCTCACTCCCGAGTCCATGACCAGCAGATAGACACCATCCTTTCCACTGTGCGTGCAGTAACAAGGGAGATACGGGCAGAGCTGGCGCACCGCTAATTAGCTTAGCTCAAACACTGGAAGTGTATGGGTAGTGTTAGCCTTAGCTTAGCTCAAACACTGGAAGTGTATGGGTAGTGTTAGCCTGCCTCCACCTAAAGTCATCAGAGAAACTCTTCAGCAACTCTAAACGGAAACCGGCGGCCGATCTTCGTCTCAGAGCTGACAAAACTCTCCGTAAGGCATCTTGAGCGGTCAAACGCCGCTAACGGGACGAGATCGGTCAAAACGGAGGGTTCAAGCAAAGACGGTTTATTTTGGTTCAAGCTAGCTACATCGAGGGTAGGTTAGCTTCCTGTTTCAAAGTAAAAGCACAAATTCTATCGTCATGGTTTTCTGTATGTAAAGGGCAACGGGTGTTTTATTTTGTGAAAGTAACAGGAAGTGCGTTGGTCACAACAGCTAGCTTGAGTAGCGCCGAATTTGTCCGAACAAAATAGTAAACAGCTGGTATTTAGACAAATTAACGACACACTGCTGATCTAAACGGCTACTTTCTCGCCTAAACATGTTTGAAATGTTGATAAAGTGATATATTTACAGAGTTTAGGGCTAAAATGAAATCAGCTTCTGACTGCTAATTTCAGCTCAGGTAGGCTAACACTACCCATACACTTCCAGTGTTTGAGCTAAGCTAATTAGCGGTGCGCCAGCTCTGCCCGTATCTCCCTTGTTACTGCACGCACAGTCGAAAGGATGGCGTCTATCTGCTGGTCATGGACTCAGGAGTGAGGCAAGACACGGAAAAAAAAGTTGGCATATCCCTTTAAAACAGTTTTTCCATTTATTCTTGTGTATATGATATTTTCCCATTATGTTATGTTCACCATTTTGGATACCTCTCCTCCAGGGACGCTGCGGGTGGACGGAGCCCAGGATGGCGGCGTAGGCGGCGGCGGCCCGGACACCATCAGCCACTCGGTGACGCTGGTGCAGCGGCTGGAGGCGCTGCTGCTCCAGGGCAACGGCAGCGACGTGTCCCTGCGCGTGGAGACGCCGAGCGCGGACGAGGTGAAGCTGATCCCGGCGCACTCGCTGCTGCTCAGCCTGCAGAGCCCCGTGTTCGAGGAGCTGCTGCTCAGCCGCAACGGCAGCACGCTGGTGCTGACGGAGAGCTCCGAGTGCGCTGGCGTGTTCGACCGCTTCATCAGGTGAGAGGGGGTCACGTGGTCATGATGAGACCAGCGTTGGGCACTTTACTTTTAGCGCCATAAAAAGTAGTGCCATTGTTTTATAACGCCGTTATTCCCATCCCTGGATGAGACCGACCTACAGACGGTCAACCACCTCCGTCTTCTCCATGTTTTCAACTCACAGAATTTCAAAATAAAAGTCTTTTCCAGCAGGAAGTCCTTCCACACTATCTGTTGATCAGCTGATTGTTCCTCAGAGATTCTTCTCTGAACTCTGCAGCTCTATTGTGTTTTTCCGCCTCTTTTATCTCATTGTTTTGGGTTTTTTTTTACAACTTCCCTGGTTTCCTGTCAGACACGTCCGGCCTCAACTGACACAGAGTTGTGACGTTCTTCTGCCCCCTAGTGGCTGGGCACAGACGACTGCAGCTTTAAAGGAGACATATTGTAGAAATATAACTTTCTGAAGGCTCTGTAACATATATTTTACCTTCTGGTCCCCAAAATGTGAGAATTGACAAAAAGAAATCTCCTGAAGTTCTACCAGCTGTTCCCTCAGCTGTCGTCTAATGATGTCATTAGTTTTTGAATTAGCATAATCCCACGCCTACCTGTGAGTAAAAGGGGGCGTGGCCTGGTGAGCAGTGGCTCATTTGCATTTAAAGGGACAGGCACTGAAACCAGCCGTTCTGAACACAGAGAGCTGTGATGTTTGATCCTTGGGGGGTTTTGACTGAATGTCACAGACACGTCTTTAAGACACCGGGGAACTATTTTAATTTGTGTAAAAGTGGCAGAATACGTCTCCTGTGAAGCAGTGACCAGGCTGGATGTTTGGTGTCGCGGCTCCTCTCTGACCCGTGCTGTGTCTCTGCAGGTATCTGTACTGTGGGGAGGTTTCTCTGCGTCTGGATCAGGCCATTGCTTTACACAAACTGGCCTCCAAGTACCAGGTCCTGGCTCTGCAGCAGGGCATCACCCACTACATGACCCAGAACCTGGCCCGCGACTCGCCCTCGGGCCACGTGGCGGGCTGGTACGAGTACGCGCTGCAGGCGGGCGACGTGGCGCTGCGGGACAGCTGCCTCCAGTTCCTGGCGTGGAACCTGACGTCGGTGCTGCAGAGCGGCGAGTGGGTGACCATCAGCAGCCAGCTGCTCATGTCGCTGCTGCAGCGCTCCGACCTCATCCTGCAGAGCGAGATGGAGCTGTTCGCCGCGCTGGAGGCCTGGATCATCCAGAACGAGCCGGACGGTCTGACGGCGGAGAACGCCCTCCGAGCCGTGCGCTACGCCATGATGCCTCCGCGCGAGCTGTTCCGCCTGCAGACCCAGTCCTCGGTCCTGGCTCGCTACCAGGAGTCGGTGCGCGACCTGCTCTACATGTCCTACCAGTTCCACTCGGCCTCGCCGCTGCACATGGCCAAGTACTTTGACGTGAACTGCAGCCTCTTCGTGCCCAGGAACTACCTCTCGGCGGCGTGGGGGTCGCCCTGGGTCATCAGCAACCCGACCCGCGACGACCGCAGCATCAGCTTCCAGACGCAGCTGGGGCCGAGCGGCCACGACTCCAGCAAGCGGGTGACGTGGAACGCCCTGTTCTCGCCGCGCTGGTTGCCGCTCACCATGAGGCCCATGTACACGGAGACGGGCGCCATGCAGCCCACGCGGGTGGAAGGCGGGCGGCCTCGCATCATCATCACCCCGGCCACGTCCAGCGCGGACTTTGCCGGCGTGAACTTCCAGAAGACGGTGCTGGTGATGGCGGAGCAGCAGGGGAAGGTGGTGGTGAAGCACGTCTACAACTTCCACCAGAGCACCGAGGAGAACGGAGACTTCCTGGCCGAGGCCGACCTCTACCGCCGCACCTCGCCGTACCTGATGGACAGCTCGCTGCTGCTGCACATCGTGGTGAAGCCTCTGTACCAGAGCCTCATCACCGCAAAGAACTGACCCCCCCTCCTCCTCTTCCTCCTCCTCCTCCTCCTCATCTCAGTCCAACCTAGCGATGTCACGATTATACATTTTCTCGGTACGATTATCACGATTATCACGATTATTATGCATTAATTAATTTCACAACATATACCTTCAAAATATAACTACTACATTACTCATTGTTTACACTAAATATGTCAAGTATCTATTAATATACTGTACGACCAATTCTTAATCTCCAGGGGAAATGTTTGAAATATTCAGGTCATGAATGGCATCTATACCAAATATTTGTGTTTATTTTAATCGTTTTTTGTTTTGTTTTGCTTTTTTTTTAAATTAAAAATCAGACTCTAACATTTAAATTCCTACCAATTCAGTGTCACGTTAGTTAAATGGGCCAATATCTGTGCATTGACCTTTATTTTTGCACACATCTGCCGATACGGTTCCAACATCAAATTTTTGTGAAAGTGACGGTATTTAGGAATCTTTACGATTAAATAATTGTGCCGTTTAATACCGTGATTGCAAGTAATGGTGACATCACTAGTCCAACCCTCTGAAGCTTCATGTCACATCATGATGGTGTCGTCTGGATCGTCTGTCTTCACACTTCCTGCTGTTTTCATCGGGCAACTAACAAACCAGAGCGAGAGTCGATCACGCTGAGCGAGTGTGTGACGTGGACGAGGCTGCGACCGGCGGTGGAAAGACCAAAAACAAAAACACGTCAAGTCTCATGTATCAGTATCTTCATCTTTTCGCCAAATGTAGATCCATCCGCCGTTGAAAATAGACCCTAACAGATACATATTTTCTTCCTGTTTCAGCGACGTTTTCTAAAAGCGTCAGTTTCCACCTGCTCTAAAACATCACTCTGTGTTTTTATTTTAAAAAATTAATTTCATATTTCTGAGCTGTTAAAGAGACAACGAGGAGTTCTGGAAAGCAAAGTGTTTTCATACTACATTTCCCATGAGCCTCCACAAGACGGACGAAAGCGAAAACATTTGCCAAGAATGTTTTCATTGATCAAGAATGAAAGTCGGAGGTTCGAAGACGATCAAATACCGTCATAGTTCCGACAATAAACGGCGATCCGGCGGCGTTAAACTCGATTCATCCATATTGATAAGAAACTTTTTTATAACCAAATACAAACTCCTCGGGGTCTCTTCAATATTCAGAAATGTTTGGTTTTTGGTCTTTTCATGCATCAGCAGCGTCTCCTTCAACCTCGAGTTTCTGCTTCTGTCACATTTTCATTGTGTCTAGTTGAATTTGTAGTTTGTTGTTTTTTTTTACATATATATTGGTGCTACTTCACCCCATCGACACCTCAGGGGTCAGTCTGAGCCAGGAAACACTGATCTGGTGTTTGGGTGACTCTTGTTTAATTCATCATAATCTAAATAAAAGTCATTAAAATGTTGTTGTTCACTGAGCTCCACATGTTCGCTCAGTTTCACTGTTTATTCATTTTTATTTTAGTCATAAATTTGTCCACAAACCTGTAACTTCACACCAGAACCTTAGTTAGATTCACTGTTGCATTGTTTCAACGTTATTAATTAATAATAAAGATTTTTACTTAAGTTTTGAAACTAAACTGAAAATTCCTCTGGTCGTAGTCTTTTTTATGAATGAAGATAAATACAAAACATCCTGCGATTACGAAATAAAAGCACAGAATAGCAATGCATCTATTTATACAATGTTAAATTACTTTATATCATTGTTGTAGGCCTATAGGATTATTACAGTTACACTGACATTCAATCCTGTTTGGTAGAAATGAAAACATGCACTGAGGAACATGATTCAGGTCCTTAAATTTTAATATTTTCTATTACTTTATGCTTATTAACATTAAACTAAAAATATGTCTCTTTTTAGTTGTGCATTTATTAAAAAATCTGCAGTTTCAGCTGGTTTTATTAATCAGAATTTGGCAGAATCATCAGATTAGCTCATAAATAAATGTAAATATGCTCCAATTTTAAAATACTGCTCACACATGAATGCATCAGTTATAACATTCTAATAATGAAAATAATAAATAACTTAACTCTTTAACAGGCCTTTCTGCTGTGGAGCTACTGTTAATCATAAATGCATTGACCCAGATTGCATCAGATTTTATCAGCTGATCACATGTTTTCGCCTTGTAAAGAAATCAATAACTGAAGCTGATCAATAAAGTCAGAAGCAGATTGTTTTCCTGAACAGAAACCAAAACGTGACTCCTTCATAAAGAACCTGTTTTGTTTCCACCAGATGTGAACGAGCTCTTTGCTTAAAAAAAAAAAAAAAAAAAAAAAACCCGTAGCACCAAGAGAACTACGTTTCCCAGCGTGCCTTGCGCTCCAAGCAGGAAGAACGTTCTCTCGCAGAGGGCTCACACTGATCCAAGTTAGGAGCTTTCAGCTGCCAGCCTTGGCCCATCATGTAAGTGCTGCGGAGAATTCTTTGCAGTGCATATTGCAAAATTACCCTCTTTTCCCGACGCCTGTGCGGGTTGTGCAATTGTAGCTGCGCTACGTGCACGGACACGCACGCTCCGGACGCAGAAAGGCTCCAAGTGCATGAAGATCGAGGCTTGTATTTTGCATCTTTGTTGCAAAAGGCGAGCCGCTGAAGCTCCAGTGCGAGGGCGATGGAGGGAGGGAGTGAGAAAGAAGGCAAAGTCTTTTGTGCTTCCCCTCCCCCTCATCAAAGCAAAGGGGAAATGTCTCAGCCAAAGGGAGGTAAGAATATGAAACCGATCTGTGCACAAAAAAAAAGAACTAGCGACACACAATCACGGCTGCTGCTGCCGCCGCCGCTGCTGCTGCTGCTGCTGCACGGTTTGCAACATGCACGGCTGCAGCGCGAACACGGCCGGTGCATTTTAAAGTTCGATGGTTTAGAAGGGTCAGTTGCATTTCCTGTTTTAAGATCTTCCCCTTTGCACAGTTCCTGGTAAGACGATGCTGTGTGTGTATGTGCGTGTGCGTGCGTGTATGCATATGTGTGTATGTGTGTGTGTGTATGTGTGTGTGTGTGTGTGTGTGTAGACTCACTCCTCGTACTGACGCTGTTCGCAGGGCACAGACGGGGGATGTTGAGCACAGGGCGCCTTCAGTACAGTCACAAGATAGACAACAAGGACACTGCAACTCTTTATGATCAACTCTGCTGCTGCATGAGTTGATGCACACTCGTTCGCTCGTGCACACACACAGACACACACGCCTGCTGCTGCTGCTGCACTGCTGCCTAACTAACCCCTGGTCGTGGTAAATAATGGAAGCCGTGGTGGTGGGTACCGTGCAGGGCGGTGTGGTTGGTGCATGATGTGACAACCTGCAGCTGTCAGAGCTCCGGGACCTGGACTGTTTACTGCTGCTGCTGCTGCTGCTGCTGCTGCTGCACATTTGTGTCTGTGGAAATGAAAATCTAAGAATAGAAGAGTTGGAGAGCTCGAAGCTGCAGCCATTCAAATCCACTTTGTGTGTGTGTGTGTTTTTGTGTGTCAGCTGTCCACGCAACTGGATATGTGTCAAACCCCTGGGTGCATGTCCACTGCTCTCTCTCTCAGCGTGCATACGTAAGCTTGTGTGTCACACTTTGACCCCAACTTTATCAACAACCTGCAGCAGAAACAGAAACAGAAACGGCAGCAGCAGCAGCTTCAGACGGAGCTCTGCTGCTGCAGCCTGCAACACACAAACAGCTGCAGTCAAACAGCTCAGCCGCTTTTTTCCTCCCCTCACTGTGTTTTCCAAGAAGTCCAAAGTGAGGCTGGTTCATTGCACAACATGCAGAACACACACACATGTGTACTGTACACACACACACACACAGAGACACACACACAGGCAGTGAGAGGCTGTGCAGGACTGAGCAGGTAGGAGACAGAGAGACAGAGTTGGTCAGAGCCTCAGTGTTGATCTGCTACAGTCAGTTGTCCTCCTCCTCCTCCTCCTCTTCCTCCTCCTCCTCCTCCTCTTCCTCCTCCACACAGGAACCGTCTTGTTGCAGCCTCCTCTTCTTCGTCCTGTGATGATTAAATCACAGACATCGTGTTGTGTTTGGACATGAATGAGTGCGTTCGGGGACTTTTTCCTTCTTCATTGATGTTTGGCTGTTCTGGTTTCATGGTGTGCTCCTCCTCTTCCTCTTCCTCCTCCTCCTCCTCCCGTCCATCCGTCCATTAATCAATAAGTTGATCATTGACCTCATCAGCTTCTCTCCTCATCTCGTCTGACTCTTAGTGGACGTTTAAACATGACAAAATGGTGACGATGCGTCCTGTCAGTCAAACAGAACCTGTGAAGACGATCGATCAAAACACAGAAAAACACCAGGCAGCTGATCAGAGATCAGTCAAATTCTGTGTTTGTTTGTTTTGTTTTTTTTGCGTTTTATATTCCTGCATCTTCTAGATGTTACAGGCCGAACAATTCATAAAGGAAAGAAGCAGAAACAGGCTAATCGATATTGATGAGTCTCGTTGGCTGCAGCTGTAACAGTCACCATCTGATCGTTAATCAAACAGAAACCAAAGATGCAAAATATTTGTTTCTGAATCGTGAAGCTTCTTTTTGTTTCTGTGTTTCATAACAGAAAACGTCTGTCAGTCCAAACGCATTCAATCTGAATGGATCTTTATTAGCAGCTCGATAAAAGACGCCCCGGCCTTAAAAAGGTGGAGCGTCTGTCTGATGATGATGAAGGTGGACGAAGGCGATTGGCTTTGGTAGTTGTATTGTCATGGTTACGTGTTCAGCTCGGTCTGTTTGTTGATGCTGCAGACGCTGAAATTTAGCATCTAGCTTGTGAACGTAGCGGTTTGTTTAGCATTTAGCATGTTTAGCATGGCTGGTGGAGACCAAAACAGAGCAACAAGGAGGAGACGCTGCTCTGTGTTTGCAAATGAGGAGGAGGATGATGACGATGATGATGATGAATGTGAGTTTGTGCAGGTTTGATTTAGTCTTGGATAAAAATAGACCCAGTGCTGATGTGACCAGATGTTTGATCCAGACTCTGTGTGCAACATAGAATTAGTGTCCGACATGAAGCCGGTGCAGGAAACGAGCTCCGAGCTGCAGATCTGAAATAAACATGTTGTCCAGACTGAGCGACGTCTCCTCCTCTTCCTCCTCCTCCTCCTCTTCCTCCTCCTTCTTCTTCTGCCTGTGTGGCCCCGACACTTTCTGCCTTCACTATTGTGCACTGTGACTGTGGAGCGTCAGTCAGTCAGTCAGGGGGGGGCTCGTGTCCCCTCCCCTCCCCCCCCGGGGCCTCGGCCGGGCCCTCGCGTCGCGCCCCTGCCTGCACAACACCACCGTCCCGTCTGTTTGTCATGCAAATGGAGGCGGCGGCGTTTTCAGCCGCTCTGATACTAAATTTTGCTGTTTCGACGAGCTGATTGTTGTTGGTCTGCGTCCAGGCCGAGTTCTGCTGCAATAACAGGAGAATTGTTCAGAGCATTGTTCAGATGATCCACGAACTGTACTTCTCTTTTCAGGCGGGGAGGGGGCAGCAGGGGCAGGAGGGGGGGGGGGCGACTGAGTGAGCCGTGCATACAGCAACTTCTGTCGTGGCAAGAACCATGAAATAATTCCTGTTTATCCTGTGTTGTTCTTTTCTGAAGAGACACAAATGATCTGGTGTCAGTTCGACCTGCAGTAACCTCCTCTGTGGTTGTGATGGCAGCAGCAGGTTTCCAGATTTCACCGCTAAGATGGGATGAGAGAGAGTCAGGATGAGGAGGAGGAGGAGGAGGAGGAGGAGGGTGGAGCTGCAGATTCACGATGCTGAGATAAAGGACGATGCTGCAGGTGGATCCAGATGTTGATCTGCAGCTGCTTCGTTGTGTTTCTCACCTGATGTTGAAGTGTTGGTCCATTTCTCGGCTCAGAGCGGCTGTTTGTCTGACGGCCTTTCATTATTATTATTTTTTAAACCTGTTTTTTTTCTTCTCAAAGCTCTCGTGTGTTGCAGTTCAAACACCTCGGCAGTGAGTCGCTGCAGACAGATGTGCCTCCTTTTGTTGGAAACATCTGCACAGAGTGAAATCTGACAGCAGAGACCGAGCTGCAGATTAAACCACTCAGTTTTATTTAAGAGATTCTTAAAAACATCCGACATCCAAACGTGCGACTCACAGCCCAGTGCATCAGCGTCTGAGGCTTTAACATGAAAAACAAAAAGGACACAAGTTTATTTATGTATGTATTATATTTATTTATTTATGTTTTTGCATATTTTCACTCAAATGTTTTGACTGTTAACACTCTAATGGCTGCAGCCTCGTTTGTGAGTGCTCATCTCAGATGTGGATCTGTAATGTTGCTGGTGGTGATGATTATTATGGGATTGCAAACACAGCTTTCCATTACACAGACACAGATGCAGCTGCTCTGTGAGGGAGCGGCGGTGTTTCTGCTCAACAGTTCTGCTAAACTGTGATGGGAGTAACGGCGTTATAAACCATGTAAACCAAGTAATTAGAGTAATCCGTTTCCCCTGTTTTTAACTGACAACAAAATTACCGTTACTGACAACAAAATGAGTACACCGTTCCATTAGTTGAAAGAAGTTTATCTGGAACTGACCTATAATAAATGAGCCTACACTGGTTGAAGGCAAATCCAAGTAATTTTACATATTTGAGCATTTTATATATTAAAAAAAGCCATTAATTACATTATAATGTCAAGAAATAGCCAAGAAATAATGGTCAATTTCATAGTAATGTCGAGAAATATGGCATAGAAATTGCAAGGATTTGCAATTCTTGAAAAATTCAAAGCATGAAAAGCTTGTGTAATCTTTTGTCTTAATGAAAAACATGACATCACTATGAAATTGACTGTTATTTCTTGACATTACCATGCTAAGCTAAACTAAACTAGCGTCACCGCTGTGGAAATGTCACTGTGTTCTGACCTTTGACCTCTTACAGCACTTGTAGAAAAGTGACTCGTTGACTGTGGCGAGGTTTAGCTCAGTTGGTAGAGCGCCCGCCACATGTGTTGAGGAAAAGTGACTTGTTGACCTCATCTCTGCCTCCCATTTCCTGTCTCATCTCTACTATACTGTCAATAAAGGCATGAAAAGCCAAAAAATAAATCTTTAAAAAAAAAAAAAAAAAAAAAAGTGACTCGTTGACCTCCAAATATGAACTTAATATTAATAACCATGAGACTTTTATCGTGTTTAATGTCTCAGGTATTTTTTAATGTTGTGTTTTTGCAGTGAAGGAGTAAATTCTTTTAATATTGTGAGGAATGTGTTTGAATATGTTTTGACACACGTGACGCAGCCAAACACGTTTATGGAGCTGACGGGCTCATCTCCCGGTTAATCAGCTGTCGTATTGATTGATTATCAGAGGAGTGGCTGTGTGCAGTGGAGCAGATGTGGAGGTTTTCTCCTCAGGTGGCTCCTGCAGGTTCAGGCCTGAGACGCAGGAAGTGCAGCATTTAGAGCTTTTGAGTCACTCGGTGATGAAACACGACGTTGACGCTGCAGCAGCTCCACGATTCACCCAACACTCCTTACACAACTACACTCTCATTGTGACACCACGTTTTCACACACTCTTGTAAACCTGCAGCTCCTCAGGTCTGTCTGAGCTGAGCAGTGGCCCCCAGGTCGAGCCGGGCCCCCGAGGACCGAGGAGGCCCCGGTGTTTTTCCTCGGTCCTGTTTGTCCTGGACTCAGAGTTCCTGCTCCGAGGACACCTGAAGCTGACACCGCTCTCTGCACCCGGCGCTCCCTCTGTCCCTCTGTGTGTGTGTGTGTGTGTGTGTTGCTGAAGTTGAGCCGAGTGCACAGGAAGTGTAGCGCGAGCCGTTGACGGCATGACTCCCAAAGGAGTGGCCGACAGCTGGAACCTAAAGGAGGGAGCTGCCATCTTTGGAAGTGTAGAGTCGCTCACAGACTGCCAGAGCGGTCGCAGGGTGGCGAGCAACCCGAGTTATTTTCTCTCTGCTCCTGACCAGCCGACCCCCCCTCAACCCCCCCCTCCCTCCCAGTGGTGTAGTCTGTGTGATACTCATGTATACCCACTGAAAATGCAGTAATATTTCAACAAAGTTATCTAATTATAGTCTATGTCAGATTTTCTTAAACTTTTTTACATCAACAAATGACCTTCGTTGGACAAAATTTTGAGGCAAATACCAGAAATACACAAATATTTGTTCTGAGTCTCTTTTTAGTCAATGTACGTTCATTTTGGGGCCATTGGTGCAAATTTTTGGAAATATTGTAGAGCAATTTCTGGAAAAAAGTGGTACAATTTCTCCTAAAACATTAAAACATTTCTAGAAAATAGTGGTTAACAATTTTCAGGAAAAAAATTCTAGAAAGAACTGATAAGACCTAAATAAAAAGTTAAAAATTTTCTAGAAAAAAAATGGTAAAATTAAAAAAAACTGAAGAACATTACTTTTTTAGTCAAATTATGCGCAAATGGAAATATTGTAGAACAATTTCTGAAAAAAAATGGTACAATTTCTCCTAAAACATTAAAACATTTCTAGAAAATAATGGTTAACAATTTTCAGGAATAAAAATGTAAAAAAAATTCTAGAAAAAACTGATAAGACCTAAATAAATAAATAAAAAGTTAAAAATTTTTCTAGAAAAAAAATGGTAAAATTAAAAAAAACTGAAGAACATTACTTTTTTAGTCAAATTATGCACAAATGGAAATATTGTAGAACAATTTCTGGGGAAAAAAAGTGGTACAATTTCCCCTAAAATGTAAATGTAAAACATTTCTAGAAAATAGTGGTTAACAATTTTCAGGGGTAAAAAAGTAAAAAAAAAAAAAAAAATTCATAAAATCAAAAAATAAATAAATGTAAAATTTCTCCCCCCAAAAAGTAAAAAAAAAAATATTTTTTTTTAAATTTGGGTAAATTGTCTATATTTTCTCAAAAAAAAAAAAGATTCCAGAAAAAGTTGAGGACCCCAAGGACCTAAAAGCTAAACTAACTGAAAAGCAGTGGGCTGCACTCGCTGCAACGAATAGACTCCTCCCTCCTCCCTGTGTGGTTGTCTATCCTTGTCCCTTCTTGTGTCAGTAGTTGCAGCGCCCCCTCCCTCCTCCCACCTCCCTTCTCCTTCCTCCCTCCTCCCTCCCGGTGATTGATCTGTCTTCCTCTGACTCTGTGGAATTCCATTGAGGAACATTTGGGATTGTTGGGATTCCAGGCGGAGTGCATGTGTGGGTGAGCAGCAGGCACCATGTGTCCCCGTCATCCAGGCCTCATTATCAGGCCTCACACACTGCTCGCACTCCCTGTGTGTCTGTCTGCACACACACACACACACACACACACTCTGCTGCAGTTTTATTATCACTCTGACTTCCCTGCTCACACACACACATGACGAGGCTGAGTGCACGCTCACACCGGGCGTGGCACTAACTGGGAGCATTGTTGCCCTCGGTTCTTTTCGGTCACTGCTCCAGAAAACGATCATTTGACACGCACGACACCACAGTTCCTCCTCTTCCTTGTTCCTGCAGGTTGGACTGGGACTGAGGAGCGTCTTGTCCCGTCCTCGTCCCCGTCCTCGTCCCCGTCCCGGCCCTCCGACTCCCTGCGGCCTCCCTCTGGCATTTTTTGCTGCATACTTGAGCTCATGTGCTGCAAATCACTGAGAACGATACGTACTGCTGCTTTTAATTAACCCCCTCTGCACGAGCCTGATGCTGAGCTCAGCAAGAAGAAAGGAAGGAATTGTGTGTTTGAGTTATGCAACCGAATCTGGAGAAAGTCTGACTCGGGATATTATTTTTAGACGGTTCATCCAGAGACTTTTTGTAAACGTGCAGGTTTGATTCCTTCCGGTCGTAACTCAGAGACTCGAACAGCGTTCACGCGGCTGGGACTCGGACGCTGACACTGACCCCGCTGCGCTCACACATGGGCTCAGTGGGACGTCAGACGGACTCTGCACCACGGAGCTGGCAGCAGGGTAAAGTCCGGTTCAGCTGATTCAGACGTTTGTGTTCTCACATACACACTAAGCTCCTGTGGGCGAAGTCTAGATAAGGTCAGAGCTGCAGAGCGCGTGTGAAAACAGCACCACGACCAGTCCACAGGGCAACAACATGATTTAGACGAGAGAAGAAGAAGCTGATTCTTGAGGTTGAAACTCTGCAGAAACACAACTCTGTTTTATTTATTTCTCATGCTATTGTTTCGTTTTGTTTATTATTTTTATTTTAAAATACAATTTCAATTCATATTACAGAAGCGTAGGCCTATTGCATTCACTTGAGTAATTTATTGTTTTGTTTTTAAAAAAAATATTTTTTCCCCTCTTTTTCTGACAATTTTTCTCTGTTTTTTGGGTTTAACGAGATTTCAAAATCCCGTGAGAAGTGTGCGTGTGAGAAAGAGAGTCAAAGTCGCTACAGACTTGTTTATTAATGGGAAACGCTGGTGAATAAGTTTTGTCCCCATTATATTATGAAAACAATTCCTATTTCTATCGAGATACTAACCCATCTCTAAAACAACCTAAGCTAATTCCATAAGTAAGGATGTAAAGTTTAACAGAATAACAACACGTCAGATCCATGAAGCAAAACACAGCGACCCAAAAAACAGACCGAGATGCAGACTCTTCTATCGTGTTGGAGCGACGCTCTAGTGGCCGTTAGAGGAACTGCAGCTTCTGGTTTTCAGCGTTTGGTCCTTTTAGGTTCTGGTTCTGTTGATATTTGATGATAACTAAACATTAATGATGGTAGTGATTTATACTCCTGTCTTGTGTCTTCCTCCTCCTCCTCCTCCTCCTCCTCTTCTCTACATCATGGTTTCGTCCTTTTTTGACTCATTCAGCAGCTGCAGCTCAGAGTCAGATCTCCACCACAGTCTTAGATGATGTGTAATGTTGTGCGTGTATGAACTCATGACTTCAGTCGGTATTAATCATGTTGTTAACTTGTGACTGACGGCTCCGGAGGTGCAGCTTTGTTCTTGTAATTAAAAGTCAGTTTTACCTCTAAATGCTCTAATGATGTTGATCGTCTCATTCTGTGATGTTTGTGCAGAAATGAGCTGCTGCATGAGGTGTAAAGAGGCGACACGTAGAATTCTTAGTTTGTTGTTTACGGGTTCTTCTGTCGCCCCCTGGTGGCCAGAAACATACACATTGTTGTTCTTGTTCTAAAACCTGCAACTATTTTCATCATTGCTTCATCTGTTTATTATAAAACAGTTTTTATTTGGTCTTTAGAATATAAGAAAAAAGTGATAAATCGTCATAAACACATACTAACCAAGTTTAATCATAAAATCAAAACATCTTATTGATGGATTTTCCCTCGATAATCAATACTCGGCAGATTGTTTGAGCTCTAATTGCTGCGATGACCTGAATTCTTGTTCCATCATCCCTTTGTGTTGTTGTGATACAGAGCAGAGCACAAAGCTTCCTCCTGCCAGCCACGTAGATTATATAATCACCTGACCCTCCGACCCCCCCCCCTCCTCCTCCTCCTCTGTGTTTCTTCTTCCTCTGTTTACTCTCCTGGTTCAGCAGCAGCAGCAGCAGGTTCAGGCTGAAGCTGATTTGCATGTTTCTGCTGCAGCTTCACAATCTGAAAATCTGTGTGTGTGCATGCGTGTGTGTGTGTGCATGTGTGTGTGTGGGTGTGTGTGTATTGAAGTAGACTGATAACAGAATAAATCTTCCTTTGAGGAGCATGCTGCCTCTTGTCTCATGATCTGATCTGAGAGCAGCTGGAGGCAGAACGATCTCTCTCTCGTCTCTTTGATCCACGTCTGGTTGTGAATCTGAACTTTTTACTGGTCGACGTGTTGAAGTTGAGTTTCCTGCACGAACTGATCAGTTCTTATTCAGACCTGATCAATACAGAGTTATTGGAGCTGATATTACGGAGTAGTCTTTATAAAAACTTCTTTTTCTTTTTTTTTTCCAATAATCCCTCGTATTAGGGCCACATTGACAAATAAAAAAATCACAAACTTGAAACTTGGAGAATAAAGGCGTAAATGTACGACTTTTTTCTCATAGGAAATGTACGACTTTATTCTTGTACATTTACGACTTTATTCTCATGAATTTGCGACTTTATTCTCATACATTTACGACTTTATTCTCGTAAATTTACGACTTTATTCTCGTAAATTTGCGACTTTATTCACATAAATTTGCGACTTTATTCTCGTAAATTTACGACTTTATTCTCGTAAATTTGCGACTTTATTCTCATAAATTTGCAACTTTATTCTCGTAAATGTACGACTTTGTACGACTTTATTCTCATAAATTTGCCACTTTATTCTCATAAATTTGTCACTTTATTCTCATAAATTTGCGACTTTATTCTCGTAAATGTACGACTTTATTCTCATAAATTTGTGACTTTATTCTCGTAAATGTACGACTTTATTCTCATAAATTTGCGACTTTATTCTCGTAAATGTACGACTTTATTCTCGTAAATGTACGACTTTATTCTCGTAAATGTACGACTTTATTCTAATAAATTTGCGACTTTATTCTCATAAATTTGTGACTTTATTCTCATAAATTTGCGACTTTATTCTCGTAAATGTACGACTTTATTCTCATAAATTTGCGACTTTATTCTCGTAAATGTACGACTTTATTCTCGTAAATGTACGACTTTATTCTCATAAATTTGTGACGTTATTGTCATAAATTTGCAACTTTATTCTCATAAATTTACGACTTTATTCTCGCAATGTTATGACTTTTCTTGTAGGAAATTTACGACTCTATTCTCGTAAATTTACGACTTTATTCTAGAAGTCTGTTTTTTTCTCAGCGTGGCCCTAACGCTCCGTTTTACTCAAACAGACTCTGATCAGACGATCAATCGATCAGTTGATTGATCAGACTCTGTGTATCTGAGTCGAGACCAGAACAAAGCTGCAGTCGATCAGATCGATGTTTGAGCGCAGACAGAGAAACCTGCAGGTGTTTACTGTGTCTGTGTGTGTGTCTGTGTGTGTGTGGTTTCCAGTCACTATTGTTGTCTGTGTGTGTGTGTGTGTGTGTGTGTGTGTGTGTGTGTAGGAGGCTCGGTGACATTTTAGTGCAACAAAGCCGTTTTACAGAGTTTGGAGCAGGAGGAGGAAACAGAGTCACACCCTGCTCTGTTTGAACAGACCAGGACACTGTGACCGTGTGTGTGTGTGTGTGTGTGTGTGTGTGTGTGTGTGTGTGTGTGTGTGTGTGTGTGTCAGCTTTTTGAATGACTGCTCCGTCCACAGATTAGTGTGTTCTGTGTGTTTGTGTGTTCTGTCATGACAGCGAGACCTTCCAGTTCCTCGTCTGGCGCCGCTCCAGCGACACGCCTTCACTTTTACTTTTAAATAGCATGTTATGACATCACAGCAGGGGGCGGGGCCTGAGCGCTCACCTGACAGACAAACAAACAAACAAACAAACAAACGTCAGCTGCCTGTTACAGATCCCAGAGCAGCTGCTGCAACACACACAGTGCTTCATCTCTTCTTCTTCTTCCAGGCTCACGATGACATCACACACACCGACACATCGACACATCTGTCATCTGATGGTGTGTGTTGCAGGTTGTGTGTGTTTTCTGATGATGTGTATGTGTGTGTTTGTGTGTTCCAGGTAAGAGGAGGCCGCCGCTCAAGATCCCCAAGGAAGCGTTCGAGCAGCCGGCTGCCGTGGCCGTGTAAGACTCTTTATGTCTGATTCACATTCATTCATGTTTGATTTAAAAATGTATAAACACTTGAAATTTAAAAGTTTTTAATATTTTATTGTTTTTAAAGTTTATTTATTTGTTTTTTTTTTCTATTCCACTACTTTACAACTTTATTCTCATAATGTTATGACTTTATTCTCGCAGGAAATGTACGACTTTATTCTTGTAAATTTAAAATCTTATTTGATTTATCATCTCATGTCCTTTGTTATTCTTCTATTCTACTTCACTACTTTTTATTAGATTTTTCATTTTATATATTTGGATCCATTTATTGTTCTATTCTATTTTTAATTCATTTACTCCATTTACACTGTTTTGTTTTATTTCTTTTTAAAGGGACAGTATGGGACTTTATTGGCTTTTTATTGACAAAAATCAAATTTCGCTTTCATTAATACGTGTTTCAGTGAAGTGGAATCGCGCCCGCATACAAACGAGCGCTTTCTCGTACCTTACAATTGAGTTGTTAAAAGTCGTTACAAACGTACAAAACCTTCTCTGCCATGTTGAATCGCCATGTTTTTACGTTCAGTGTCATCGTGACTGTAGTTAACCACAACTCCGCCGCCGGACCTTCTCGGCTCGGGGAGAAAGTTTTCCAGACGGCGCCTGTTAAAACTGTCACCACCGTGTAGCTAGTGTGAGGGAGAACGGAGGCGCTGGTGTTGCCTTCAGGTGCAGTCAGACACCTGAATGACGCCGTGAGTGACGCCGTCGGCAAACCAACTGGATGTTATTTTACTCGACGAGAGAAAGACGGTAAAACGTGGGTCAGGTAAACAATACGACGTTACCATGACAACATATTGTCACGCCGGTATTGTTTTGCCTCGTGCTGGCGGACCATTTCCTTACATAGAGGCTTGTTTATCCTGTTACATGCAGCGTCTGTTGTTTTTCTGACTTCTGCCCGAGTTTACATAAACGCAACAGCAAGAATACGTGCCGACATGCAACTGCACCGCTAGATGGGGGTAAATCTCACATACTGGGGCTTTAAGTATCTTTTACAAAACAAAAACTTCTTAACTCCATTTTTTTCCAGAGCTTTTTTTTGTTTTATCACGTTTCATTTTCATTCCAGTTGATTTATCAGTTAAATCTGCAGCTCAGTTACAAACACATCGATCATGTCTGACGTGTGTGTGTGTGTGTGTGTGTTTCAGCCCCCCCAGAGACTTGGACTCTAAAGCTTGTGTAACCATCGGAGAGAAGGTAATTTATCATCTGATCCCATTCAGGCTTCTTGTCATTCTTCTTCTTCTTCTCCTCCTTCCTTCGCTCTGTTACATAATTCTCCCTCTGTTGTGTATTTCTGGTGGAGTCAGGTCCGTCTCTCTCTGTCTTGGCTGTAAAGATCGCCCGGCTGAACATTACAGCTGAGTCCAACACTTGTGATTGTGGGGAGACTGGAATGTCTTTTATTGCCCATCGGGCAGGAAAAATATTTATTTTAAACTCATCAAATAAGTGGAATTTTCCACTGGTGGAGCCGCCGCGCTCTCTCTGCTCCACTTGGCCTCCAGTCAAACTCCCCGCTCCTTTGTTGTTGCAGAAGAAGAAGAAGAAGAAGCTGTTTGGAGGCTCACAGCTTTGTTTACCTGTCGTCTCTTTCTTCTTCTTCTTCTTCTTCTCTTTGTCTCAGAACTTCGAGGTGAAGGCCGACGACCTGGAGCTGATCTGCGAGCTCGGCCGCGGCGCGTACGGCGTGGTGGACAAGATGAGGCACGTGCCCAGCGGCCTGATCATGGCCGTCAAGGTGAGAGCAGGGACGAGACGAGGGGCTGGTGGTGTTTTTGACATCCTGTTTTAAAGGGACAGTGTGTAACTTCTTCTGTTATCTATTCAGGAAAATCGATTATTTGGTTCTTCAGTCTGTTTTTAAGCTCGGTGCTGGCTGCCATGTCGTGTCGCCGTGTTTTTACGTTACGTGCAGCGGCCGTCGTCCGTCGTCCGTCTGCCCAATTTCACCTGAATGCAGCAGGAAAAATATGACAGAGTTGCTTGAGATAAACAACCACAACCCTAGATGGAGGAATTCCTACGCAATGTCCCTTTAAAGGGATAGTTCACCCTAGAATGAAGTTTCGCTCATTATCTACTCACCCTCATGTGGACTAAGGGCTGGAAGAAGTTTCAGAGTCCTCCGTCCCTTCTCTGAGTTACAGGGGGTCTCGGTGTAGCAGTGCATTTCAAGGTAATGGTTGCAAGCGGACACCAGAGGTCTTCGTAAAAAAACACACAGCAAAAAACATCCAAATACCTCCATTCGGCTCGTATGTAATGTCCGTCTTGTACTGAACGCCCGGAGATGCGGAATTGTCCCGGGGAAGAAAAAAAAAAGGTCCGTATTTCAAGCTTGTTTGTAGCATTAGCTCCCAGTGTCTGTTGTGCAGCTCCTCCGCTGCCAGTGCGCATTTGCACTGAGACTCGATGGACGGCGACACGGGGGAAGGGAGGGGGTGCCTTGCGCATGCGGAAGCGGAAGAGCTGCACAACACGCTGGGAGCTAATGCTACAAACAGGCTTAAAATGTGGATTTATTTATTTTTTTCTGGACAATTCCGCATCGCCGGGCTCCAGTACAAAACGGACATTACATACGAGCCGTGTGGAGGTATTTGGATGTTTTTTGGTGTGTGTTTTTTTTACGAAGACCTCTGGTGTCCGCTTGCAACCATTACCTTGAAATGCACTGCTACACTAAGACCCCCTGTAACTCAGAGAAGGGACGGAGGACTCTGAAACTTCTTCCAGCCCTTAGTCGACATGAGGGTGAGTAGATAATGAGCGAAACTTCAATCTAGGGTGAACTATCACTTTAATTTTAGTTTTAGTCCAGTCTTTGTGCCAAACTGTCATTTTATTTTTTATTAGTTTTAGTCACGTTCATGCTCTTTTTTGTTTGGTCAAGTTTTAGCCGACTAATTTCTGAGTATTTTAATCAGAATAACCCACGACTATTTTAGTCTAGTTTTAGTCAATGATTTATAATTCTATTTAACCCAGTCAATATAGTATAATTAGCTAGTATAGAAATCAAAATGTTCTTTTAGTCAAACCAATTTCACAATTCAAACATGGTTATCTTATTTTTATATTATTGTTACTTCATTGACTCAAGTATACATCCATCCCAGACATGGAAGATGCTGCTCAACATATTTTACACTCTGTCTCTAGCAGAGTTTTTGTCTCTGTCTCTTTTTTATTCGTCAACAATATTGCATTATATATTGTCTTATAGTCATCGTCACATGGCCACTATTTATATTAGGTAAACGTCTTTGTTGCGTAATAAAGGTTCGCTGACGCTGATATTTCGTCATAATTTTGACGAAAGCAACAACGCGGTGGTTCCACCTTGAGAAACATCTGGCCGTGGCCCTGCTGCTGCTGCTGCTGCTGCTGCTGCTGCTGCTGCTGCCAGATGTGGCGGCGATGTGGAGGTTTTCTGCAGCATTATCTCCTCCCGTTCTGCAGATCTTCTCACTCAGACAGTTTCGCTGTAACGACGTCTCCGGCTGGAAGCACTTTGATTTCTTTTTATAGCCTCGGCTGCTTCGTAGCATCAATTAGCTTCATGTTCAGGCCTCGGCGCTGCTGAGAGAGAATCATAACACACATAATAACTTTACAGAGACTCACAAAGTGCTTCTCATGGTTTCCACCAGCATTGAGAAATTAGACAATCACGGTGATAAAAAAGAGGAAAATCAACAGAAGCTGCTGATGTGTGTGACTCATGTTGTTGTTGTTGTTGTTGTTGTTGTTGTTGTGTCGTCGTCCGTCAGAGGATCCGGGCCACGGTGAACACTCAGGAGCAGAAGAGGCTGCTGATGGACCTGGACATCTCCATGAGGACGGTGGACTGTTTCTACACCGTCACCTTCTACGGAGCGCTGTTCAGAGAGGTACGGACGCACGCAGCGTGGTCATGAGCTGCTCTCTGATTGGCTGTCGACTCACCTTGATGTTGTTGACGGTTGATGAACTGGTGTTAGACACAATAAAATACAATGTGATACATTAAGATACGATAGGATAAGATACATTACGATATGATAGGGATACAATAAGACAATAACAATAAGATATCCTACGATAGAATAAGATAAGTTACATCAAAATACGATAAGATATAATTTGATATGTTATGATACCATAGGATACGATATGAAACGTTATGATAAGATACAATCGATATGTTAGGATACGTTACGTTACATTACGATATGATGCGTTAGGAAAGAATACGTTATATTGCATTACGTTATGTTATGATATAATATGATACAATACAATGCATTACAATACAGCAAGATAGGATACAATAACATATGATACGATATGTTACAAAAGAATACGTAAGGAAAGAATACGTTACATTACATTAGGATACAATATGATACAATACTAATGCATTACAATACAATAAGATACAATAGAATACCATACAATATGTTATAATATGCTATGGTAACAGAATGTGTCTGAGGCTCAGTGCTGCTGATTGAATTGTCTTTGGAGTCGATAAAATGATAAAAACAACATTCAAGCATTAATTAGAAAGTGTTCACTTACAAAGTAGGTATGAGTGTGTGTGTGTGTGTGTGTGTGTGTGTGTGGTTAGGTTACAACTTAGTGTTCAAGAACCCTCTGCTCATCTTTGCTAAAACTGGATATGTGGTTTCCGATGTGGACGTGACATGAGATTAAACCAGTTTATAAAATTTAAATGAAACTTTCTGTGTTTTTTTCATGAGACAGTTTGGAGCGACAAAAAAAGAAAAAAGAGAATTTTTAATCCTGTTTTACATTTGATATGATGAGAATCTGTGAACATATAAGTATATACTGTATACTAAACAGAATATAAAAGATACTCCATGACGACGACGACATCCTCTGCAGGTTTTCGGATGCAGGAAACTTCCTGCAGCAGCGACTTCCTCCCCGCTGGAAAAACCTGTCACTTCCTGTCTGTTTGGAATCCGGAGCTTTTATTGTTGTTGTTGTTGTTGTTTTCCTTTTCCCTGATCTCTCTCTCTCTCTCTCTCTTCCTCTCGTTGCCAGGGCGACGTGTGGATCTGCATGGAGCTGATGGACACGTCCCTGGACAAGTTCTACAAGCAGGTGATCGAGAAGGGGATGAGCATCCCCGAGGACATCCTGGGCAAGATCGCCGTCTCAGTGGGTTCATTAATTATTCATGAGCTTGATGACAAAACAACTCGTTATGTAACTGGATCTGTTTGTTAACTGATGTTGTTGTTGTTGTTGTTGTTGTTGTCGTTACAGATAGTAAAAGCTCTGGAGCATCTGCATAGTAACCTGCAAGTCATTCACAGAGGTAAGAGACACTGATGATGATGATGATGATGATTAGTCTCCTGTCAGAAGAGGAAGAGGAATTTTTTTTTTTGTTGTTTAAATCAGTATTCATTTTTAGCACCCATTGTGAATAACCCTGATTTTGAAAATTCTTGTGTAGATGTGGGTTTCCGAGACTGGAAGACTGCTGGTATTACAAAAATTAGTGATATGTATATAGGTGGTGCACTAAAGTCTTTTCAGCAATTACAAGAAGAGTTTAAACTTTCTCGAACTCAATTCTATCGTTACTTACAAATGAGGAGTTACTTAAACTCAATTTCATATTACAAAACTGGTAGTAAGCTGAATATTCTTGACAGGCTCATCATGAAAGCAGCAACCATTAATAAGAAAGTGATTACTTATATATACGATCAGCTGCTCATGAATGATGGGACTGTAATTAAAATAAAAAATAGCTGGGAAAAAGACTTTGGTGTTCACCTAGATGACCAGACATGGCGTAAGATGTTAAACAATGCCAAGAAAATTACTAGATCAGACAAATCGCATGAAGTACAATATAAGATAATCAACAAATTACATGTGACTCCTGAAATACGTAGTAAATATGATGACTCATGTTCTGAAACATGCAAGAAGTGTAAAAAACAACTAGGCACTTATTTTCATTTAATGTGGTCATGTCCATTGATTAAAATATTCTGGTCTAATGTCCAAACAGAGATAGAGAAGTTTCTTGGCATTACAATGGTAATGGATCCTAAACAGTGTATCCTTGGTATCGATCTTCTGTCTTTGTCTGGTAAAACTGGTAAACTGTTAAATATTATGTTGTATGCAGCACGTCTGACCATTCTACATGCTTGGCTTGATGAGCTACCACCTAGTTCAGCAATGTGGTATGATAAATTGTTATCAATTGTTCCTTATGAAAGACTATCTCATGTGGTGCAAGGCACTTTGGATGAATTTGTTGAAGAGTGGACCCCTCTGAGAATATTTTTTGGTTGTGAGTGGCCATCAATAATAAGTGTTGGTGTAAATTAGGATAATACCCCCCCCCACACACACACACTTTTCTTTCTCTCTCCTCTTCTTTTTTGTTTTGTTTTCTTTGTCTTCTACATTTTGTTGTTGTTGATGTTGTATTATTGTATGTGCTTTATGTGTTGTATGCTGTGTGTTTATTGTGAATGAAATTGAAAATTAAAAAGAAAGTAAAAAAAAAAAAAAAAAAAAAAAAAAGAAGAGGAAGAGGATTCACCGACGGTCCTCAAACTAACACATGATGCCTTCAAAGACCCGTCTCCGTGCTGTACTGTGTTATTTATTTATTTATATACAGTACATACAGTCTATACATCCAGCCGCGTGGACCAGTGTGATATTCGACACTCGTCTCCGTCCAGTCAGTCGATACGAGCGTCATGTGATCTCCTCATTATATGGGCGAGTGGTGGGAGGGGTGGGGGAGGAGGGGGTCGAAGGGTTTCTCTGTGTCCGTGGCCTGTTTACATAAAAGACGACAAAGCTGCAGGTTGAAACACTGAACGTCGTCTCTTTTATCTGCTCTGAACCTCGTCTGGGTTTGAACTTCCTGTTTTCTGACCCATTTAGAAAGAGATGCAAAAAAAAAAAAAACTGTTGGGGGGGAAGCTAAAGAGTCATGAAGGGGTTAATTCTTTCTCCCTCTGTTGTTGCCGTAGACGTGAAGCCCTCCAACGTGCTGATCAACACTCAGGGCCAGGTGAAGATGTGCGACTTCGGCATCAGCGGATACCTGGTCGACTCCGTGGCCAAAACCATGGACGCCGGCTGCAAACCTTACATGGCGGTGAGAGGGGCGGGGCTTAACGAACTCCCATGATTCACCGAGGCACAAAAATCTGCATTTTAAAATCCTAAATCTTTATTGTTTGCATCTGTTTTTTATTATTTCTTTGAACATGATGAAGCTAAAATGGGACCAGTGTCAGTTTGATTGACACAGTCACAAACTTAAAGGGATAGTTCAACATTTTGGAAAATTGGCCCATTGCAAATTCATGCAAAACCGCTGATACACACAGTTTTTCATCTACAGTCTCTGTATTTCCCTCTAAAACAACTCTGTGTGGTAACGTTGTGTTATTACCTCATAGCGTGGTGAATGTGCAGGTCACAACTTGTCCACCAGAGCGTTGTGGAGTTGTTGGATTGTGTATTTGATGAGTTTGATGAGGGAAACCAAGAAATCCCATAATGAGCCTCCGTAGCGTAGCTCTGAGCAGCTCACGGCTCTGCTCCGCCGTTCTAAAAATAGCTTGCACCGACAATTAAAGGTAACAAACCTACTGCTATGACTATAGGGATTATGGTGATGGGACAATTTGCCAAATTGCCAAAAAAAAAAGAGAGAGGGGACGATTCTTCAAGTTGCTTTAAATCTGTTTTACTTAAATATTCAAAAATAAATAAATCCTGGAAATGCAGCAGAGTCGGTGTCAGGTTCGAGTGCAGCTGCAGCTTCATGTTGTTTGATCAGTTTAATGAATCAGAAAAAAACCATGAATCATTAATATTTCCATTTGAAGGGTTGTGTGATGTATTTCCGAGAAGCAGCTTTAACCTCGTCACACCTGCCTTTGTGACTTTGTGACTTTGTGACTTTGTGACTTTGTGACTTTGTGTTTTTCGTGCAGCCGGAGCGGATCAACCCGGAGACCAACCAGAAGGGCTACAACGTCAAGTCTGACATCTGGAGTTTAGGAATCACGATGGTGAATCAGCTTTTATCTCTTTTCATCTCTCACGCACTTAAACTTCATTATTTAGTTTGTTACGGCTCCGTAATTACAAGAAAAATACTAATATAAAAGTACGTGGAGGGTAAAAATGATTCATAATGAGAAAAAATGAGCCGTAGCTCTGGACGTTCGCTGTCTAGACGTTTTTTATTATGGGCTGTTAAATATTCATAGTTTGCTCATTTGCATATTTTCAACTCAGTCTGAGAATATTTTTGCGTCAAGGATTCAGAAAACGACGGTGAGTTCCTGTGATTTAACCCCGACCGGTCTGAACGTCACCGATGAGAGACGAGGAGCTCGTTATGGAGTCAGTTTTTTTTTTCTTCTGTTTTTTTTTAAACGATGAAACTAAATTAGACTCGACAGAGAGCAATCAGTCAGAAAACGCTCTGATTGTCAGAGCACCTGTTAGTTCGGGAGAACGGGAGTCGTGACCAGCGGCGATGAAGACGAAGACGAAGATGATGATGATGATGATGATGATGGAGATTAGAATCAGTTTGATGAGGAAACAGGAAAAAGCTGCAGAGATGATGAAGTCGCTCAGGTTCTGACGAGAAGGAGGAGGAAACAGTTTAGATACAGAAGAACATCCTTTACATGCAGATCAATAAACATGGACCGAGACCGGGAGGTGGAAACAGAAATATTAATATCAGAAGGTGTAAAAGCAGTGAAACGAGCATCAGTAGAATTAAACGAGCAGAGACGGAAAGAAACAGACGAGAGCAGCAGAATGAAACAGTGGAGGAGAACAGGAAATAAAAAACAATAGAAACATAAAGCAGACAGTGAGGAACAGAAGAAAGGATAAATGAGGCCATAAAAACAAAATAGGATGATGATGATGAGGAGGAGGAGAATTAAAACACTTTTAAGAGAAAGAGATGAGCTGAAAAACAGAGAATAAGTCGACGGAGCTTCGTCTCATCACCGTCCCTGAAAACCTGATCGAATAAACTTTAAACCCCTGGACACAAATAAACCCCTCCTCCTCCTCCTCCTCCTCCTCCTCTTCCTCCTCCTCCTCCTCCTCTCTCTCTCTCTCCCTCTCTCTCAGATCGAGCTGGCCATCCTGCGTTTCCCCTACGACTCGTGGGGAACGCCGTTCCAGCAGCTGAAGCAGGTGGTGGAGGAACCGTCACCTCAGCTTCCTGCCGACCAGTTCTCCCCCGACTTCGTGGACTTCACCTCTCAGTGGTTCGTCTCTCCCTCCCTCTCTCCCTCTCTCCATCTATCTAGCTCTCTTTTTCTTCTCTTGTTAAACTTTATTGACATTGTGATTAAGCTGCATTAACGGACAACACAACCTTCAAATACCCCGTCCATCAAGGTCCACAGGGAGAAAATAGGGAAAAAAACAGGAAAACTAAATAAGCAAATGGAAAATAAGAAGAAGTAAGAATACATAGAGGCATAAAATCATGCAAATGTCAAGAAAAGGCCTCAGATTTCATAGAATTCATCACAAAGTCTATGTTTAATACCACACGTCGGCTTCTCTAAAACCAGACTCAGTGATAATTCTTTCAGCCAGTGACTAATACAAGACAATGAGGCATTTTGAACGGACGAGGCAGAGATGAATCCAATTAATTTCATGGGATTTTAAGCAGAGATTTTCAGGATGGAGGCCGAAAATACAGAATTTAGGGGAGATAGGAATGGGTGTGGAAATGATTTGGTAAATTATATGTACTGTAATAACTTCTTTTCCAAAATGTTTGCATCTCCTCACATTCCCAGATGCAATGGAAGAGGTTTGACATTTCACACATGTGTCTGGAATATCTGGGTTAATTTAGCTTTACAGTAGGTCCTCGTTATCCAGTTATATATCCAACTGTTGTAATATTGATCAGTTTCTTTAATTTATTTTCTTTAATTCTGAGTGTTGTGTGATGGGGAACAAAGAAAAGTAGAAACTCGCCCTGAGCCGATCAGACAGATGTTTGGTTTCATCCAGCTGTGTGACGGGAGGTGAGAGTGAGACGGGCGGAGACCTGGAGGGAAGAAGGTGTTAATGTAAAACTAAAAATGTAAAAAGCAGCTGTAATTCTGAAGAAGAAGAAGAAGAAGAAGAAAAAAGCAGCTGTTTGATCCCGTTCAGCAAACGTTTGAGCTTCAGTCATAATGTAGATGCTCCTTCAAAATAAAGGTAGATGCTTGAGTTAAAGCTCCTTCAAAATAAAGGTAGATGCTTGAGTTAAAGCTCCTTCAAAATAAAGGTAGATGCTTGTATTAAAGCTCCTTCAAAATAAAGGTAGATGATTGTATTAAAGCTCCTTCAAAATAAAGGTAGGTAATTGTGTTAAAGCTCCTTCAAAATAAAGGTAGATGATTGTATTAAAGCTCCTAAAGCGCTAGATGGAGCTTTAACACATCTCCCTTCATTTTGAAGGAGACACAACATCCTGTCGCACTGATTAAACTGATCCCCGATCAGTTCAGCACTCACTCAGCTGATCCTGTGGAAGCTGCTCCTCTCCTTCTTCTTCTTCTCCTGTTGCATTAGGCTGCAGCTCCAAAATAAAGGTAGATGCTTGAGTTAAAGCTCCTTCAAATAAAGGTAGATGCTTGAGTTAAACATGACACTGGTTTGATTTGCATGAAGCAGGAAACAGATTGAGATCAGATTCATGATGTGGAGCAGAAACAGTTTCTGTCACTTCACCTGGATGTGAGGCCGGTGTTTCACTTCCTGCTGCTGCTGTTGTTGCTCGTGATGTCTGCAGGTTTTTTCATGCAGATTTTTTTGCCGTGTCATGATGAGTTTCGTGCTCCACAGCGGAAAGGAGCGTTTAGAAAAGTCAGTGTCTCTTTGGAGGAGTGAAAGCAGGTGCAGCAGGTTAAGTGTGGACGTCGAGCAAATACACACGAGTACGATATTTATATTTCTGTGTGTATTTCTATACATATATAATAGAAATAGAGTGAATTCAATGCATTGAGTGAGTCTGCAGCGTCCACACTGTTGCTGGTGGTTTAGTTCTTGGAACGAGGATTTGTCAGCTCTGTGGAGAACAAACAGTGAACAGGAAACGGCGCTCGTTTACTGGCAAACACACACTCAAAATATAATTGTTTTTGTCTACTATTCTCATTAATGCGTGTGTGTGACTCATTATGTTGGCGGTATGTTTTCTCAGTTACCGCCAGTCCGCTCACGCTGGGTCGTTTCCTGCTATTTCTGCTCAGTCCTGGGAAACAACAGAGAATCTCAGATCTACAGTTCTGTCAAAGTCGGTTCGGTTTATTATTTATCAAGAGTTTTGTAGGTGAAACAACAGTGAAGCTGAAATGAGAGATTTAAAGGTCGCAGAGGTCACACAGCATCTGTGTTTTATTTTGAAGGGTTGTTCTTTCAGATAAATTAAAAAAAACAGAGCTTCAAACAGATTTCAGAATAAAACACTCAGAAACTAAATCCTGCAAGTCGTTGTTGGATGGATGGTGGGTTCAGGTGAGGGGGCGGGGCTTTGTTGTGACATCACAACAGGCTTTGATACTTTCACAGTATTAATATAGAACCTAGAGCTGCTTTATAATCACACTACACATGGACATCTACCTTTATACTGTATGGAGCTTTAATACAAACATCTACCTTTATTTTGAAGGAGCTTTAATCCAAACAGCTACCTTTATTTTGAAGGAGCTTTAATACAAACATCTACCTTTATTTTGAAGGAACTTTAATACAAGCATCTACCTTTATTTTGAAGGAGCTTTAATACAAGCATCTACCTTTATTTTGAAGGAGCTTTAACACAAACATCTACCTTTATTTTGAAGGAGCTTTAACACAAACATCTACCTTTATTTTGAAGGAGCTTTAATACAAGCATCTACCTTTATTTTGAAGGAGCTTTAATACAAACATCTACCTTTATTTTGAAGGAGGTTTAATACAAGCATCTACCTTTATTTTGAAGGAGCTTTAATACAAGCATCTACCCTTATTTTGAAGGAGCTTTAATACAAGCATCTACCTTTATTTTGAAGGAGCTTTAATATAAACATCTACCTTTATTTTGAAGGAGCTTTAACACAAACATCTACCTTTATTTTGAAGGAGCTTTAACACAAATATCTACCTTTATTTTGAAGGAGCTTTAATGCAAACATCTCCCTTTATTTTGAAGGAGCTTTAATACAAGCATCTACCTTTATTTTGGAGGAGCATTAATACAAACATCTACCTTTATTTTGAAGGAGCTTTAACACAAACATCTACCTTTATTTTGAAGGAGCTTTAACACAAACATCTACCTTTATTTTGAAGGAGCTTTAGTACAAACATCTACCTTTATTTTGAAGGAGCTTTAATCCAAACATCTACCTTTATTTTGAAGGCGCTTTAATACAAACATCTACCTTTATTTTGAAGGAGCTTTAATACAAGCATCTACCTTTATTTTGGAGGAGCATTAATACAAACATCTACCTTTATTTTGAAGGAGCTTTAACACAAACATCTACCTTTATTTTGAAGGAGCTTTAACACAAACATCTACCTTTATTTTGGAGGAGCTTTAATACAAGCATCTACCTTTATTTTGAATAAACATTATGACTGAAGCTCAAATGTTATCTATATATTAAAACTCTTGTTGTTTTTGTTCTTGAACTGATCTTAATGTAGTTTTTGTTTTTCTTTGTGCAGCTTAAAGAAAGTTTCCAAAGAGCGGCCGACGTACACAGAACTCATGGTGAGTGTTGTTCATCCATCACACTGTGTTGATCCTGTAGTACCACGACTCAGACACTGGGGGGCGCACTAACACTGCTGTTGGCTGAGAGTCTGTTCTCCAAGTGAACTGATGCTCTGATCAACAACCAACCAACCAGTCGATCAGATCAGTGTGTTAATCAACCCCCCCCCCCTCCCCCTCCCTCCTCCTCCTCTGCAGCAACATCCCTTCTTCACCTCCCACGAGGCCAAAGAGACCGACGTGGCCAGTTTTGTGAAGGTCATCCTGGGAGACTGAGTGGTCGCAACCTGCACGGCCGTGGAGGGAGGATCTGTCCAGGAAAGAAAGAAAAAATTAAAAAGGAGAAGAAGAGGAAGAAGATAGAAACAAACAAGAAGCACCAATCACAGCCCCCTCCCCCTCCTCCCACCTCCTCCTCACCCCTCCCTCCCTCCCTCCACAGACGGACGGACAGAAGAGGAGTTTGTCCACCTGGTCTTCATGTGCACCACCTGCCCTGGGAGGGGATGGAGGAGGGAGGGGGGGGGGGTGGGCTCCTATAATCTGGAATAATCTATAGATACCTGTATGCAAAAAAACAAACCACCTCCTCCCCTCCCCCCCCTCCCCCCTCCCCCACCTCCACCTCCCTCTGCGGTTGGATGTCTCCCCCCCGCCGCCCCCCCCTCCTGCTGCAGCGTCGTTGTGTCGGTCAGTCAGCGAGGTGACTGCGTGGCGTTGTCGTGACGGTCAAACAAACAAACAAAAAGGTTATTTTCTTCTTTTTTGCTGAGAAACGGAAGCGAAGAGGTGGAACAGATGATATATATATGGATATAAATATATATATATATATAAAGATGAATGATATAATGCTATCTATGTATAATCTAAATGTTTGTATACTCAAAGCAAGTGTTGCATCGGTTTATTAATTGACTGCATGTACAGAATATATCTCTGAGTAAACACGGGCGGCGGCGGCGGCGGCGTTTAGAGTCCGACGACGGTTGAAGAGCTGCAGACGTACGGCCTCGACGCAGGGCCCCTCCTAGTGGTCACATATAGGTACTGCACTTCAACGGCTTTCCCTCCTTTACAGCGGAGGTCTACTACATGTGTTTGGGCTCAGGCTGCCTGTGAGTGTGTGTGTGTGTGTGTGATCTGGTGCATGATAAATATGTGTGTATGTGTGTGTGTGTGTGTGTGTGTGTGTGTGTGTGTAGAGCTGCACGATTCCCTCTGATTCTACTTCCTGTTGTGGAGGTTTTTCGTGGAGCAGCAGGTCGACGCTGCTGCACAGGAAGTGAGTTGTGTTTGGATCCTTTATTTCCTACAACTTGAAAAAAACAACAGTTTTAATCGCTGGTTATTTATGTCTCAAAACGTTTAATGATTAAAGGGCCATTGCGTAATTTCTCCTGTTATCTATTCATGAATCAGTAACCCCCTCCCCCATCAACAAAGTGAAGTGTTCCTTTCAGCTCTGAATGAGCCGTTCATATCATTCATATCCACATGGAGCAGGTCAGCTCGCTGCTCGCTGCTCGCTGCTGGCGGCCATGTTGTCGTGTCGCCATGTTTTTAACGTTCAGCGGCACCGTGACCGTAGGAAACCACGGTTTACACTGATGCTGCATTCAGGTGCAGTCGGACAGATGCTGCATTCAGGTGCAGTCGGACAGACGGCCGTCGGTAACAAAACCAGATGTCATTTTAAAACGTGGGTCGGGTGAACAATACATCATCACCATGACAACATATTGTCAGGTGTATTGTTTTGCCTCGTGCTGACGGACCGCTTGTTTACATAGAGGCGTGTTTATGCCGTTACCTGCAGCGGCCGCCGTCCGTCTGCCGTCTGCCCGATTTCACGTGAATGCAGCATGAAGAATACAACCACAACGCTAGATGGAGGAATTCCTACGCAATGCACCTTTAAAAACTGAATCTGATTCTTTTCAGAGGAATAATTTCAACTCACTCGATCAAATCTGACTCTAATTTTAACAACATTTCATCTGTTAATTAGTTATTTATTTGTTTTTCACCCACGGTTCTGCACAAACATCAAACATTTTGTTGGTTTTTTTGTAGAAAAGTGACAAAAAAGTGCAAAAAACCCACAACAGACTGAAGTTCAGACGAGTGAGAGGATGAATCGGTGACTTTTAATGCAGCTCTACGTCACACACACACACACATTTGTACATGAGGTGTGTGTGTGTGTGTGTGTGTGTGTGTTGACATCGTGGTCAGTTGTGGGAGAAGTGTGTACCCATCTTCTCCTTGTTGTCTGTACTGAGCCAATCACAACCATCTCCACTCCTTGTTCAACACGACAAAAGAAACTGGATACTATTACTATTACTATTATTATTACTATTATTATGATTAATAATATGATATTATTAATTATTGTTGTTATTATTTAGATCCAGACATATTTACTGCAGTTTCTCTTATTTATTACAACTGCTGTTTTCCCTCTGGAAACTTGACCGATCCATCGGAGACTTTACTTTCTCGTGTGTGTGTGTCTGTGTGTGTGTGTGTGTGAGTGTTTATGTGAGTTTGTGTGTTTGTTTCCGTCGTGTTCTTTTTGGCTCAAACACGTAAAAACGCTTTGAAACTGTATCTCGCCAGCCTTCTATGTGCCTCTCTATAGGAAACGACTTAAGGTGAATAATCTGTTGTGAATCAGGACGACGCAGCGATCTCTGCCTCTCCATCACGTCTTCACGCTTCACGCACGGCGTCGTGTTTTTCCACTTCCTGTTAACCGCGTGTCTCCCTCCCTCTCTCTCTCTCCACATCGTCAGTATTTATACGTTGCCTTGGTTGTTTTTGTTTTATTTTTCGTTGTTCTCTCGGTCGGTTCTGGGAGGCAGGAAGGCGTGGAGCCGCTGCTGTCGGCGACGGGACGGCGTCGTCACAGATGGAGAACGTACATCTTCTTCTTCTTCTTCTGTTCATGTTTAGTGTTGCTGGGTGATCGCTTGACGCTGCTTCTGCCTCTGTGTCGAGTCTGTTGGTTGTTGCTTTTAAAGGCTCCATCTGTGAGAATCAGCTTCGACTCACAAACTGACCTGTTTTCATCCACTGGGATGTTTCCACTTGGACTGCAAGCACTAAGACGTGAAAATGAATCTGTGTTTAAAATGTGCACGTTGATGACTCATCTCTACACTAGTGGCTGTGAATCCAACACTGAGACAAATCCCTGGAGCATTTTATGTTGGACAAAGTGTCAATAGTTACATTTAAAGTTATACTAACTCATTTCTGGCCACTAGGGGGCAGCAGAACAAACAGTTTACACACACACCTTGGAAAGTTGTTACGTTACCTAACGTCCATCCTGTCCCTGCCTGTGTCCGCTGTTTGCTGCAGGGCAGGAAGTGCAAAATCAAAACAACGATCTGAAAGACGCTAAAATGCAGAAGGAAACTTCACTCAGGGTGAATTCAGACCCGGCTCGTTTGGAGCAGTTGTTCCGAAACAGGAAGCGTTTTCACCCAAACGATCGGTTCGTTTGGTTCAGATGTGAACACAGCAATCGCACTCGGATGCAGAAATAAAACAAGCGGGTGGAGATCGCCAAGACGGGCTGGTCTGGTCTCGGCTCGTTTCCTTTTGAGCGCTGGAGCGGTTTGGTTAGGGTCGTCCAGACACGTCGATTTGGGCTGAAAATATGTATAGAATGACTTGGGTCGACTTTGGTTTTTTTGACCAAGTCTAGATCAACAATATATACAATTGACTCGAATTTTCCGGCCCGTTGACGCCTCTGTTCCCTGGTTCTTGGTTTTTCTGTCCAATGAGAGAAAAGCTGGTTCATGCACGGCATCCGTTTACGTCTTTGGACCCAAAAGAAAAATGCAATTGTATCGGTTTAGCTGCTGAATCGGATCAAAGCAAACGGGTCTGAATCCACCCCCTCGTGTAGATTTGACACTGTGTCGCCCTCTAGTGGTGAAACCTCTCACCGGGACTCTCCTCGTCACCTTTTGACAGAGTGAACCGGGGGCGTAGACGCTAATGTTCGGCACGTTCAGTATCTTTTTGTTTTCACTCCACTACAGTTTCCCTGCGTCACTTGAACGCATCACGGGACAGTTTCCTGTTTTCCTGCAGATAAACAACCTTCCTCTCCCTCTCACCCCTCGCTCCGTAACCTGCTGCCTGCTGGGCTCGGCTCCCACGACCTTTAGCTCTTTGTGCACCAGGTGACTCCTTATTATTGCCCCCCCCCCAACCTCACCCCCCACCCTCACCCCCCCATGTAATTGTACTTATCAGCCGCTGATTCAGCTCCTCGGCCTGTGACTGTGTTTTTACTCCTACACGCTCCTCTGTAGTGGTGGAGCTGAGTCAGACGGTGAGATGAGGCGTTCAGTGTCACACTAAAAAAAAAAAAAAAAACTGACTGCCGGCTACATGATGAAGGTGGAAATTAATTTACTCCCCCCGAGAGGCTCTAATTGCCCTCAGCATTTTATTGCATGATGAAATTAGCAAAATTCAAGTCACACTTTTTCTCAGCAGGGTGGTGGAGGTGCCACAGGTCCATCGTGCTCTTGGGTGAGGGGTGAGGGGGGGAGACGCTGCTGGCGAGTCCCTGACAGTCCCATGATGAGTCCTCTCTCTTTCTACCATCAGATAATTAACGTAATTTTTCACTAATTCACTGAATGTGACCAAAGAAAAGAGCCGGAGCGGAGGAGCAAGGACTCACATGCAGGAGGAGGAGAAGGAGGGGGAGGAGGAGGGGAGGGGGGGGGGGGTCAGAGTGTGCAGACCTCCTGCTGCACGATGAGCATCCAGGACAGAACAGGTCCAGACACTGTGACATCACACCTGCTGAGAATAATGACTCTGCTTTCACTCACCGTCGTGTGCATCGTCTCTTACACTGTAAAAACTCTAAACCCCTCCAAGAATATTTGTCTTATTTCTTGTCAAAATGTCTCAATTTTAGTGAAAACTCATCTCTTTCCACTTAAAATAAGACTCATCGCCTAAAAAATAACTTGTTTTTAGATCATTTTCATTTGTTTCAAACTAATTTTCATTTGAAATAAGTAGAAAAATCTGCCAGTCAAAGCAAGATTTGTTGTAATAAGAAAGAAAAACTTGCTCCGTTATCAGATTTTTCTACTTATTTCAAGTGAAAATCTGCTTGAAAGAATTAAAAAGTGTCTAAAAACAAGCTGCTTTTTAGTGTGATGGGTTATTTTAAGTAGAATGAGATTAATTTTGACTAAAAATAAGATAAATATTCTTGGTAAGATTTTGAGTTTTTGCAGTGTAGCTGTGTGTGTGTGTGTGTGTGTGTGTTTAAAGTGCCTGACGACGTCTCTTTGTTTTACTTTTTACATTTACGTTGAAACACTTGTGTTGTTGTTGTTGTTGTTGTTGTTGTTGTTGTGAATGATGCTTGAACGAACGCCTGTGTCTGTGTCCGTCACTTCCTGTCTGGGACTCATTGATGTTTTGCACTGGACTGAGGAGCCATATCACACAGTTTCAGTGTGTGTGTTACTGTAAGCGATGTGTGTGTGTTTGTGTGTCTGTGGACGTAGTTTCAACTTAACGAAAGCGTTTAGTGGCTTTTTTTATTAAAGTGAGTGAGAGAGAGCAGAGTTTTGACTTTTTTCTTTCCTTTTTGATGAAACAGTGATTGTGTAAATTCTCCGACAGCAGCTGTTTGTCTGTGTTCGACCTGCAGAGGGAGCCAGACCGTCGACACTCACCTTGTGTGTTACACACAAGGATCCATTAGTTGTAGCTGCTCTCGGCTGTTAATGCAAAAAACAAACAAACAAAACAACAACAACATTTCAGCTGGTCGGGGTTCAGGTGCAGCACCTCAACTCTCTCTTTAGTGCTTTTATTTTGAAACATCTGCTGGAAGCTGAAAGGGAACACTCATTCACATTTATTATTATATCACATTTATTAGCACAACTTGTGTTTAAAAACTCCCACAATGCATTGCACAAAGGAGAATCAGCTGCTTGCAAATGGAAAAAAAAACATGATAATTGCAATTCTTTTTAAATTGAAAGGTATTAACGGTAATTGTTTACAATTCAAAAATGTAAATTGAATTTTCCCATAATGCAATGCACAGAGGAGAAATCAAACGCTAACAGTCGACAGTCTGTCGCCCCCTGTTGGCTGAAAATGAAGCAGATTAATTTCTGCAAAACAACAACAACCAACAACTGCAAAATGAATTCTGAGACGAAGTGGATTCTAGATTCGTGTGAACAGTTTGAGGATTTACAGTCTCCACACGTTGCTGATGATGTCGCATTATTTATGTTTGTGTGTTGAACCTTGATTAACTCAACAGCTCAACAAGCAGCTCCGACACTTGGTGGTTGACTCGTTTTCAACTCTCAATGGGCTGTAATGAGAAAAGAGTCGAGTCCAATCACGCGTCACATGGCGTTTTCATGTGTGTGTGTCGGTGTGGGTGTCTCAGTGTGTGTGTGTGTGTGTGTGTGTGTGTGTGCAGTGCTATCTTTACCCCGCTGTTCCTGCCTGAGGAGGTCAAACCTGCACCGAGACGAGGTGTTTGTCTCAGTTTCTGCCTCCTCCGTCTCCATCGTCCCTCGGTGTTGTCGTGTCAGCTTGCATGTGGGAATTCCCGTCCACCAGTCTTTTTGTGGCTCCCTCTCACCTGCTGAGTAAACCCTGGAGGGGGGAGGGGAGGGGGAGGGGCAGTGGGGTGAGGGGGGGTGAGGTCAACAGGGGCAGGACGTCCGAGTGGAAACTGTCCTTCATGGGCGACTGTTGTCACATCCCATTATTAGTCCCCTCTTAACCCCTGAGTTGTTTCTGCAACACCCAGCAACAGACACGTAGTATTTCTGGATGATGATGCGCTGCTCACATCCGGTATCTACGGCGACGACGACGACGGCGACGGCTTCTTACTGGAACAGCGCTCCTGTTTTTAGCAGCAATCGAAGGTCGGATAGAGATTTGAGTCTAGACAGAGAATCGGAGGAAATTTAGCTCAACACCTTCCTCGTCCTCGAAGTGTGTCAGCAGATGAATCAAACGAGGAGGAGGAGGAAGGCTTCCAGCCCTTTACAGATGATATCTATGAGTGTGAACTTTGTCTTTGTTTGTTTGTTTGTTTGTTTGTGTGAACAGTGCTGAGCTTTTCTTTGTTCTTCATCTATTGCACAACATTTTCTCTTCTCGCTTCGGACATTCTCCGGGTCGACACTACGACGGCGCGACCTGCGAAACCGTGGAGCTTTCTGTTTCTGTTGGTATAAACTGCTGGTACACACAGCTGTATGTGACTTCTGATGTTGCGGTGTTGTGTTCTTCTATTCGGGGTTTAGGGGGGAGGGTCGGGTCGGGTCGGGTCGGGGGGGCTGGTCTTTCAGAATAAGACGTATCTAGAGATGCTACTGTACGTGGACGAGGGTGTTTTGTTGCTGTCGGGGGGGTTCGGGGTCGGTCGGTCGGTCGCGGCGGCTTCGGCTCCTCGTCCCATGGGAAGTGAAGTTCTCAGTTTATTTACACGTCTCTAAAGCCTCTGCTAAAGACTGATGACTGTTCATTTAGAGCTCAATGAATTTCTATAAATATTTTAGATTGCTCAAACTGATTGTGTGCAATTGTAATGATGGAAATTCAATTAAAAAGAGGTATTTTTACACAATAAGCTCCGGGTGTCTTCTGTTGTTTCAATGCATCTTTTTGTTTTTTTGGGGGGGTCAGAAGGTCAAGACAAACTGAGGACTTCAGTGTTCTCATAATGTCAATGTGACACAATGAGACGCTCTTTGTGTTGCATTCACTTGTCTTGACCCTGCAAGCCTCATGCATGAGTCCTCTGTTTGCTCCCAGAATGAAAAATTAGAGTCTTGGACCTTAAATGCAGCATCACAAGCCTGTTTGCTTTATTGTACAGAACGTTGTCAGGACAAAGTCAAACACCGGACGTTAATTTGACGCAAAAAACCAATAACAGCTGATTTAACAGAAGTTGTTTCTGAAAATACATATAATTATGAAGAGAAACGTCCAAAACCTTCTCTATTTGAAAAAAAAGAGCCTTGATCCAATTTCTGTCGTGAATTGGTGCTGTCCAAATGAAATTGACTTGACTTAACGAAGTCACCAAAACTCAACGTTGTGCAAAATTCGGTTCCAAAAATTTGGTTGTGAGCGAGATCCAACCAATCCAATCCAGTCTCCGCGGCAACTGTTCACAACAGATCCAACGTTCAACCTCATTTTCAATTCCAAGTCTAACTTCAAGTTTCTGCACATCTGTCCAGGTGTTGACCAGATTTCAGATGCACAGTTCTCATATACGCTGCTATAACGCTGTGTTGTCCTGTATAATATTGGTTTCAGCCGATGACCTCGGTGTCCTCATTATCACACTGAACTGTGCCGGTGATAAACTCGGCCACTGTGTGTGAACAGTCTCCAGAAAACCGTCAAAAAGTTGCTCGTTAATTCTCAGAGCGTGAGTGTCGTCGCGGCGACAGAAGTTGTGTTTCCAGTGACCCACATGTTTTAAATCTCATGCTCTGAAATGTCCTGTCTAACCTGCAAATCACAGAACCAACATTTGTGACTCTGATTAAAATATCTCGCTTAGAATCAGGATAAATTGTTTTGTTATTCAATCATCTAAAATAAACTTGAACTTTTAAACCAGAATTATCCTGATTTCAGGCCATCAGAACGTTTCGGAGCTGCATATGACCACGTCAGCTCTGATTAGCTTCTAGCTTTTTCTTGCTTGCTTTCTTTTTGTGTGTGTGTGTCTGTGTGTGTGTGTGTGTGTGTGTGTGTGTGTGTGCGTGCTGCCCTCAAGGCCTCGGCCTGGTGTGTTTGGGTAGTAAACTCTCCCCTGGAGGCCAGAGAAATGTCACGTAGCGCTGCAGCTCCAAAGCCCCGCGCTGAGTCTGAGTCCCGGCCCCGGGAACTGGACTCATTGAACTTCCCTGCATGTACAGTTATAGAGGATATGGAGTGCAAACACACACATGCACACACACACACACACACACATGCACGCACACACAAAATGCAAACAGCAGAAAATAAAAACACAGAATCTCCTCCATAACCCCGATGAACAAAAGCAAGAAGTCCAAACAGAGTGGAGCTACCTGCAGCTTCTCACACACGCCACCTGCTTGGACATACAGTGTGTTTTGACGCACATCCACCGCCGCCACCTCCTCCTCCTCCTCCTCCTCCTCCTCCTTTTAAGTCAATTCTTAGACACAGACTTTAAAGTAGGTATTTTTAACCCGATGCTGCAGCTCTTCCTTCCTGCCTCGACCGTCTCTCAGACATCAGATCACTCTCTGGAAAATCCCCGGCTGCTGCGTTCACAGACGGTCAGATGAGTCAAAACAAAACAAAAAACAGGTGAGTGACATGTGACACATTGATGATTATTGTTATTTTGGAAAAATCTGGAGGATTCACTTCCACTTCCACCCCCGCCCCCCCAGGCCGGGCCACCTCTCAAGGCCAAGGGAGATGCCAGGTTTCCTCCGTACGCTCCGAGCACTCCAGTGTCACCGGAATGCTGCTCGGTTTATTTTTAACAACCCATTTGTTGTTGCTTTTTTTTTGGATGCTCAACAATGTGTTTGCAGCATCTTTACCTTCGTGTCAGCGACGACAGGCTGCGTTCACTGACTCACAACTTCTGCAACGCTTTGATTTGTGTCGTAAAGGAACCAGAGTTGTTGTAAATCAAGACGAGTCATGGACGGACGGTGAATGAACACAAAATGAGCCGTCATGGACTTACACAAGTCCTGTTGACCATGTGTACGTCATCGTGCTGCACAAAGAGTTAACTCTCTTTATTTTCAGGATATCTAATTAAACTTTTCTATTACTGCATATTTAAAAACAAAACAAATGAAACTGATTAAAATTTAAATGTTAACATAATTCTTAATAGAAATATCAACACAAATTCACAATCTCACATGAAAAATTAAACTGCTGATAAAGTGAATTTAAGTTCAGGTTGTTTATTTTTTATCATATTCTGTTAAATGTACATTATGATTCTGAAACAGTGCAGACTGATGTGAACTGTCTAGAAGGGAAAAAAGAAAAAGGTTTGTTTTTGAGCTAATATTTGAAAAATAAATAAATAAATAGATAAATAAATAAAAATGATGTCTGGATCCAGACTGGACCGTTCAGAATAAACAGCAGCCACCACAGTAAATTCAATAAACATTTACATTAAACCTTTTCCTCCTGAGGTTAAAACAAAACAAAAAAACAGACTCTTTTCATGTTGCTGCCAGTCTTTATACCCTGAACCCAGCAGGAGATTCCTCTCCTCTGCACGGGCACCACCACCACCGCCACCACTACTGCTTCTACTGCTTCTACTGCGTCTATTTCTGCTGCTGCTGACTCCTCAGAGACTCTGCACAATAACAATTCCTATTGTATCTACCCAGTTTGTCTGTGCACAAACTTCTTGAATCTTGAATCTTGTTGCTTCTAGTGCTGTTTCTTCTGCTGCTGCTTCTGTTGCTGCTTCCAGGGGCGTAGCACCAAATCCTGGGCCCTGTACACTCTTATCCATCCATACCAGTGCATGAAGCGCAGAGTTGTTTTCAAGGTAAATTTATACAAAGCAGCCGATGCGCGTTCCTGTTGGGACAGTTTTTCGGCAAGCAATCTCTTTTCGATTCCCCAGATTTATGTTTTTTGGGCAGCATGATGAGGACAGTTGCCTCCAGGTCATTCAATCTGGGCTCACTGACGTTTCACTTTTCGGGCGGATTAAACCATTTTTCGCCCTCTCTCTACTCGGGCCCTTGGTACTCAGGTCCCCCCCCCCACTACCACGCCCATGTCTGTTTCTTCTGCTTCTACTGCTGCTGCTACTTCTTCTGCTGCTTCTACTGCAGCCGCTGCCCGGGGCTGAATATAAGCGACTGGCTTCCCATACTGACAGCTGATGATGTCATGGAAACTCTTCTGAGCAGTGCACTTAAAAACTGGAGAATGATTTATAATGAAATGCAGCCCTGGAGTGGGGGGGGGGGGGTGGGGGGGTGGTGTGAGGTTTGGGTTGTGGACTGGACTCGGGACATGAGAGTGGTGGGGTGGGGGGAGTTTTTATGTTCATTAAACTTTTGACATGTGGGATTCTTAGAAACCAAAAGCAGCCAGCCATTACTTCCTGTCGTGTCCCCGCAGCAGAAATTCTTTTATGTGCACAAAAAAAAAGAGGAATGCCTGCAGACACGAGAGGCCTTGATGCATATTCTACCTCCAACTGTAAAGACCCATGCAACAAAGCCCCACTTGACCCGCTCTTTCTTCTCTGCCTCTGAAACACAATGGGGCGACCGACCGGCCGCTCGGGGCCTCGGGCTTCACGACTGTACGACATGATGGACAAGTGGATGTTGTTCAAAAGGAAAGTACGTGTTACATAAGACAGAAAGTCCCTCGTCGTCCCTCGTCCTCCTTCATGTCCTCGGGCTGCTGCTAACAGATCGGCGATGCTAAAAGGAGTTGTCGGAGAAAGAGGAAGAGCTGTCCTTATTTGGGTAAAAGAGGGAGGGGACGTGGAGGTGGTGGTGGTGGTGGGCCGCGTGCTCGTACACCTGCATTAGTGGAGCGTCTTGGGAAAAGGGAAGAAAACAGGATCCACAACTCAAACAACATCCTGTCACCCCCCCCTCCTCCCCCGTCCCAGAAGTGTTTATGCTGTTTTTCCTGCTCGTCTCAGTAGAAAGTGGGAAAGAGATGAATCAGGCTTGTGTAAGGTTGGAATTGTGATGGGGGAGGAGGGGGGGGGGAGGAAGTGGGGTGAGGAAGGTGAGAGGTGCTTCCTCCTCGCCGGCCTCTCTGCTCAAGTCATCTTCCGCATTTCCCATTCGTTCGTTCATTCATTCACTCACTCACTCATTCGTGTGGTTTAATCAGATCGTCGCTGTGGGAGAAGCAGCTTATCACGTCCATTCTCCTAAAGGGAGAGGGAGGGGGGGATGAAAACGTGATAAGTGCAACACAAGCAGAAGCCGCCTTTAATCTTAAAATATCACGACTGACTGTGACTAAGATCCCTGTCATCTTCTGGTGTGTAGTAATAACTGCTGCCTGGTGGGAAGTTTTCAAAGAGAGGGAATTCCCTCGGAAAGAAAGAAAGAAAGAAAGAAAGAAAAAACCCAAAAGCACAATATTGCAGTTCTGCGATTATCACATGCTTCCTGCTGCAGATATCAGCACGGTTCCCGGCTGTTATGAGCTATTTCAATGAGAAGATTAAAGATTTAAAAAAAATGTGACGCAGACAAAGAATAGAAATAATAAAAAAAAAAAAACAGCACATAAAAGCACTGAAGCTGAGTGCGTAACAAGGTTACAGTCAGAAGTCATTTCAGGTTATTCTAGAGTGTAATGTAAACCACGGAGGATAGCTGCAAAAAAAAATTAAAGCAACCACAGTGAAAAAAATAAAATAAAAGGAATATTTCATGTTTTATTGCATTAAATTAATTTAAAAAAAGAGACTAAACTTATAGAATTTCCATATGTCTGTCGTTAGAGGCTGTGAGGAAATAATTGGGGCCGGGACGAACCATATGTTTCACCATGAAAAACAAGACCCACGACAGGTTTAAAAAAAAAAGTATGTGAACCGTTAGTTTTCTGCATTAATTGGTCATAAAATGTGATCTGCTTAACCTTAACCTGATACCACACAAGCAATTATAATATATCATGTCTTTAATGAACAGACCCATTAAACAGCCCCAAATCACGATGCAAAAGCTCAAACTCTTTCCAAGAATATTTGTCGTATTTCTAGTCAAAACTAATCTCCATTTAAAATAAGACTCATCACCTAAAAATTTACTTGTTTTAAGATCGTTTCAAACTAATTTTCAATTGAAATAAGTAGAAAAATCTTCCAGTGAAAGCAAGTTTTTTGTGCTTGTAATAAAAAACTTGCTCCACTCTCAGATTTTTCTACTTATTTCAAGTGAAAATCTGCTTGAAAGAAATAAAACGTGTCTAAAAACAAGCTGCTTTTTAATGTGATGAGTCTTATTGTAAGTAAAATTAGATTTGTTTTGACTAGAAATAAGACAAATATTCTTGGTAAGAGTTTGAGTTTTTGCAGTGTACTGGGACGATGTTTTCATGCAGCGCTGTTTGCACGTCATACCTAAAAAAAATAATACAAAAAAATCAAATCTTAGTTTCATCAGTCCATAAAACATTTTCCCGTTAGTGTTGTGAAATATTAAGGAGCTCTTTGACAAACTTCAGGCGTGCAATGATTGTAATGCAATGTTTTTTTTTTGGAGGTAATGATGCAGAAAAATAGGAAACTCCAAATGGTTCACATACTTTTTTTTGCCACTGTATGGACACGGATATACGTACACCATCTGCTCAACTCAACCCAGAAATTACATTTTCCAAATTGCAGAAAATTATGTTAAATTATTCAGTTTACAAGCAGCTTTTGAAGATTTACTGAATGAATACTTTTGATCGTTCCTCCTCCTGTGACTGTGAATAAGAGACAGGCTCCATGTCCTCAAGTCTGGTGCAAAGAGAGGATGAAATAAACTTATTATTTACATACAGCCTCTTATTTTACATACAGGCTTTGTACTGTAGGAGAACAAATCTGTCCGGGAGTGTCCTGAGAATCTGAATCTTTCACAGGGAAAAGTGAAATAAAAGCAGAACTGATCCCGAGGGAGTTGCAGCCTTCTTGCATAAGATAGTGCAGCTCTGCCACAGTATACAGCCTGAGCGTATACACTCAGAGTGAGCGCCGTGCCTGCTGACCACAAAGGAAGTGGCTGCCTTAAGAGGAAGTGAGCATGCCCCGTTTGTGTGCGCGGCCAAGGGGAAGAAGAAGTGTTAAAGTTATTAGCCGAGTGGGAGCGGTGCGTTTAAGGGGGCATCCTGTGCACAACAAATGCTTCCTGCTGCTGCTGCCGCCACAAAACAACCTTAGCAGGGAAGGTGGGGGGAAACTCGGAGCTTAAACCCTCTGACATGTGAACCTGCCCACAACCAAACACAGGTGGAAACTATATAAGTGCCCGCAGGAAAATCCAGTCTGTCTATCTATACAGCGAGCTCCTATAGAGGTCCTCAAACTCCACAATGGAAAATTTATGTTTTTCATTTCAGCAGGCACATTCCTCCGCACTCACACGATGGGGCCCCCTCCATGAAACGCAGCTCGGATAGCTTATTAAAGTCCAAAGAACATCATATTACTCCACATTATGAAATTATTGAATAAAATAATGTGATGCAACGGGGCAGCGGGATCGACAAAGCCTGTTCCCGGCTCATTACCAGCTCTTATCCACCACAGGTTGTGCGCTGTTACCTGAGGCCGGGCCGACAGTGATCTGATGCGGCTCATCAGAATCGAGGTAATTAAGTGCACAATGTGTTCATCCCTGTGGACGGACACACACCTCTGAACCAGATCAGTCTGATGGTCCAGGTTTTGGCTCAAGACCAGCGCTCATCAGAGGTTTGAGGATTAAACTGGAGAGGGATCGGAAAGTCAAATGTAGGAACAACTCCAGTGATGCATCACGTGTTTCAGTTCTTTATGTGAGGTATAATTTCCATCTTTAATCCTGTACACACGTGTCAATTGTTCATTTATATGTTGATATTTGCCAACTTCATCAAAATCAACATTTGATGACTCATCCAGCGCTCGAGGGAGTCTCTCGGATCTTAGAGCTGTAATAATAACTAGAAAATTTCCTCTCGGGAAATTTTGAAAGGGCACCGGAGCTACTGCCGTTCTAACCATCTCTGTCAACATGGGAATCAAACCCACGTTCTTAAGGTCAAGACAGAGCTGATCAGACACATGATCATCTTTCTATAAGCACTGATATGGAGGAGCTGTAATCACATTAGGTTAACTGTGTTAGAGTGAGAGAGAGAAGTGCGCGCTGACGCGCGCATTTGAGAGTTACTTGTGTGTTTTTAATGTGTGTGTGTGTCTATAACTGTAATGACATGAAGCTGGTTCTAGAGTCTGCGTGTGTGACTGAGCTGAATCCTGTATCAGTCTGATTTAGCTGTGTGTCTGTGTTTACAAACATCTTAACGAGCTCCAGGTGAATTGTTTATGGAGTTAACGACCCTGGCCTGAGGAGCAGAGGTTACCATGACAACTTGAGCTGGTTGCCAATGACGATAGGGGCTCCTCAGACTGAGGCAGACAGAAACGAGGAGAAAAAGACCGATTTTCTGCCTCTGCACTGGTCTCACAATTAGGCTTATTCTGACAAAACGGTAACTCCTATCAGAACAAAACATGGATCAACGGTGCCCTAAGGCCTTCCTGAAAATTTTGGTATGATTTGGTGTTTCTACAGTAAATATTTTGGCGACACGGGCAGTTTTAAAACATCGGTCCGTTCTGCTCCTCTCAGAAAATTTTTGTATTGGAGTCAATGAGGAGGAGAGACAGACATGGCCACACTCAGAGGCTGCTAATTCAAATTCTGTAAGTCTCTCTGATATTTTGAACACATTGTGGGAGACACAACAAGTTTGTCCACAAAACTGTGAAAAAATTATGTGTCTACAGTGTAAATTGTGTCCAAGAGGAGTGTGGAAAGAGAAAGAATCAGGAGTTTTTCTGGGCTCTCTCCCCACTCTAGCTGATTGCATCATGCACTCTAGCACGAACATTCCGTGCAATACACACCCATTATAATCTCATAATTTCTCCAAAAATGATCATGGTCATTGATCAGGGATTGATCAAAAACTATACAACCTATCAAAACGTGGAGTAATACACCAATACACAAGACTTGTGTCTACTATTTAAAGTTTAAACGGAGTCTCTAGGTGAAAGTATGCCTGAGCAGTAGACGTTTGTTAAACTCCATTGTTTTGCTCTTTTTTTTTCGCTCGTCCCATAGACTTCAATGCAAAATTTTGCGCAGTTTTTCGCGACTTACGTCGCGAAAAATTCGTAGACTGTTGAGAAAAGTAATAGCACACCGATCCCGATCAGGACGCACGTTTTGATATATAATGTGTCCTGCAACTCTTCGAGTTGCAGGACTAGTAGCGAATCGAAATTTGGCCGGAAGTGGAAAAATAATAATAACTAGAAAAAGCATTTCCATGAATGGAAATGGTGTGAATGCAGAATGCAATGCCAAATGAGCTGAAGAAATTGCTGAAAGAAAGAGAGAAACAAAAAATGCAAGAAAGTCTGAATCAACATGACAGTGGATGGTATCGAAACCATGACCTCATGATCTCCAACCCTTTTCTCTACTAGTGCGCCACAGAGAACACACTGATGCCGAGCCTGTTGTCAGCTTTAAAAAAAGTAAGAACTGTGTGGAAATTGGCTACACCAAGTTAGAAGAGCACTTTTTTGCACTTTTTGTGAAATCAAACAAAATATAATGCCCATTTTAATGAATTAGGAAGTTGGACTCCCTGACGATGTGACATGACAGAGGCTGGGATTCGAACCCATAATCTTATGTTTACCAAAGCTTTATACTACCACTCAGCCAGAGAGGGCACACAGATTTTTTGGTACCACTGCGGCTCAGAGAGCACACTGATGCTGATGTGACACTGATCAATGTGATTACAAATACCTGTAGAAGGGGAGGTTAATTCTGCCGGTCACAGGGGGCAGCGCAGGACAAGAAATGATGGATAAGAATCATTTAAGCGCTTTACATTTTTCTGCTGTGTTCAAAGTTCCAGTGCAAATCAATAATAATAGTGCATTATCAAGTTTGCTCACAGAATTCAACACAACATAACAACATCACCCAACCAGGATTTGAACCAGGGATCTTTAGGTTGCAGAGCAGGTACCTTAACCACTAGTCTACCAGCAGGGTTGGTAATGGGAGAGGTTGTGACTTTCATGAACATAAGATTTGTCAATGATGCTTAAAAAGAGAAGAGATGGGTAGAAATGAGCCACAACACAAAAAGTAGAAGAGTTTTTTTTTTTTATGACTTTTGAATATTTTTTGGTGAAATCAAATAAAGTATAATGGCCATTCCAGTGAATTACAAAGTTTAGCTGCTCCTCCACTGATGTGAAAAAAAGCAAGAAAGCTTGAAACAACATGACAGAGGCTGGTTTCGAACCCACAACCTCATGATCTCCAGTCATTCACTCTACAACTCCTCCACAGAGAGCACACTGATATCTGCTAACATCTATTCTAATTTGATCATATTTGGAAAACTTTGGTTGGAGTAATCAGTAATCAGTAATCGGGCATATATGCATTATCAAGTTTGCTCATGTGACCAGACTTAGTAGTATTCCTTAGCCCACACTGGAATGTTGTGTGTGGCTCTTGTGTCTCTTAATGAACACACCTGAAATAAATTGAAGATGGCAAAGCCGAATTCAACACAATATAACAACAGTGCCCACCTGGATTCGAACTCAGAACCTCTGCGTTCATGGTCTGTCATCTTAACCACTGAACTACAGCCAGAGGTGTTGAGGGGAGAGGTTGTGACTCTCATGAATGTTTGATCTTTCAATAATGCTCAAAAAAAAAGGTTAAAAGAGTCAAAATGAGCCACAACAACTAAGTAGGGGACTTTTTTAATGACTTTTGAATATTTTTTGGCGAAATGACATCAAGTATAATGCCCATTTCAGTGAATTATAAAATCGAAATCCCTGGGTGTGCAGTGAGAAAAAATGCATGGGGTTGAATGGCAGAGAGAGAGCTCCCAGGCTGCATTTAAAAAATATTTTAAATTATTCTCTAAATCTGTTTGCATTTTTGATGGCACTGTGAGACAGTAGACAAGTGTGGCTACAAACTGTGTACAAAATCTTGAGTACAGAGTGTGATTTGTGGCTTTGGGGACAGTTTTAAAACAAAAGCTCCAGTCTGTGATTCACCTCCTCTCCGCTCTGATGGTGAGTCACCTGCTCTAAGCTCTGCTCGTTAGACCCAATACACACCCATTGTAAAGGTGGATTTTTGGCAGAAATCTTAATGATTTAAAAACTGCCACACAGCTGAAACCGTTGAAGATATCAATAAGACGAGTAATGCAGTAATAGATTAAAAGTTTGTCTACAGTTTAAAAGAAAAATGGAGTCTGAGGGAGAAAGTATGCTGGAGCTTTAGACGTTCAAAGTAGTGTGAAGATTTTAAAAGTTTGAAGTCGTTTTCAATGCATTCCTATGGGGGAAAAAATTGCAGAAAAAGTTAAATATTGTAAAAAGTATAAATAGTATGAAAGAGAAAAGTAATAGCAACACTGTCCTGAAAAAGCTGCACATTTTGATGTATGAATTGTTGAAATTGCACAAAGTATGAAGGAGTAGTTAGATGCCAAAAAAGAGCGGAAGTCAAAAGAATAATAAGTATAAAGAAAATGGCCGACCAGAAGAACATTAGTGTGAATGCATTCTGCATTCACACTAACTAGGAAAAAATCCACAGAATAACAATAGTGCCCGGCTTCGCCGGGCACTCGTCCCTACAGCTATTTCATAGCTGTTGGGTCGAGTGCCCTGGCGAGGGCCGGTGCCCTAATAATAACAATACATTTTATTTTAAGCACTTTTACAGATGCTAAAGGACACTTTACACTTTAAAAATTATAAATTAGAGCAAAGTCAGAGTGGAATTCGGATTAAAAACAGCAATAAAATAGTATAAAACACCAAAAACGGTATAAAACATGCAAAAATTATATATTAAAAGCTAATAGGCTAAGCTAAAGCCCTTACCCCATCCCTTATCCTGGCTGCATACCCCAAGGTGAGGGGCTGAGGAGCTGTTCCAAGTGTAAAAGAGCCACCGTCTTCTAATGTTTGATGTTAGGACGTTGATTATGTTCCGACGTAATCAGGAAATGCTGCAACTTAGGCTAGACCGTCTCACTTACCAAAGGTTTTTGTGGCCGACAGAGTTGCCTACGTTAGGTTTGAGCTTGTGAACCCTAATGAACCTGCAGCTTTCCCCTGCTACAGCAGCATCACTGCTGCCTCCAGCTCCAGGCTCAGACAGTCTGCATGGTCTCATCAATGACAACGAGGTCCACAGGTGTGTGTGAAGAGGAGGAAGAGAAATCCTCCACAGCAGCAGAACAGTCCCCCAGGTGGTGCTTAACATCTAACACCAATCAATATCTGTGACCTGTCCATCCCTAGCTTCCTGTTTTTACTGGAAACACGTCATTGTGTGGAACTGTCCAGCGCTCCGAGAGCTACTTCAGGACGACTTCAATTAATTTACATCAAATAGAAACAGAAAGTTGACCTAAAAATGCAGCTTTGATGAGGGGGATTCACTCTGCAGAATGGAAAGTGCCACACAGGAAAGAGGCAGCATCAAGATGCTACTGAATCCTGCAAGAGGGAAGTGACCTTAAAGGTCACATTAGACAGAGTTGTTTTCGAGGTAAATTCATGCAAAACCACCCGACGCAGGCAGTTTTTAGACAAACAGTCTCTGCATTTGTCTTGAGAACAACGCTGTCTGGTAACGGTCTGTTATTATCTGAATGTGCAGGTCACAACTTGTCCACCAGCGCGTTTGTGGACTGATTGAGTTTCTGGATTATGTATTTGATGAGTTTGATGAGGGAAACCACGAAGTCCGATTAGCAACTGGCAATGGGCCAATTTGCCTATCCGTTTAAAGTCATTTCCCTTTTACATAGAATACAGTAACATTTGATGCTGCCTCTTTCCTGTGAGCTTCAGTTGAACATTGAACCCCTTTCATCCTGATTTCCAATCACTTTCCATTCTGCAGAGTGAATCCCCCTCATCAAAGATGCATTTTTAGTTCAACTTTCTGTTTCTATTTGATGTAAATTAATTAAAGTCGTCCTGAGGTAGCTTTCAAAGCGCTGGACAGTTGCACACAATGACGTGTTTCCAGTAAAAACAGGACGCTAGGGATGAAGTTGAACTATCCCTTTAAAGTCCACCCATTTCTTTGGTAGAGCGAATAATGACGAAGATGTGCCTCTTTCCTGTTTGACCGTATGTCTTTTTATTGTAAAGCGGTCCGGTAAAATACAGTTCAAAGAGTAATCATGCATTTAACCCTTAATGTTTAAGGGAGAGTCACTGTATTCTGACGTTTACATCTAGGTCAAGCTCTAAAAATGCTTGAGCCAAATGTCCCACAATGCAAAGAGAATATTAGTAAATTAATATCCATGTGTAAAATCAGCTGAGTGCCCTTTTAATCATTGTAACTTTCACTGCTGGCAGTTAAATTAATCCCGGGTCTGTGATACCACAGCTATTTATTTCCTAAAGCCGTCCTCCAGCTCGTCTATTCCTGAGCCACCACCCAGACGTGTGCAGCCTTGTCTGGTCCAGAGTGGGCGTAGGTGGCCCTGTCGTTGCCTACGTGATGTGCCCCCAGTGCCAAACATGTGTCCATCCCATCCCATCCCGAACCCGGCCACATCCCTCGAAGCTCCCCGCTGCCTTTTGTTTGGCCGATTGGCACCGACAGGTTCAGCTGTTGCTCGTCATCTTGTGGCGGACTCACCTCTGGCACAACCTCACCTCTCCGGTCCCGAGGAGAGAGGAGGACACACACACTGCACATACCAGGTTCACCCTCGGCCTCTCCGTCTCGCTCTGTCTATCATCAATCATTTGTGAATGCATGCTAAGTAAGAGCCCGTGTATAGCTGGATGCTGCAGCTGCCTGAAATCACAGAGGGGGCAAAATGAACTCTGGCTCCACAAGCACTCGCCTCACTTTCCTCTCACTGGTTCACACTCACAGCAGAATTCAGATCGGAGGCCAACATTATAATAATTTCATTTCTGTTATGTTTCCATAATGACTTTGCAGGCCTTTGTCCAGATAGTAAATTAGCAACTCAAAATAAAGTGAGAGCTATTATCTTCCAATTTTGCAATTCTCATTATTTCAGATACAAAGTCATTTTTAACTGTTATTTTGAGATGGTTATTGCATATTTCATTATTTTATGCTTTGAAATCATTTCTCATTATTTCGTGCCCACTAAGTCATAATTTTGAGATAACTTCTCATGATGTCGAGTTAGGCTAGCCTACTAAGTCATTATTTTTTAGATAGTTTCTCATTATGTTGGGTTATTTTATTATTTGATACAACATCGTTTTAACAGTTATTTTATCAATGGCATTTGATTATTTTAGAGATAGATAGTTTCTCATTATTTTGTTAATAAGTCATAATTTTGAGATTATTTCTCATTATGTTGAGTTACTAAATCATTACTTTGAGATTTTAAGATAGTTTTTCTTTATTTTGAGACATTATGAAATTATTTTGAGCCTGAGCCTAGTGAGTTAGTCATTACTTTTGAAAAGTTTCCAATTAACCACCATTTACAGAGCAGTAGGTACAGTGTGGCACCGGTAAAGACTCCGGCTGTGTGAACCGTGACACAAATCCAACGCACCCTTTCGAATGAGGCGGGATTTTTGAAAAACTGGCCGTACGACGCGCGCGCCAGCCGTTGACGTTAATTGACGGCTGTTGACGTAGCGTAAACAAGCTCACCGACTAACGGTTGTTTCATTTAGGTTGGAGACCGTTTTTACGGAGGAAATTATCCGGTTCGCCGGTTTTTTGTTGTTGTTTCCTGGTCTCAGCAAACTGTGGCCTCACGGATTTCTAGGCGGGAACTTCATAGCCCGAGAAATGGAGGCACAGACAGTGGATAAGCAGACCCCTGCCCCCGAGCAGTTCTCCCCATTGGACAGTGACCCTCGTCGGAGGATTCATTTATAAAGTTGAGCTGTGCTCAACTTTTGGGAAGCAACTGAAACGCGCCTACCCAGAATGCTTTGCGGGGCGTCATTAACGGTTTGACGCGTCCCATAGAAAATGAATTGGCAGCAGCCTGAACGCCAGTGGATTTCCTCCATCCAAAAAATCCTGAGTTTTTGTTCACTTTCTGATCATAATGTTGCCTCTGTTAACCAGTGTGGTCCCTTTCAGCCTCGACTGGTCGGACAGATGACCTCCACAAACGTGTTCTTTGTCACCTGCACTTCAACATTTGCTATCAAGTTTGGCTTTTTCAGTTACCATTGTTGTTGTGGACTGAGCAACAAGTTTTGCGAAAACAGTGAGAAACCACACAGACACACAGCACAGTTCCTAAGTCTCTCTTCTCTTTTGGCGGTGAATTGTTGTAAATGAATGCTCAATGACGGCGTAGGGTCAGAATATTGGGATGAGTCTTAACGGTTGTTTCATTGAGGTTATATTTAAACGGAGGAAATTATCCGGTTCGCCGGTTTTTTGTTTTGTTTTGGTATTTTTCAATTTTACTTCATACCCGGAAATTATTTATTTTTCTGTTGGAAAGTCCTGTTTCCTCATGAGGGAAACAAACGTCCTAGATGGAGCAGCTAGCAGCCTGCACTGAGTTACTCCATGTAAGTTGAGTTTTTGTTCACTTTCTGATCATAATGTTGCCTCTGTTAACCAGCTAGTCCCTTTCTGGTTGAGCTGTGCTTCCTACATGACCTCGTATGAAGCTTTCAGTGTGAAGGTTTTGCTTTTATACTCAAGTTTTGGCTTTGTGTGTGTTGTGGACTGAGATGATTTTTGCTAACAGTGAAACTTTTAGCTAGTTCATGCTAAGTCTCTCTTCTCTCTTTTGGCTGTTGTAAATGTTATTAGCAGAATATTGGGATGAGTCCTGGTGTCGTTTATTGAGTCATATTTAAAGAGGAACTATGCAGGATTTATTTTTATTTTTATTTTATGTTATTTTTATTTATTAAAACAGCTTCAGAGTCCTAGTGAAAACAAATGCAGATGGAGGAGAGGAGGGTTAGCATCACAGAGAAGAAAATGGACTTGCATAGTTTGTCTTTAGACCTGGATAGTAACATAAGAAGATATCTTGGTGCAGGGAATCTAAGATGCATTGTACTTTTCCCAGCTTTCCTCAACTTAGAAGAACCAATGTGCTAGTGTTGTAGTACTCGAGAATGGTCTTGGTCTCGAGGCCGGTCTCTGTGCCGACATCTTGAGAGACTTGAATCATTTTGGGAAAAATGACAACAACAAAAAAATCATATAGGCCACAGTATTTTTTTTTTTTTTCATTAGAGAATCACCTTTCAAATGTTGTTCTTCATACATGGATTGTAACAGCATCATTGCTGCTTTTGAAAGCACCATGTAAAAAGGGTTAAGTGCTTCTGCAGGCTGGTAGGCTTTACCAACAGTTTGAAATATATTTATTTTTCAATATGACAAATAGACTATAATTCTTCTGTTTGGTCTTGGTCTTGTCTTGGTCTCGGCCCCTCAAAGTCTTGGTCTTGTCTTGGTCTAGGTATACTCTGGTATCGACCTTGTCTTGGTCTCGGGTTAGGTGGTCTTGACTACAACACTACAATGTGCTTTTGCTTTTAGTGATCATAAGTATAGTCGATTTACGGTTAATTTTCATGTTTTCCATATCGTCATTGTTGTTGTTCTACCATATCTTGATTTTTATGGCCGCAATAATGGGACACTAGAACGTCATTTGTGGTATTACACCTCTGCACAAGTGTCCCATAATAAATCAGCTCCACAGGAGTTGGCTTTGTTTACCGTGTTTGAATATTGCAGCCAGGCATGTTAATGCTCCTTTAATACTGTATAGAGTGTAAACTGTCTACATCAGTGTTGACCTTCACTCAGACGATTTACAGTGCAGTGAGTGTGACCAACCTGATACTGGCCACTGAGCCGGGCTGACACGCAGAGAAGCCGTCCAGATTCATTAGACCCCACCGCCGCTGGCTGGAGGTTTTAGAGGTTCAGGGCCACCGGTGCAGGAACTGAGGATTAACTCCACTGTCAAACTACTCATCACAATGCCGCTGCCGTGCTATGTTTTGAAAAAGAAACTCTACCCGGTAACAACAAGGCACTGCCGTGCTTGACGAGACAATGTGGAGGTGACACTAGATGACCCGGTGGAGGGTCCATGCACGGTGACATTGCATGAAGTGGGTCAACGTCCTCAATAAAACCCCTCTGTCTTTAGATGTAAACAGTATAGGTTAAGAGTGACAAACTTTAAGACTTGTCGTGTGCTCACATCCCTTGCACAGGAGTCCTATAGGCTATATATATACAGCATCTTCATATAGAAGCATGACGGCATGGGACACGTGATCAGCCCGGGGGAGTACCAGTCAGTGTTTACGTTTGAGTTTTATTTAGCACAATGTAAAGATATAATTTCTAGATGCGAGGTAATTCTGATGAACCATCTGAATCTGCATCTCCTCTCAGCATTAAGGAGCTTTTGAGTGAATTTCAGCTAGGTCTTGATCTTTTCTACAGCTCTGGTTCACTCTCTCCGTTTACATACAGATGTTTTTGGCTGCAGCTGTTTTCAGCGAAACATCTGTGAAGAGTCCAGAGAGAAGCTGTCGAACACAGTGGAGTGTTTAGCAGCTAAAGGAGTGAAAAGGGAGGGAAGACTGCTCTTTAATTATTAAATTAATAACAATATTGGTCTGTGACAGCTGGATGTGGAAGCAAGTAACAGAAGTTTGCATTTGCATTTTAATATTTTGAATCACTTATTCTTTATTATTAATCATCTTTGTCTGTTGTTGGCTCATTAGTTTTGCAACTTACAGCCACTATAAATCAATGAAAGAGTAAAGTACCAAAATAGAAAAACAAATCAGCATTATGCAGGTTCATAGCCTCGTGCATTCACAAAAGGTTCCAAACACAACCGTGGAAAAATAATGTCATGGCAGCGCTGTCTCTAAATGACCTCATGTTTTCAAATTTATATACTGCAATATTACAATAATCACACAGATGTGTGTTCTGCACAGGCAGGAATCAGCAGTGAGCTGTAACTGACTTATTTAGCAGACGACGGCGCAGCAGAGAAACCTGGAGCGGTGTTAAAGCACAGGAGCGTTTTGAGTGAATGAGGAGGGAAAGCGGAGCAGCAGAGATGTTGGCAGCCTCGCACAGTTTCTCCCCTTGTGGTTCCATTGTATCGTATGTCTGCTGCCCTTCTGTCTTTCCACTCGCTCTTCCTCTGTGTAATTCAAGACCACACAACACAATTGGCCGTGGCTCTGGGTAAGATTGAAACATCAAAGCAAAGTTGCTGAATGGATAAAAAGAGACTAGCGACCATGTATTTTTTCCCCCCTTCAGCTACTTTGACTCGTCACGTTTTTTCCATCTGAAAAGCCTTGGCCGATCATGTTCCTTGATTGCAGCTTGTTTCCCCTTGTTAAAGAGAAAATAGCAGCATAGGGGTTAAATTTAGATTTACTGAATATCTACTTGGAAACCGTACTCTTCTGCATCTGCTGGGGTCAGTGCATCAGTCTTGCTGCAAATAGCAGTGAGGAGGGATGGGTTGATCTTGATTGATGCGTTTAATCCACCATTAAAACTGCTGCGTTTAACCTTGATATCAGTGTAGAGAGGGTTTAATTAAAAGCTTCCCAAAAAACAGGAAATATTAATTTAGGATTAGAGAGATAGTTATCGTTAAATGACAAAGTGTTTAATTTGTCTCTGCGTGCAAATGACAAGAAGGTCATCAAGCTTCAAACTAAGTGTCTGAGGCTGTTTGAAAACATGAAAGTGGCTGTGATGTTTGGGAAATGATGAGCAGACGTTCAATGTTAAGTCTCACTGTGTTAATATGAAAAAGATCGAGCTGAACACTCTGCAGCTGCACAGTCTGTTTCTCTGGTGGATGCCTCTGGCTCCCGATTGGATGTGTTGATGCTATTAGATTGAAATATAGTTTTATTTTTAAATTTATTTGACATTTTATAGATTATTAAACACTGATTAATTGAAAAAAAAGAGTGATTGCTAATGACAATACATCTAAATGAGGTCTTATTCTGACTGAAAACTGACTTGAAATTTTTAGTGCATTTTAATATCTGCAAATTCTGTTGTATTAATTTTTAATTGAACAGCAAAACACTTCGGCTAAAATTCTTGTTATTTCTACATATTTTCGTTCAGGACTTTGCCAAGAGTCCTGTTGTCAGGCCAAAGGATAAATAATTTTAGGTTGAACAATTAATCATTCAATTTATTGAATAAAGGGCAGATAGATCAACACACTCTCAATAATGAAAATAGTCTATTGTTTTAAATTCAGGTAAAATATCCTGCTTATCAAAAAAAAAAATTCTCAGTGTTTTCATCTGAAAGAAAAACTAAACCTGTTTTTCTCTTCTTGCTGGAACAGCAAATGATGACTTGATTAATGTATCAACGGAAAACTAATCAGCTACAGTTTTTAAGAACTTTAATCATTGATCAAACAAAGATGATATAAATGAACCACTTTGTATTAAATCACTAAATCTAGATATCACTTCTGAGACCTTCAGATAACTTTAAAAACAAACCAAAAAACTAAGTTTGACCTCAACAAAATGAAAAAAAAAACAACAACCTCAACTTGTGATTTTATGTTAAATATAATGGTTATCTGCTCTGATGATATTTCCTCCTGCGGCGCAGCGGGTCGGCTCTGATCAGCATTGACTCAGCAGCCTTTGTTTTCAGCCTGCATGCAGCAGCTTAAGCTCCGGCTCGTAATCACGTCTGTGTGATTGACATGACATTCTCACAGTCTTTTTACTGCCCACTGACAAACCTGGCTTCCCCCCTAATATCCACGGTGACAGAGTGAGAGACGGAAAAAGAAAAAAAAACTCCCGTCCTGAATCACCGTCCACGTGCTGGTTCCTGCAGACGTGGAAAAACTGCCCCACAGGAGGTGCAAATATTTTATTATTCCCATCTGAGAGTCTTAATGCACCAGTGTGTTGATGGGTGAGGAGGGAAACAGCAAACAGAGTAACCCAAGCCGGGTTATCTCCGGCACGCGCTGTTTACTCATAGCTCAAGACTTGACCGTTTAAAAGAACCTATTTTTGAATCGACCCATCAGGACGAAGGTGAAACACAATATTTACCTGTCACTGGACGGGGACAGCTGCCCGTCCACAAACTCTGCACAAACACATCCAAGCAGAGGTCAGGGGGACAGAGATGAATTATGGGAGTGACCAGGGCTGGTTTGATTGTTCCTCATTGAAGGGATGTGCCTGATTTCTTGGAAGCTGGGTTGGCTCGGCTTCTGTCGCAACGAGGGGTTAATTTGGCTGAACTGAGATTGAGTAAAACGAGTTTCAAAAGAGTTTACTGTAACTTCTCTGTGGGAAAGTTACCACAGAGGAAGACCAGACACCAGCGCTGCAGCTCAATGATCAGGCGTCCTTCAATCTGACAGTTAGCGTCATCATTCTGTCATGGTGAAAGTGTAAAACATGCAAACAGAATATTGTGCAGTTGTAGGATCACCACACAATGACACATCAATATGTAATATGCCTAGTTGCTTGATCTACAGTACAGCAAAAACAGTGCAAAATTCAAATGCACAATGCAAATATGAATACCTAGTTGCTCAACAGCATAGTATATTTAAAATCAGTGCAAAATGCAAATGCACAATGCAAATATGATGTACTAAATAAAGAACATTTCACATTAATGATCATATTTAAGGCTTAGGCTTCCACTGCAGACCCAAGACCTCATTATTCCATATTTCCAATAGGTTCCAGTCACTTATGAATAAATACATGAATTGATACCGCACGGAAAGACAGCACTTGTTGTGCATGAGAGCTGGCAGCTGATGAATTGTTGGTATCAGGAGAGAAAAAGTTGGATTGTTGTGTCCTTAGTCACTTATTCTAAGCACATCCCATCTTTTTATATCCTTGTTTTCCTGCTCAGTGTGAAGTAAAGCTGAGGCTGCAGAGTTCAAACCGACTCGCTGCTCTTTGAGCCTTGAGGCCTGAACTGTTGCAGAGGCAGAATTTGTAATTTACATACTGTATTCCTCTCATATCCATCACATCGATGCTGCAGATAAACTTCATTGTATTCAGAGCGTCATATGGAGACCTTGCACCGGCCGAGACCTTGTGTGATGAAGGCTGACCTTTTCCCCGTGAGCCGGTGCAGCGCTGCAGGGCCGCGCTGTGATAAATTGTGGGAGAGCTGACGTAGACCGGTGTCCGGCCTGAGCCGAGCGGCCGGCTGCCTGTAAACAGCTTCTCCACTGTGTCACACCGACTCCCGCAGCAGCTGGTTCCGCCTATTGTTTCCCGCTCCCGGAGAAAGCGTCACAGGCCGCACTGCGACACCTCTCAAGGGTGTCCCCAGAGCGACCCAGTGCACCTCTTTCACACAATTCATCTCAATCTGTCGGGAAAATGGGCCCCGAGCGCGTAATGGAGAAACCCAGTTGGACTGAGAGGCCGGTCTGGAGCGTCGGAGCCGAGTTTGTTTAGGTTCACACAGTAAAGAACCACCAGCTTCATGTAATGGAGTCAAAAAGGGTCAATGAAAATCCACCTGCAGCCGCTTTAGAGACAACAGAACGGCCGCATTAACTCCTATCGTCAGTCTGTTCTTATGTTGACAGGAAAAACAAGAAGCAAATATAGAGAATATTTCATCATTTCATCAGTGGAATCTGATCAAGTTTTGTTAAAAGTTTAAAACAATAATAATGATAAAACTTTAATGGATTTGCAATAAAGAAACATGGAATAGAATAGTTTAAAAATAGAAAATATATTATTGTCTCCCATTTGCATGCAAAGGGCAGAGATTTGTCTTTTCTTACATGTGCAAAAGAATCATGCACATAAAAAAAGACAATGCAAAGTTGGTAAAAAAAAAATCCAATCAAACAATAGATGGAAAAATACTACAATAAAACATGTGGTTAAACAGTTTCAGAAATGTAATCTGCATCAAGACTCTGCTCTTTAAATGCAAAGTCACACAAACTTTTTTTTTTTGAGTGTGGTGTTGAAGCATTGACGTCTTTTTATTCTCAGGTCCAGAATAAAAATATCATAAACCTACTCAGCCAAAGTTATATTTAAAACATAAGTGGAAAACTTCTGTACACACTCCACAGGCGTTTATCCTCTGATATAAAGTCTGATCATATTAGTCATATTTATACTTGCAGCCACAGTGTACAAAGTATTGGAATAGATGCCCTTTAAACAGGCACTTGAAAATCAGCTTATATACCATCAGCACAAATAATGTTATGCTGCTGACAGACGCACTCGTACGCACATATTTGTCCTAAAGCCACAGACTGGCATCAGCCCTGCTGAAAGTTTCCTCCACAGCGCAGAAGAGGTTTGTCCGCACCGCTGTCGTTAGTCAACTGTGAGCACAGGAATGTCCGACAGGTGCACGGAGCCGTGACAGCAGCCCCGCATGTCGGACAAGCCTGCAGTGCAGACCACCGCAAGGCAACGACTGTGCACTAATGAATATTGAAGAATAAAAATAAATGAAAGCCTCTGACCCGTTTGACCTCGACCCCCGCACAGTGCCACTGTGTTTACCGTGTGTTTTTCTTTAGTCACTGAGGGACACTATTACAGGAAATTTGTGGGAGGATCTGAATCCGGCCTTTCCTTCTATCTTTTTCCTGAAGTTAGGAAGTCCCTCTGTATATTTAGATCACAGCTGTCCACCATGGAAATATCCAAGGCCCCCGAACGCCTCGTGGAAGGTGAGAGCGACCAAACTAAAACATAAACTCACGCCAAACAGGGACGGAGGCGGGTGTTGATGCTGATGAGACAAATATAATGGGCTTAAGAGATCCACAAAGATTTGCTGCTTTTTTAAATGTCATTGTAAAGTGCAGGGTGCAGCTGCTTTATCGGTGCACTGAACACCAAACACAAGAAAGAATCATCCAGAAATGTTTTAAATATGAGGCAACTATTCAAAACTAATAATAGAATCAATAGCTGCTTATAATAAAATAAATGAATTTCTTTTTTTTCTTTTTGAAATATATTGGAATATATTTGTCTTGATGCAAAAGGAAGCATTTCCTTTTTTTTTTAGTTGTAAAGTTTCCAAGATCAAGAAAGATAAATGTATAATTTATATAAAAAAGGCTTTGATGATTAATAAACAATTAGTAAATAGCTTTGTGTATGAACACAAGAATGTTTCGTGTGTGCTTTAATGACTTATGAGGATTAATAACAAATAAATCATAACCATAAACTTTGTTTTTAATTTTCAATTGAGTAATTGAAACTACAGCCCAAAGCAGAGACTGTAGGTCTCTAAATGTTTGGTTTTGGGAAATAGAAAGAGAAACAGGAGTCTGATGATGATGATGATGAATATTTGTTGGTGTAACAGCTGACAGATACACTTCACTATCAGCCGCTCCTCATCACTTCCAGAGCCTCCCGCCCTGGGACTTCCCACAGTTCAGTGTTTCCTCGCCACCCTGACCTCGGTAAACGTGCACGTTCCCCGCAACCAGCTGTCACGGTCCTCATGCGAAACAGCTGTGTTAGGGGAAAAAGGGTGTGACGGACGGGAGACAATGACTGTTGGAGGGGGCGACGTCCGTTTTTAGCCGCGCTGACCCGTTTCCAGTGTCATCCAGAAAGATTCCAGAGGAGCTGAGAGTTTGTCGGCCGCTGCTGCAGGAAGGGCTGGACAACTGCGCTGCAACACGACACCCCATCAAAGAGCCTCTGGAAATAAAGTTTTCATCCTCTGGTAATAAGAGGTGTTTTTATGTAAAGGTTAGCGAGGCTGGTTGCCCCTGGCTTCCTGTCATTGTCTCAGTCATGCTCTCATTTCCATGACGGAGCAGAAATTCAGTAGAACTGAGTCCGATATGTTTTAATGACTGGCACCGGGGCACCAGCCAGTGTAGTTTGTAGATACAGAGGACAAAAAAAATAAATCAGCTGTCTTTGCACAAATCTCTGGAAACAATGTGTGTTTACATTTGGTGCCAAACCAGAAAGCAGTGCGACTCTCAGGACAGAGCTGGGATGTCGGTGAACGTGTTGTGGCCTGGTTGGCTGGTCAGTTGTTTTCTTTAGTGCCTGACTTAATATATTTTTTTCAGTTAAATTCACACTAGCTGACATTTAATCTGCATGCGGCCTGGAAGATGCATAAGGCGTGGTCGGGGTTAGGCAAGCACAGATGGTCCAAGTCTCTCTGCTGTACGCACTCGAGCAGTTTTACTCCTGAGGCAATATCATCAAGTTCCAAATTACATATCTCTGCAGGGCGCTCTTAATTTGACCACAATTTGAATTGTTGAACCAATTTTTTTAAAAGGTTTGACAGGACAGTTGCTTAATACACGATATTTCTAAAAGATGCACATAAAGGGAATTAAATAATCATAGATCTGATGAAAGGAGCAGGACTATGTGATAAAACAGAAACTCCCAGTCAAAGCTCACTCTGTTTATTACCTGTTTGTGAAAGGATTTTATGTTGCGTTCCTTCCTGTTCCCACCGTAGACAATGTTCCCCACACTTGCTCTGACCGGCACCTTTGTGGGGGAAATAACAGGTTTATATTTGAGATCAAAGATCAAAAGGAGCAAAGGAGGAGAAACATCCTGGGAAATGCAGACAAAGCTCGTCTTACACCCGTTCGTCTGGGACTCCCACAATCGCAGAAAACATCACGGGTCGGATCAGGGAGGTCAAGACGGGTGAAGCATCACAAGGCCAAAGGTCAGCTGTCCTGCGCAAGTTCAAAACTGCTCCCCAAGTCTTCACCAATCAGCATGTATCTGCTTACACCGAGGGTTTGGCTCTGGATATTTCACCTGATAGCAGGAAAACCACTGAGGCGTCTCTGAGCGAGCTGCTTTACGTATAATCCACTTTGGTGAAACTGGAGACATGACACAACCACAGAGCTTGTGCATGTCGTAGATGTGGGACAAGGCGGATCAACACAACAGAGAGAAAGGAGGTTAACTGAGTCAGAGATGCTGTTACATGCAGATTATTATAAACAAGGTCACCAAAGAATATTGAGAGGAATCAGATTCATGGTCATTCTTTATTTTATTCTGTCTTATTTGACCTGTGTGATTCACAGGAGAAAAACAAGTGGGAGAAATCCAAATTGCATGCAAATTAAAAATGCTTAGCGCATACCGTTGTAACTGTGCCGGTGCCTTGAGGCTGTCACAGCGTCACTGAGCAACTATCAGATTTCACATAAGTAGAAGCCACAGAGGAAGAAGCTGTGAGATTGAGTTTCTCCTGGAAGGAAAACAAAACAACAAAACAAGGAAAGGAAAGATGCACCACTTCCTCTTAAAGCTTGACCTGTTTGTGGGACACTCGCCTACAGTACAAGCCAAACCACTGAGGCTGCAACCAGCAATATCTTTGTTATTGTTATTATTGTGAATAATTTTACACAAATTTCATGTCACTGACTTGAAAGAAGAACAGAACTGCGTGCACAGTGAAATTCTTGGAGCGGTGCAAGACGGACGAAAGCGAAAAAAACATTTAAAGCAGAAAGTTTCTTTCGTTTCAAATGAGCCACAGTATGTGTTGGTGGCAATAATATAGAATACACTGTGTCTCTACAAAAATGGTAAATAAAAAATGGCTAAATTGCCGGTACACTTGACTAAAACTTTGGAAAGGAGCGCGGCACTCAATGAGTTAATATTTTTGCATTATGGGCAATGTCCTCATATTTTCCAGAGTCTGAGTAACACTCCTCTCCTCAGATATCCTAAATCAGATAACCAAAAAAATCAACATGGACTCACTGTCCTCTAAATTTACATTGTGAATCTGTATTATTAAATTTGGTTTATTAAATATGGATAAAGATCAGGTTAAAATTGATATTGGGAAATAAACCGATCAGGATAAGGAAAAAAAAAAAATCACAGTCATGATGTTGCATACAGTTTCTAGTACTTTTTGTGTCGTATCGTTATTCTTCTTCCTCACTACATTTCAGGAGCAGGCATTCAGACCAGAATATTTCTTTTACAAAGTGACTCTTAGTGGTCGTTTCTGGCCATCATCTGATGCACCGAGCCTCTGATGGAGATCACTCCTCATGGGGCTTTTCCTCATTTAGTCCCTCACAGATTTGTGTCAGTCCACAGAGCATGTGATGAGCTGCAGCGCCGAGCCCGGGAAGTCCACTCTGTTATCAGAAGTGAGGAGGAACATGAGATACTTTGCATCTGTGTGTTTTCATAAAGTCCACATCTTAATCTGAGCACAAGCACAGGTTTTCAAGTGTGTATCCCAGGTTACCCCCAGGTCTCGGGGACGAGCGGAAAAGTACATGTCAAACTGGACTAATGACTGACTGGCACTTTGCAGCTATTTTAACATGTTTATGGAAATTAACCAGCAGGCTTCTGTCAGACAAAGGAACAATGAAGGAGGAAAAGTACTGTAATTGTGACATAGGAAGAGAAACCACGTGTTCCCTCCTTACTATCACCTTTTCTATAACTATCATAAAGATGAAGGTTTCATTAGGAAACCTCTCTGTCGCCTTGTTCACCAGCTTGTCTTTAAGATAACCGGTGTTTCTGTTGTGTTCATTTGCAGCGGTGCCAGCGGCAGGACTCGTCGATAATTTGAAACTACAGAAACAGGAAGTGGAGCTATGATGCAACACCAGCCAAGAGAAGAGAGGAAGAGAAGACAGAGAGGTTAGTGTAACCAGCCAGCACTGAGTCGGACGTCTCTTTATGACCTGTTGATGTTCATTCTGGCCACTGGGGTATTTCGAGCACTCAGCTACCCACGCACGACAAAACCCCGATGGGTCGTGTGTGCACCTCATTTAGCTCACAGAGATGCAAGTGTGACGGTCGACTAAGAATTTGATGGAAAATCACACATCCCATGAAAGTCAGCATATTTATATTGGAAGACATCGCGATCGTTTTGCAACATTTCTAGGCGACCATTCTGCAGGTTACGTAACCCCGTAGGCCACACAAAGCATCAAGTCTTTTGTCCGTCGGTGTGTGAAAGACACTTGGGAGGAGACGCTCAGCTGAAGAAACAAACGGCTCTATTGATGACAGAATTAAGAGGATCCTCTCTTTCCTCTCCTCCTTATCTCAGGATGCATCTCAGGCCTCGCCTAATACCTGCCATCCTGATTAGATGGAGAAAAAAAGCCCTGTGCCATCCTTCCTCCTGTAATTGCATAATCCGGATTGATCGTTTCAAGATTGAATTAGATACTTTTGAAATAGAACAATGTTCAGGTCAGAGGGATTCCAAGGAAGACTGAAGACTGCGGTTTTGTCTGTCGGTGCATCTGCAACCAATTTCCCCACATGTAGACATTATGATGTGACTGACCTTATTGTAGATGCTTGGATGTTACTAACTGCTAACTGCCCTGTTTTAGGGTTGTTGTCTGTCTAAAACAACAAATTGAGTTTTTAAAATTGAACTTTAATGCTGGATTATTTCTTTGTCTGGGGCAGCGACTCCCTGGAGTCTCGTTGTCACTTTGACGTTTCCAGGCAACTCATGAAGCTGCAGTTGGGCCGATAGTTTTAACCAGGTTAATATGCTGTCAGTTATAGCTTTATATTTAGCTCACAGTCATAAGAGTTGAGTCTGTGTTCTCTTAACTTTCAGGGAGAAAGCCAATAATAATACTTAAATGTTCAGCAGTTATTTTTTGGTATTTCAACCTTCATTGACAACAGATGGTGAAGACAAGGAAACACGGGTAGGTGAGCTGCACCGGCTGCAACTGAACCAGGGACTTTGCCAATTCATGATATCCATGTTTACACGGCACAGTTGAGGCTGACATGGCTGAGAGCTGATGATGTGCAGCTGAAGCTGTTAAAAAGCCGATAAAGTAAACTGCTGAGCTCCGGAAAGCCTGTCCTGAAACGGTCACCACACATGGTCAAGACAATCTTCTCCACTCAGGAATCAACATGGCCTTTACTCTGGATCCACACAGCCAGGTTTCATACCTGCAAACTGACATCAATCTAGCAAATTACAATGGACCTGGTGTTGTGCTTGATGGCAACAATGGCTGGGATTATAATTGGACACCTAGCTGTGTGTATGTTCTAGAAAAATAGTAGACAACATTACCAGCTCCTGGTAATGGTAGCCTCCATATTCACTGGAAATGACGTTGAAGGGAAGGATATATTACTCACTACTTTGGGCAAAAACAAAACAAAGCAACTCCTCCACACCAACAACAAACCAGCTAATGTAGACATAACATCTTGCTGGTTGAGTGAGTGATTTGAAGTGGAAAATCAGTCTGATTACCAGGCCTCAGGAGGCAGCTGACATCAGTCACTGTACAGTCAACACTTGGGGGGGGGGTGACAGAAGATGAAGGTGAGAAAACAAATGTCATCAAGTCACGTCTTCTATGAAGTCGGTGAATATTTTTCAAGCCTAATGAGGCTCCACTTACGTGCACTTCAGACCAGGGTGTTTACGATGGCTCATACTGTACCCTCCGGGACATGGATGAGACCTCCCCCCTTGGCCCCAGGGTCTTCTAAGGATTCCCTGATTCCTTATCCTGTTGGGACCACAACCTGCGTCCTGGGAGTCGGCATTTCATCAAAAGCCTTCACTCATCCACAACAAGACGTCTTATTGCATCAGATGCGTCGTCATTCTACCGTAACAGCATGTTTTTTTTAATTAAGGCATATGTAACAGAGCATCAATCATTGAAAAAAATATAGCGAAGCTGATATAATGTGGTTAAAATCTAACCGTCGGTAAATCAACTTAACATCGCTCTCAAGAATGTCTGAGATGTGTTTACCTGTGTCCGCTCAGCTCCTGTTGCTATGGAGAGAAGAGAGCCGCCAAACCACGAGTCGGTGACTAAGGACCGAGGCAGTGGCAACGGCAGAGGCATCAGGCCAGGTGACAGCGGCAAACACACACATACACACACAGGGCACCATTAGCATCCATAAAAACCAGGGCTTGTCAGCATTAATCACCCCCAGCCTGTTATTGTGAGCTCTTTAGCGGAGGTGAACATTGACATCTAACAGCAGGTTTTTCTCCATCATCATGTGTGCACAGCACCATGTGATCCTGGAGACAGCAGGGAACCTGAAATTTGTCCTCTGTGCCTCCAGGAAATTGTCCCAAAGTGTGAAAAAAAAAGAAAAAGTTTTTGGCCCCAGACTGTTTAATCTGAGGACATTTTAACAAACACCAGGTGGTGGACACTCATGTACAGAGTCAGAGCAGCAGGTTATCATTTATTCCTGTAGCACATACTGCCCTCTGCTTTTATAATCCCTGTAATTTCCCCCCAAATAATTTGATTATAGCAGCTTGAATTTTCTGAAAGCAATTCAGTCGTGACTTGTTCAGCAGCATTTTACCTCAGGTGTGTGGTCCGGCTGTTCTGAAATAAATGTGTTGGATGTGTTTAATGAACAGATAGATAGATATTTGTTACATGCAAGGCTGAAACCAGCGTTAAAGACAGTGTAGTGAAATGCAAGACCAAGTACACGACTGTACCAATACAAACACAAGACTATAAAAAAATATATACATGCATACACATACACATTGTAGTGGTAGTGCACATGTTGGTTGTTGTTGTTGTGTGCGGCCAGTACCAGCTGAGTTTTTTAAAATTATTATTTATATTTATGCGCTGAAGTGACATACAAGTTTTTCATCAACAGATCCGTGTACCACTTGCGTGCTGATCCGATCCGAATGGACCGTGGATCAACAATGACCCGTTGCGCCACTTGTGCAAGGCACCGTAGCCTCGATGATTTACAGTGACAAGAAAAGGTAAGTGAACCTTTTCAATACTATACGCTTCCGACAGCTCCACATTACTGAGGGGGAAATGAATTCCTGAGTTTATCAAGACATCTTCCCGGAACATGTCAGGGTGTGTGTCTACCAGGTTTGTAGTGTATTTGTGTGGAGCCATAGAAGTAAAAAGTATAATTAAAAAAACCCATCTTACATCTGAGGAAGAGCCTGTGGTGCTCGAAATGTCATGTAGCTTTTATACATTTATTTTTGCATTGGAGCTCTTTTGGTGTTGCAGACTTATGTTTGTTTGTTACACATGGTCCCACCTCAGACATGCTGTAGTCTCTTCATGCAGAGGTTTGGATCCTTCTGAAGCTGTCATCATTATCATCATCAATACTTGTTCAAACGGGGATTGATGGCGTTGTGCTGGATGGAGCTGTGGCCCAGTTTCTACTGGATTTGAGACGCAGTATCGTAAAATTGCTGCAACTGCCTGTAGGGAGATTTGTCTTTAACAGTCAGTCAGTGAATGGAGGCTCTTTGTTGGTTGCCTTGGTGTTGTCTGGTCTATATTAAGCCTCTGACTGAAGAGTGTCTGACCCTTCAGCTCAAGACCAGCTCTCCACTCCACTGCGTAGGCTAATTAATAAGACTGTCGAAGGTGCTGTGCCCCAGAACAGCACAGACAGTGACCGAGTGACGTGCGTAGTCTTCTGTTTGGAGAAGACGAGTCGCATGAGGACAGGGTTCGTCTGCACAACTTGTACAGCTACACAGAAAATTTGTTTTTGAGAATTAGTTTTTTAAATGAGTGCACGCCCATGTCTGTGTCCTTAGATGTTTTGTTTTGTAGGACATATGACCCAAAAACCAACAAACAAAACAGATGCCGCAAATCCACTCAGTTTAGAGGCTGCAATTAATGAATGTTTGGCTAAAATCTTCGATCACTTACCAGAACTGATCATTTCAGCTTCATAATTGACCAAAGAGGTTTTTTAAAAGGTAAAAAAGGGAGGTGTGTACACTAGTGTTTGGTGTACCTGGCAAAAAGTGAAATCAAATAAATCCCAGAAACTTATAAAATATAAGCCCTGTGGCAAAAACAATGAAGAGATCTTTTGATCTACAGAGTTTATCAGTAGAAATCCGTTGGTTTTCAGGCATAATTGCGATGACATAATCTGGTTTGGCTCCGGGCCAATGCTGGCACAGCAGTGCGGCCAACTCCACCAACTCCTTCAGGAATCAAAGTTTACACAGCCCTTTTCTTCACACGGCTTTTGACTTTTATATATCATCTCCTCTCCAGGACTTTGTTTGATTTTAACAAACCACATCCTTTTCCGAACTCTCCAGATTGTGAATAAGAATCGAGCTGTACATTTGCCCCTTGTGGGGGCTAAATCTTAGCTGAGGTACGCAGTGTTCACCAAGCTTTGGACCAAACTGCAACCTCTGGACGGTTTTGCATAAACCAATTACAGGTTGCTTATATCATAAAGCAGCTGGGTATTTTTGGCAGATTAATTTTTTGATTCTGTTCCTTTTTATCTCATGTACTTGTGCGCTACCTGTTCCTCCTTCAGCCGGCTCTCTCAGGGGAGCGTGGACCCAGTGTTGACGTGGTTGGTTGTTAGCGTTGTCTCACTCCAGGCTGTGTGCCCATAGCAACAACTGGGCACAGTGGGGGGGTGGGGGGGGTTGGGTGTCACATCTCTTGTGTATTCAGAGATGAAAGAAAAAAAAAAGCACAGTGTTGGTCTGTGCAGACACGGTGCAGGATGAGCAGCTCAGGCCCCCGAGCTTCTTTTAGAGGAACTTGTGGACTTGTTCATCCAGGTTCCTCCAGAGGTGGATAACTTCAGGACCATGTGCAAACTCAGAGATTTCCACTTCCTCTGTCACTTTGGCACAGTGCAGAAGCATTGAACAATGAGTGGCACAGGATCATTTAGTCACACTTTCCTCTGAAATAGTTGCTGCTCGACATCTGATGACCTAATTGCCAGTGAGTATGCAGGCAGGCAGCTACTGTGTCTTATTGCCAACATGTTAGTTGGCCAATAACACGCTTGATGGACTTGCTACCTCTTAGCACCCTATGTAGCACATTTGCAGCATTTCCACCTTCGTCTGTGGAGGTTTAACAAAGTGAAAGTCTTCATGAAAGCTGCATGTAGCTTTAGTCACACAGCAGCACACGTGTTGACTGCAGAGACACCTGCACACCTCTACGTACTACTGTTGGTGTAGACAACGTGCACACGCACACACATGCTCATTAGGAAACATGATGGTGAGCTCCTGACGGTATGACGAGGAAATTCTTTGTTCTTTGTGTTTGGAAGAACAACTTAATGAGATTAGGGCCACGAATGGTGAAAACAGTACATACATACAGTGCGTGAAACAAACGTCCATTTTGCCCTTCTGGCCCAGTCATAGTTGGCGTGCTTGTAATGCATACGGTCCACGTGTTCACAGTTTTAGCCGTGCATGTGTCCGATGGGTCTGTGTGGACCCTCGTGGAAACCAGGACCAATTAGCCTTCACTTTGCCTCTGCAGGGGAATTTTACTAATTAAAGCATTTCTATTGAAATTAACTGATTTCCGTCCGGCCAGACGTCTGCTGCTGTAACTGGGACATTGTTTCTGGAAAAAATGTGCTAATGTTGAGTTATGCACATTTAATTTCCCAATCTGTGCATCAGTGGAATTCACCTCCACGTGTCTGGACGGCTGCAGCTCATCAGACAGCAGGGTCTCAAGCTGCACAGGTATGAAAGTGCCGCTCTGTATCTGCAGCTCTTTGACGGGATAGTTTGTTGTGACTGTCTTGTTTTGAGGTCAGGCAGAAGTTTTAGTGGTGTATCCAGGATGCGGCTGCTCTCAGAAAAGGTGAGAGAAGTGAAGTGTTTGCCAGACTTCTGCCAGTGTTAAGGCTCACTCTCTAAAACAATCCCATCCTGTCCACAGCTGTTGTTTTCTCTCCTCTCTGCCCCAGTCCCCCGATTAACCACACTGACCAGTGAATAACCCCCCCTCCCACCCCGTTCACTCCTCCCTCACTCTGAATAGTTAATCCCTCTCTCTGTTTGTCTGTAGATATCTGGCACACACAGCAATGCAGCCTTATCCCGAGCTTCTGTGGTGTCCATTTAATCATTGACAATGTCTTTGTGTATCTTGCATCCTGTGCGATAAAATCACCATGCTAACAAAGCCACGAGCCCTCCTGACAAAATGAAAATGAATAGCACTGTACATGGAGCTGTGGAGTTACCATTTTCAATGCTAACTGTTGACTTTGTGTGGCCAGTGCAAAGGTGAATGTACTCCAAACACGTCACACATGATGTGCTGTTACAGTAAAGCTTGTTTTTAATGAATCTGTCAGGGGCTGTTGATTTTTCCACATCGAGACCTGCTCTGCTTCAATTATTGATCAGTGTATCAGTTATATTTTTGGCCCAATTGTTCAAACTATGAAGTGAAAAAGTTGGCGTCCCACCACCGAAACAAAACACATAGCGACTCAACCAGCAGTGATATGAAACAAAGATAAGCAGAAGCAGCAAAGTTTAACTTATTTTACACTTGCAACTTAATTTTCTAAAAGTGGCTTTAAAGCAGTAATTTGATAAGGTTGTTTATGCTTTGCAAAGAAAAAGGGAAAACATCTATGTGCAGTGACTGAATGAAAACACAATTGGGTTTTTCCCAGCTACATTATGGTCACAACAAAACTGCATAGTATCTAATGGAGGGAGCAAGTACCACAGAGGTCAAGATAGCAACAACAAAAAATTATATTTCAACATGTTTTATGAATTATCTTTTATAGCGATGTGGCTCCAGATAATTAACTTGCAGTAATATCTGCTCTGTAACGTTGAAGAGACGACTGCAGGATTTCTGTGTCACAAGTACAACAGGCCTTCATGCACAGAGCTGACGGCAGCAGGGGCCCTCTGAAAAGCTCTGGGATGAAGAACCTGGAGCTTGTAGCATTTCTGTTCCTGGAATAGCACTTTAAATTACAGACGCCAACATGCGAAGTGCAGCAACTGACCTTTCTCCTTCAGGGCTAAACCCATAAGAAGTAGGTGAGCTGACCCTACAGCCCTGCGGTGACATCATAACCCAGTTCTTTAAAAAAAAAAACCCAACATATTTTTATCCCACCAGAGGATTGAAGTAAGTCACTGTGACGTTAACGAGACACCAAGAAACATTGTTTATGTGAAAAGTCCTTCTGCTATAGATGGATCCTCTGGTCAAAGTCAAACCACTCGGTCTGCACTTGACGCCCGGAGGAATCACGGTCGCACATCAGCTGGTTGAAGCCGGAGCAAAGAGCAAACACTACATTCTTTGAGGATATCACAGTAATCCCTGTCATTACTGAAACCGGAACCGCTGACACCTCGAGGTGCGGAGGGAGTTGGTGCTAAAGCGTCAGGCACCAGGAGACGGGTCAGACAATATGGCAGCCCATTGCCCCCCCCTCACCCTCCCCCACGGGCAGCTGGAGTGCATGTGACGACCCGACACGACTTCCGAGTCTCGTGGAAACTCTGACGGGTCAACGCTCGTCGTTGTGGTCAGATATGTTAGATGTAAACAAAGTCACGTTGTGGAGCTCTGCTTTGATCAACTTCCAGGCCACGTGTGGCTGTGATGCTCACTGAGCGCTACAAAGGAAAACCGCTCGATTGATTGAAACTTAATTGATTACATTACTTTACTAAATTTAGCATGATTTACTGTTGTTACTCAGCTGACAGCTCCATTAAAGGCGCCTTTAATCTACTTAAAATCCACCGGACCCACGAGCTCTATCGTTTGTATTTAACGCTCCTCAGAGTTGACCTGTTTTCAAATATAATTTAAATTCTCTATTTTCTTAGAAAATGTTGGTGTTTTATTCAGATTTCCACCATCAAAGTCAAATTTGACAGGGGAAGACCAGCTCTATTGATTAAAGGAAGGCGGTTGGTTTTTTTTATGTTTGTATGTCTGGCTATAATTCTATCAGAGGTGATGTGCGCGCCAAGTGAACTGCTGATCTGAACACACAGACTTGGCTAAAAATAAGCTCCAGTGGGGCAACAAACACGAAGCAACCAGACAATCAGGTGTTGTAAAGAAGCCAACAGTTTAGGCGGATTAGCCACCCAAAGTGACCGCACCCACCTCAGCTATGTGAGAGTACAGTAGGTCAGGTCTGAGGCAGGAGGTTGACGTGTGAAGTGATCGATGTGTACAGATTGGCTGATCGGGAATCGAGCCCGCCCGCACAGCGCCGCGTTAGACGTCAGCGCTCAGACTGCGATCAACAGCTACGTTCCAGCGAGACCCACAAGCCGTTGGTGGTGACGGGCTGTGTCTGTGCCAAGGCCTCTTCTAACTCCACACCTCAGTAACTCTGCAGCCATCAAACATTACACAATATGATTTATCTGCCCGACAGCTGCCACACAGGATACACACTCTGTGTCCAAATTTAGGACGAGCACAGACAATAAGGACTCTTTTTACGTGCGAGACCTCCCAGTACATCAGCTGATGACCTCAGTTCATCCAGGAGTCTCTCATCCACCTAAATGTAGTTCACACAATCACATATACACAGATAAACAGATTCACAGAACTCATAAATCACTGATGCTTCTTGTCGCTTTTATGGCAACTTGTGAGGAAGATCTATTGGCCATAACTGTAACTACTATTAATATACTGTTGATTATTAATCATATGGCCAAGCTAAATGGATGGGATGGTTTTCATTTAGAAATAACAACCCACTGTGTATTTTATGATTGTCAGTGTCATGATGTTGATGTGATGTTAGTCCTCTTATCTAACAGTACAGACCTGATGTCATTGATGTGTTCACACCCCAGGTTACCATAGTTTGTGTAATGTGTATGTGTTCATAGTACTCCAGCCAGTTGTTAATGAAGAAGTCGGGTCAGTAGTGATGCAGCGCTGCTCGTGATGTGAGAGGAGTTTGACACAACAGCAGGATGTAGCTGAGTCACCTGCAGCTCTGAGGTTTCCTCCTCCTGTTACAACATTTAAAATGGACAGGTTGCTCAAAACCACCGTATTTCATTGATGTGGCTTTGGTTGTATTTTCCTGTATCTGCTTCAATACTGTTAAAGCTCAACTATACAAGCCCGGTCTCTTTTCCTCTGTGTCTGTTTCAACGAAGCCGGTGAGAAATCAATCCATGGAGCGGTGGATGACGTTATTTACCATCTATCATGTTACCATGTGTATATCTGTGTAGTCTTATCTGTCATCAACAAGAGATTACGGGTTACGGGGCGCGTTATGTTTGTGTGGCGGTGCCGCAGAGACGAGAGCTGGGACACCGGGTCGGAGGCTCTGATCTTAGGTTGGTTTTCAGCCAAGAGACGCTAGGTGGAAGGTAGAGAGCCTCCATTCTCCCTGGAACTAGTTACAAGTCATGATTTAACCAGCACTAGGACTCTGGAGCTGTTTAATTAAAATGAAAAATCCTGCATAGTTCCTCTTTAATGTGGAAAGTGTTAGATTGTGGGTTTAGTTTTGTACTGATTCTGATATCACCTTTCTCTATTGTAGGTCAAAGGTTTTCCCCTCTAGTCCTCTCAACTCTCTCTCTGTCCCACACACACACACACACACATGCATACACACACATACGTATCCCTATTTATAACTGTAAATCAGTCAGGACCATATAAGACAGTGGTTCATTCAGCCGCTAACACGCTGTGGAGCAGTTGATTTTATTACCACTCATATTTGAAAATCAGACTAATCAGCAATAATGCACAGCAGAATCAGATTTATTCTGTGCGACTCTGCATGTGATCCTGATGTCACTCAATAACACACATATTCATGCTGCTGCCTGCACGTAATTACTGTGGTTTGCAGACCTATGAGGAGAAAGTCTGTTCTCTGATTTGATTTGTTGGACAACCGCTGCTGTTTGTGGTGTCTGTTTCATGCTCTATAAAAAGAACAAGTGAGGCCTGATTGAATTAGCAAAACGATTCGGTCTTGTAATGATGATGGGAACGCTTCCTAATTGGCCGTTTCAGCATGCGTGTGTGTTGAGTTATCAGCGGGGATGAGGCAGCACAGATCTGGTTCGTCCTTTCGTCCGGCGCTGTGGACTTGTCACCCTCTCTGAAGCATTGTCACCCTGTTGTGGTCGGTTACAAAAGACCAAATGACTCTGCCGTTACGCTGCTACATCACGCTGCCTCTCGCATCACTCACATTCTTTGGCTTTTTTGCCAACCTGACATTCTAGTGAGCGTTTGATAGGCGGATAATAGGAGGATCAGAACTGGAATTTGTTGAACAAACTGGGGTGCTTTGACTCGGAAACCTTTGTGGGTCCACGGGGTCCGTTATGCTGCATTCTTCACCCAGGTGAAACAAATGGGTTGTGTTTTTTTTAACCACTGCACATCTACACATACATCAGCAGTACAAGATGTGTTGCATAACCTACAAAAGAAAATACAGAATCTGCTGCTGAAGAGACTCTGTGATCTTTAGCATTGTTTCTGTGGACAAAATTAGAAATGTCTGAAATGTTCCTTTGTCCTAAGACGAGGCTGAACAAAATTTGTTCTGGCTGGAATTTCAAGATTATGTTCAGGCATCCATAATCAAAACAAGACGGACACCACCACCCCCCCCAAATGTGTGCTCCTTTCTGGCTGACAATATGAGGAACTGCTCTAGTTTTCTCACTTGAGAGGGCTGCACATGTCTTACATAAACTCATCCTCCACCAACTAGAATTACATATACTAACAAACACTGACTGGTTTCTCCATAAAGGTGGGATCTGAACAGAGTGCACAGAAAAGCAGCAGTGTAGGTTTCGCCTCCCTGCAGGTAAACGGGGGGGAAAGACAAAGAGTAAAAATGCTGCAGTTGTTTGAAAACAAGTCAGATATTGAGTTGTGTGTGGAGCTGGAGTTTCATGCAGTGACAGTTCAAACAGGAATGGATCAAAATGAAGATTACACAAAATGTAATTCCACAAAGTGCAGGAATTGGATGTAAAGAAATGTGTCGGGTCCCTTCTGCAGGTGAGGTAACTACAAGCTCTGATCATGATCTGAGTTAAGACAGTAGTTCAGTTTTTTAGACTTGGTGTCTAAAAGTCTTCTAACTTACAAATCATCAAATTATCCTTCAGTCGTCCAGAGGCTGAGTCAGGTTTAGACTCAGACGTCATGTCTCCCTCGTGCTTGTTGTCTTACGGACTCATCACAAATCACAGATGAGTGGCAGCTCCGTCTCCCAACATGTTCCTTCCCAATATGTTCTCCCGTGCAGAGGTTAATCTCCGCTGCACAGGGGTCGGAGCTAAATATGAGGATGAACCCCATCTGTCAAACAGCAAAGCCCCCCCTGCCAGGCTCAGGTTGCCCACCCCGCCCAAGTGTGCCATTAACCTCCAGGCCTCAGTGCTGCAAGGAAGGTCAAGGTTAGACTGCATGTGCCGGGTCAGATGTAGGTCTGCAGGACAGAGCCCCCAGCCAGAATTATCACATAACTTTCTGACATGCATCAGAGTTATTTTTGATATTAACAAACATTTGGTGCTTCAGCTGATGTTTCTGATCACAAACAGACGGCTAAACTTTGTGTGAGGTTAGTTTATCTAAGACAGACAAATCAAACTAGTTACTGATTAACCAATAAATTGATGAACATGAAATCCAAGGGTTACAGATGTTTTGAAGTGAAGATGCACTGATATAAAACAGAAAAGCGTTGAATTCTTATACCTGAAAAGCTATTTGGAGAACTTGCATAAATTACTGAAATAATAAACAGATGTGATGTGATTTATAATTTTCTGCTGTTTGCTTGTCAAGATGTTGAAGACGACAGCATCAAAAGGCCCACGCCTGTCACTTTGATGTAAAATCCCACATAGTGGCGGCGTCCTGACGCCCAGTAACGGCTCAGATTGACACATCGCAGCGACTGAGACTGTGCTGATCGCTGGTTGAAGAATTTGTGATAAGGATGGGATATTTGTTATATATCAGGGCAGATGGTGAGCTGGCCGTCGTACCACCTGTTCAACCACATTTTGGACTTCTGTTTCTCAGCTGCGGCAGATTATCTGAGCCGCCTCTTAATCCTCAACTCAGGTCTTAAGGAGCCATTGTTGTACCTGTTTTGTTTTCCTCTCTCTGAGTGTTGAGTGTGAAATCCTCTGTGGTATCTGTGTGTGTGTGTGTGTGTGTGCCGACTATAGCTGGTGCCAGTGAGCAGATGCAGGAAATGGAGACACGTCTTTTGGGGATATGATTCATCTGGTCAGCAGCACAGTGAGATCTAATTCGCCCCTCGACGAGGACAGCACACGAGGAAAAAAAGTTTCAGCATGGCTGATGAATTATTCAGGACGTGACATAACGGCAACATGTTGTTAAGCAGCCGTCTGTTTCACCTGTTTCAATCTGCTGCTGACGGTGCTGAGACTTTTAGTTCAGTGTCAAAGGAAGCAGGAATCAGGACTCAAGTGTTTGTTATGGTCAGTTCCCATCCAGATATAACTTGAAACTTTTTTTTAAAACTCTGAGCTTCCTTTGACATTTGCTGTGACCTGTTTGTTGACAACACAAACCAGCGACGTAACAAAGCTCCGATCTGTCAACCCCACAGCTCTGGATTTGGCCGAATGATGCCACCAATGTGAGCAGAGCGGAGCAGTATGCCGGTCGCCGCGGACTACAGGCAGCTGGCTCTGAAATAACACCGAGCGACTGGCTCGCTTCTCAAAATGTCAACAAAGAAAAGAAAATTTCGATGAATGTTAAGGGAGGTTACGGTTCAGGAGAAAACGATTATGTGCCGTCTGATGACAGGCGTTTTGTCCCTGACGGTGACAGTGTTTTGGCGTCGCTTCAAAGACGGGTCAACTGCAGCTGGCCCAGCTTCAAAGTAAAGCTCCGCTGAGAGGCAGCGAAGCGTATTTGATGTCCACTGGATGGTCAGGTCCTCGGAAAATTCCACCGCCTCTGCAGCCCTGCATGGCCGGGATCCACCAAAACCTGCTGCAGCATTGTTGTTGTTGTTATTATTATCAGCACTATGATTAATAATCTAATAAGTGCTGCTGTACAACCATTGTTCACATGACATAATTTAATGGCACAATGCAGCAAATAAAAAAATGTAAATGTTAAACTTGCATCAGTGCTGAAATCAATCATTGATTAATTGATCAGGGAACTGAGGAAAGTTTCTTCAACAGTTCATGTAATTGTTTATCATCAAGTCTGCAGGTAGAGGACTGTGGCTCTTTACAGCTGTTCCTTGAAAAACATCTGTCTGCTGCAGCTGAGTGTGACATGAAGTAGTGAAACTGTGGACAGATGCAAACTGAGCCGCTCCATGAAGCTGAGAGGATCTGCAGATTTTGTGAAAATAGTGATGATGAAAGCGTCTGTGAGTCCGTCTCCAGCCGTCTCTCCTAACATGGCAGTGTCTGTACGCACTGGGCTGCTCTCCTTGGCTCGCTGTGGGCCGGGATTACACCTGATCGTATCTGTGTTCCCGTTATTATATTCCTCAGCTCTCACTTGTACTGTTGTGGAAAGTATTGCAAACACAAGGGGGAAAGTGATTTTTCAAGTTGACGTTGTGAAGCAGGCACTGAAAATGTCGTCATGAGTGCGATTCGGCAGCGGCAGCTCAGACTTTCCAGTTGGTGGAGATGGGTAATAAGTCCAGGCAGCTGGATCCATCACCGCGGAGGGTTAGGGAGAACCTGAGCAGCCTCCGGTCGTCCACCTTCTGCGGTTGTGGCGGCTGTGATGGTTTTGTCTGGCCAAGCGGGGGTCCGTGTGAAGCAGGAAGACGTAGCTCCAGCTAAAGACAAAACAGAGTGAGGATCACAGGTCTGGACGAGAGCTGGGTCCGTTTGAACGTCGGGTTCCCAGAAGCTTCGATAAAAGCCAGAGGTTCCGGTTATAGTTCGGGAGCACAGATTATGTTTGTGTTGCAGCTCCAAGCTTTTTACTGCGACATTGTTGTTTCCAGTTTTCATGTAGCTCTAAGAGTCTGAGCTGGGCCCAGTCAGCCGCGCAGCACCACGTATAAAACACAAATAAATAGTGATAAAAAGTAAACAGTTTGGATACTTGATATCTCAGGGGTTTACACAGAAATAATGGAAGTTGGCCTAACATTTACCTTTGGATGTTTACTCCACTGATACACAGTGTTATTGTTTTCATAAACAGGGAGCGAGTGGAGCTGCACAATAGAAACACAGAGGTTCACCTACAGCAGCCCGAGCTGCAGCACTGTTTCACTTAACAATGTGCCACTATTCTTCCTTTCGGACAGGAAGTAACCTCAATGTGCCTTTCCTGGTCACAACTTTAAATTAATAATTCAATAAATAAATGCAATATTAAATGGTGTGACCGGAAAGGCACTCCTTACTTTCCCACCAGTGTCGCCCCTCTGGGACAAACTGGTGCCACCTTCTGCGCTTTTGTTTACTAGAAAATAAATAAATAAGGCAAATATTCTCCTGTCACTTTATTGTATTAGTATTTTTCCAGATGCTTGACTTGTATATCTTCTGTTCGGTCCTGTTCTGCATTCGTCTGTTGTGGTTCGGAGCATAAAATGTGATTTTAAATTATGTCTCACAGAGGAAATATGAAACATGGATCCTGATTATAATAAGCAACTGAAACAACTCTGACTCATTCTCTGTCTTCCCCTTTCAAGATGATCGAGATGAATCAGATACTGTAACTGCTTTATGTCAGAGGAATGAAACACACACACACACACACACACACACACACACACACACACACACACACACACACACACACACACACACACACACACACACAGAAGCATCACGTTCAAAGCTTGCGTTCTGACTCCACAAGTTGACATTAGTGTCAGTCTTCCTTAATGGTAAACCAAGGAATTTTCCATTGAGTTGGGTTGACGTCCAGATTTTTTTTTTGTTTTTTTTTTTTGGTCTGTGCAGTGGAGAAGGAGAGGAGGCAGAGCTGAGGAAGAAAAGGAAAACTAGTACCAGCATGAGGGGGAAAAAAAAAGAGTTTCCTCGTTCTCTGCTTTCAAAGAACGGAGGACAATGAAATCCTGATGTTTAGCATTAATTTAGAACATGTATTGATCATCTCTGTGGGATTTACCAGAGTGGAGGACAGATCACAGCACTGCTTCGTGACTCTAACCAGGTTGTGAACCTTTAGAACAGAAGCTTTGCCTGCTCGTGACCTCTCGTCACACGTTACGTTTGTTTGAGCCAGGAGTTGTTGAAATAAAAACTGGTTTGACTTCCTCCAAATCTGAGTAATTTTAGAGAGAGGCAAAACTTTCCAGGAATAAAGAGTCAGTCAAAATATTCATCATTGTGTAACAGAAGTAGGTTGTTGAATGTTGATTTAAGCCCAGGCGGCTCTGGGAGCGATCGTCCAATTTCTCTTAACCTTCCCTTCAGGTTTTTGATGTTTTTTCTTTGTGTCCTTTGATCTGGTTGAAAAAGTTTCACTGATGTCGACCTAAAAAAAGACCGCTCCAACCTTGTCTATGATTTTTAGGCTACTTAGGCTTTAGTTTTGAAAGATGTGTTAATTTATTGGCAGCAGCATCTAGCAGATGCAGAGCCACATGATTATTTAGTTTGGTGTGTCTGTTCGATTAATATAAGTCAAGTGGTCTCTTTTTGTTTTCAGCTCTGTGTTTGGTCTCCACCAGCTGAATGAGGTGAAAAAGCTGCAACATCATTTATTATTTAGTGTTATATTGTGAAATAGATTGATTATTGCAGGTGCAGACCATCAAGTTTTCTTCAAAGAACTGTTCCCAGTGTGCGTAAGCCTCTTCATCAGTGTTTAGACTGTAATGTCACAGTAAAGCTCGCAGTAATTGGTTATTTCTTCTTGTTGGTTGTCGGATCCATTTCAAATCCCACTTGTGGAGAAGTGACTCAATTTCACTGCTGGATTCAAAGCTGAGAAATGATGAAGACCAGAGATGAGAGAGAGAGAGTGAGAGGGAGAGAAAGTGAAAGAGAGAGAGAGGGCGGTGGACAGGATGAGGGATGGATGAGCACGATGTATGTCAAGAACTTGAGGGGGAAAAAAGATGTTAATCCCTCCTCTGCCAGCGAAGGACGCCGGCCAAGACGGCTGGTTAGTGTCACAGCTCAGTGCTGCTGGAGATGTTCAGGCCTCCGGTGCGTCAACACGGCCCCGACGACACCCTGCTGCTGGTCCTGTGTCAGTACACTGAGGTGGGACGCAGATAACCACCACTACCTCTAACTAAACCACTACTAGGGAAGTTCAGACCCCAGACTGAGACAGTATACTTGATTCTGCATTTGACCTCAGATACACTATAAACATTTGATTACTTGAGGTATGTGACACTCCTTCTGTTTTCTATTCTGTTTCTTTTTTTCTCTCCGTTATTGATTATATAAGAGAAAAGAAATCTAGATATTGTTGCTGTTACATTATGGCTTCTTTACCAGGTGAAGCGCTGCTATAATCCTCAATGTGCTAATAGTGTTGGAAAAAGCAAGCAAAAGTAAATGTACCACACTTTAAAAATATTCCACTACTGTTTAAAGTCCTGATTAATTATTTTCTTCAAACAGAAGGAGGAAATATTATTATTATTACTGATGCAATAACGTAAGGGCAGCATTGTAATGTTGCAGCTGGAGAGGCTCATTTGGGTCATTAAATTGATAACAATGCAGCTTTTCATCTTTTGCATGTAAATAAAGGAAGCAGCCGTGTTAAAGTATCGTTGTGGTTTTCAGCACTAATCCTTCAGGAGAACTTCAGGCTCATTTTCTTCACATGGAGCTGTTTTTGTGGAATTTATTAAAATAAAATGAACTTGACAGCGTTGGTCTAAAACTAAGAAAATGTCTCAATCTACTTCTTTATGAGGAGAGACAGCATGACTCCGATTGTCCACTTGACATTTTATTGAAAAAGAACAATATAATATAATGTACAACAATAATAATAATATTAATACAAAAATCTGTACATTCCATGGTTTTGCAGTACATTTGGAAGACCGATACAAAATAACTGCAACAGGGAGGGAGGTATTTACACATGTAGGATGTATGGAGCCTAGTGGCTTCTGTCGCTGTGTTAAAAAAAAAAAAAAAACAGATGCAGGATATAACTTTATTGATGCAAACTCTTGTGCAGTACACCTTCATATGCGGGGGTTACAGTACATTTGGCTTTGAACTATGCTTTTTTTTTCAAATCTTACATTCTCAAGTGAAACAAAACAACAGAGAATGAAAACTCAAGTAGTGATGATGATGAAGTCGGCTGATCTGTAGTCTGCAGACAGCAAAAAGGGAAAGTGGCTTTGAGAATGTTTTACTTGGAGATTAGATTTTCTTTCTTTTTTCTTTTTTTTTTTTGCCAGAAAACAAGACTTTAAAAAAAAAAAATCTCCAGTCATAACACTGTATCATATTCAGACATTAGAAAGGAGATGTAGTGTTCTTTGTTATTCCATCGCAAACCAAATCTTTTTTTTTTTTCTTTTTAAATTTAAAGTAGATTTGGCTAAAAGAAAAAAATTACCTTTTGGTTCAAGTTGACACCAAAACCCCTCCAACACTACTCCAAAGGTAATGTTGTAATGCAGCTAACAGAGACTTTGTGAGTCGTTGCCACTTTGGTTGATTTATACATCATCACTTTCCCCATTTTTGACTCTTTAGATTAAGGCTTGATGAAGTGGCTCAAGATAAGGATGATCAACATAAACGAAAAAAAAAAAAAAAGATAAACTGTACACACGTTCTTGAAAAACAAACCTTAGTAAAACTCCCTAAACGCTCTACTTCTCTGTACCAAATCTAATCAGGTGTTGTTTTTAAGAAACACATAACTATGATAATAATACTCTTTGGCATTTTTATCAACCGTGAGAAAAAAAAAGAAGCAACATCATAGCAGCACTTTTAAGAACATTCAGATTCTCATATTACCCCGGTCTTGGTTCAAATTAATGATTTCTGTCAGTTTGATGCTGTTAATACTAAAACTACCCTGCTCTATCTCTTGACATGAGCAGGCATGTTTCTATCTGTCTGACCAGCAACGAACAGTTTCTCAGATCAACAACTGTAAAGGATCAAACAGGAGATCTGAAATTCAGTGCTGTAAAGTTCAACCTTTCATGCAGACAGAAGGTTTTTGGTGCAATTTATTGATTGTGTGATGTCTGTTCTGAGACCAGCTCATGAACAAATACTCTACTTGTACCTTCTTTGTTCCAGACATCTACTTTTCGTGTACTCTTTGGTTCTAGACTGTCAAAATTAAAGCATCTTTAAGGGTTTCTGTTATCTTCTAGCAGCACTAGAGAACATATTCTATAAAAATATAAAAATCCACCTCTTTAAAAGCACAGTGTTCTTGCTGGACAGAGAAACTGAGACATGCCTGCCTGCATTTTCTTTTTTTTTTCAAGTCATCTCAACAACCACCCTCTCTGTCGTATTGCAGTCACCAGAAACTGAGCACACATTCATGGGGACTTTGTGGAGAATTCATCCTGCAATATGCACGTGGTTCGTAGTGCTGTGTTTTGTCATATTGTATGTAGACTCTTACATACAAAGTCCTAAACCTTTGCCGCTTCCCACAGCAGTACCGTTCGGCTTCTCCTCTACCCAAGGCCCAGTTCGGCTCGTTGTGCCTTTTGGAGCAGAGAGGTGATTTTAAAAAATCTCTCAAGTGAGGTTTGAGGTCTGAACAGTCATATTTCTGATTCTCGTCTCAGAGGCCGTGGCTCTAGCGGCACCGTGGCTTGGCTGTGTTCAGTCTCTGAGATGTTGTCTGTCTGGGTGCCGTCAGGCCCAACGCTGCCCCCGTTCCCCTCGTCCGTGTCCTCTTTGTTCTCCAGTGCCATCTCGTTTTCGTAGCAGAAGGAGTTGGAGTTTGAGAGAATGTATTTTTTCTCTGCGAGGTCTCTAGCACTGCACAGAGGGGTGCTTGGCACCTCGTATGTCTTATGGAAGCGGGAGTAGTCCACCTTGTAGTAGTTCTTCTCCTCAAACAGCACGGGCTCGAACCGGTGGCCCCAAAGGATCTCGCTTGCGACGTAGGAGCTGCGGCACTGCGTAGTCATGGCTGTCGCCTCGACCATCCCCTCCAAGATGACCACGATCTCAAACTCAGAGTTCTCCAGGTCCTGTTTGCTCATGTCGTAGAAGGGACTGTCCTCGTCAATCTCGTGGACAATGGTGATTGGGGAGACCAAGAAGATGCGGTCGACTCCGCTGTCAAAGCCCACATCTATGTCCATCTGGTCAAGGGGGATGTACTCCCCCTCGGCTGTCGTCCGGGATTTCAGAAGTTGTGCCCGCACATGTGCCTCTACCAGGTGGCTCTTCCTTAAATTGCCCACACGCCACATCAGGCAGAGCTTGTTGTCCCTCATGGCCACTGTGGCATTGTGGCTGAAAACCAAAGTCTCATTCCTCTTCTTGGGCTTTGCCATTTTTGCCATGACAGCGCCGATGATGAAAGCATCAATAATGCAACCCACAATGCTTTGGAAAACCACCATGAAGACAGCAACCGGGCACTCGTCTGTCACATATCTGTAGCCGTAACCAATAGTTGTTTGAGTCTCAATGGAGAACAGGAAGGCAGCGGTGAAGCTGCTCACGTTGGAGACGCACTTCTGGTTGTTACCGCCCTTCAAGTCCCCGTGGAAGATGGCCACCAGCCAGAAGACGCAGCCGAAGAACAACCACGACAGGAGAAAGGCGAGGCAGAAGATGATGAACATCCACCTCCAGCGGATGTCCACACATGTAGTGAAGATGTCAGCCAAGTACCGTTGACCTTTCTCACTCACGTTGATGAACTGCACGTTGCAGTGGCCATCTTTCTTTACAAATCTACTCTGCGGCTGGTGCCTCGTGTGCACTTTGCTCTTGCCGTTGCCGTAGCCGTTGGGCACTGCCATAGTGGCAAGCTTCATGCCGTCCTCCTCTGATGACACAATGCTGTAGCGGCTGGCTCGCACGCTTCCCATCACCTCAGTCTGGGAGGGCTGTGCTGCTTCTGCTTTGGAAAACAGTCTGAGTTTCTGGAAGAAGCGTTGGAGAAACAGTTTTGAAACACTTTCGGGGGACCAACTCAGAGACGAAATGGTGACAAGTTGAGGCGGGCTGAAGGACGCCTCTTCAGCCTCACTGGCCCCTAGATGGAGTGCAACAAGAGGAGGGTGAAGTGGTCACTCCTCTTTTTTCATCGGAGTGAACCTCATCAACTTCATTGGCTACAAGAAAACAGAAACAGAGGACACCTGTTAGAGAAACCACTGCCAACTGAATCAGATACACTTCATCAAATCACATTCAGGGATATTAATGATAACATCATCAAAAAGAATAAAAGCATACGAAACATATGAGCTGCTGCTTGTTGAACATGAGCTATCAGTAACTTGTCAGAGCTGATAACTTCTTCCTTGTTGAGGCAGACGTGCGTGCAGCCTGAGAAAAGCCATCAAAAACTTTATACCCAGAGTAAGAAAACCTCGTCTCCCTGTGCCAACAATATTTCAGCCAGTTATGACAAACAACAACAGTGATATTTAACCCTGATCTAACATTTCAACTTCACTGAGAGAGGCCACACAGTAATTGCACTCAGGTCCTTTTATTGGTCATTTACAAAGTTGACTTGTTTTTCTTGGCTGCCCTGCGGTGACCTGATCATTTCATGCTGGATTGTGGGTTACAGCGTTTCAGTGGGATCCCATGGATGGATAGTTTTGCACTAGCAACATATTATGTTAAAAACTTGAACTGAGAACGTTCAGATCTCCAGATCCGTCTCTGACATGATAAACTGCAGACGCTGAAAATGCACCATACATTACATAAACTGGTGCTCATCATATTACACGCACCCAGTGGTGCATTATTAATGCACATTTTCACATGTAACACCGTGTAACACTTAAGTAAATTCTGAGCAAACACCTTTATCATGGAACATAACACTTTGTGAAGCAGTTTCATGCATGACTAACTGTTTTATCTGACAGCTTGTGCAGAACAGATAAAGTTGTGTTGTTCTGCTGTTTACAGAGGCTTGTGTGAGCTTGGTCTTTGTGCGATAGATGCACAGCTTGTTGACTCTAGGAGCCTGCTGGGATTTCTTCTCTCCGCTGCGCTCTGAGGATTCTCCCGGCACAACTAGACCGCTCATTAGTTTTGGCTGTCCTAGCAACAACGTCTACACCAACCTGCGTACAGTGGTCTCTCTTTCTATGTTCTGCAGGGATGACGTTGTGTAAGATGCAGGGGAGTTTTAAGATGAGTAAAAAAAAAAAAAAAAGCTAGTGGTGTAAGTTTGCTCAGGGGGAAGAGAGTTAATCAGTCCCACTCAGATTAAATATGGAAATGTATCTGATGTGACCACAGCTGCAAGTCAGACTCTAGTTTCAGGTTTGCAGAGAGTAATAGTGGCTGATGCAATTTGTAAGACTTGTACATAAAAACCACAAAAGAGTTTCAAGTTCCATAATGACTCCAAGTAGCATCCAGTGTGCAAGCACTGTTCCTAATTACTGAGGAAACTGTATTGCTAAGACATGTGTAATCTTCCCCGGGATGATGCTGGATATGTAAACAGTTTAATAAACACTGCAGCAGGTTTCCATCATTTTCATAGAGTGAATCACATCCAGATAAACCTGCACTGAAGTTTTCAGAATGAGCTGAACTCAGAGGGAGAGAGAATCTCTAAGAAATAACAATAATATTGATCATTGATCTATAATGACTCCAATCTGCTGTTGTGTTGTGAGCAGTGGGATTTCACAGTGTGTGACTGTGAGGACACAGACAGAGCTGCCCTCAGAATGCACCAAATGCCAGCGACAAATGTTAACAGGTGCTGAGGGAAAAAGAGAACTGACTTCTGATGCAATCATCCACACACTCGCACACACACTCGCTCTGTCTTTCTTTCTCTCTCTCACACATACACACGCACACACCCCTCAGACACAGGTTTCATTTCCAGCTCCAACCATCAGAAAATTATAACTTTATCACATCAAGCACTAAAAATATGAAGCGAGACGAAATGTGACCTGATAAAAGTTAAGCTTTTTGGCGGGTCATCTGACAGCAGCTGTGGCGGCGCAACTGGTGCGTAAAAAGCCAGGAAGTCGGCGCGTCATGGAGAATAAAGGTAGAGGCGATCAGCGCTGAATGAGCGCCGCTGTGCCAAAAGATAACTCTGCTCTGACAGGCATCACATCTACAACAGGGCACAAGCGGAGTGGATGCACAAAATGAGAGGCTCAGACTGAAGTTTTCCTCTACCTGTTGCTCATTTGAAGACCGGCGGCTGGAATCAGCTTGGAGAAATATAATCCAGACGTTTTCTTGGCCCCTGAGATCCCGGCGTCGTTTCCGCGCGCTTGTTATTTACTTTGGCCGAACAAGATCAACCGTGAAACTCCCCTCATATCTGTGGAGGACCGGTCTCGAATAATGTGCTTCGCAGTGAGTTCCCCCAAAGCGTTTTAAACACGCACCGGGCCGCCCCGCCCCCGAGCCCCGCGGCCGGCCAATGGAAGAGGGGAGAGAGGGGAGAGAGCGCACAGTGCGGCAGGCGCGATTGCATTGTATGAGTGTCTTCTCTCTCTCTCCGTCTCTCTCTCTCTCTCGCTCTCTCTCTCGCTCTCTCTCTCTCTGTGCGTGTGATTTGTGTGTTTAAGCGTTGCGACTGATGTGTGAACACAACACAACATGGAAGTAATGGAGAGCAATTTGACACTAATTGGCCGATGACATTGTAAATCTCAGTTACGGGTCAAATAAAACGGGAGGAGGGAGGTGGAAGATTGAAATAGAAACAAACCTAAATGTGATAAAAACATTAATGCAGGTTATTAAATCCGTTCATTTACTTTAAATTACTCTAAATGTTTGAATTTAGGAGGAAAAAACTTTAACAAACTCATCAGCTGCAACTTTTTACACCTGTGATAGAAAAAAAGTTTTATTTTCCTGAGATCCATTAAATCAATAATTTATCTTCTCACTGCAGAAGCAGTAAAATCCTGCTAAGACATAAAGTGGCCTCTGTTCTTGTTCCCACCTGCTGTCGACCGTGTGCAACCCATCACTCTCATTTTTTGTGATACCCATTGTTTTTATAGATCTTATTTTTTAATGTGGGTATGGAAAAAGTGGTCTGTTGGAAAGAATGACTCACTCAATAAAGGCCTACATGCCTGTATTATGATATGACTGTCTTTCTCCACTGAGCTATCAAGTTGCTTCGGATGTTTAGACTATGCATCTGTTGCCCTATAATTTTAGGTCAGGCCGTATTGTGTTGTCTTAGTGCCATTGACTAAATCATTCTTCCTGCTTACTAATTCATGATAAACATTAACCCACAACTGCGTGTTTTTCAAAAAGACTTTTGAACTGCTTGTTTTTTCTTCCCCCCGCAGCGAGCCTTATTTTTAGTTGTGGTTATTTATAGCAGCACATATATATAGCCCAGACCACCTGTGTCAGTGAACTGTGCGCGATGTGTGTGTTTGCTTTCCATGCCCAATTTCCAGCAATAAAGAGAGCGATGCATGCAGTAGCCCCAGTGCTGCATGTGGACCACAAGGTGGAGAACTGGAGACTGGAATTAACCAGTGATTGTCTCCCACACACAGAGCAGTGTAACGTGAGCAAACAGCAGCAGCAGCAGGAGGAGGAGGAGGAGGAGGAGGAGGAGGAGGAGGAGGAAGACACTGATTCTGAACTTTTCATGCAACTTGTGTCACTGCAGCCACAGCATCTAGAGGTGTAGGATGAAAAATTACTTTATTTACAGAAAACATTGATGATACTAACAGATAAACCCCCTTATTAAACCCCTTATAGTTTTTAGTACAATACCACTGTGTAAAATGACTATTACAGGTAAAAACCCTGCAGCTAAACTTTAAGAATTCATAAAGCATTAACATTAAGTTGTATTGAAAGTATCAAATGTGGTAGTGCTCATTATGCCGGATGGCCCATATCACTGGATTAATATTACTAATGCGTTCATGCATTCATGAGTTTACCTCCCATGATGGATAAATGGTAGTGTCTTATCACCTGTTCTCTCTCAAATGTTTCTAATATGCTTTTAGAAAAATACAGTTAGTTGCAGTAGTTCATGACAAAGTGCAAAGATGCTCCATCTGTTGTGCCAGTGTGAAAACGTCAACATCTGGATTCAGGGGATTAGTCACTCATCCATTGGCCCAACTTCCCTCTAAATTTTATTGAAATGTGTCCAGTGTTTGAAGGAATTTGAAAACTAAAAAACAGGAAAGGAGTCTCTTTTTAAATATGTGAACTATAACCGGAATGTAGAATCGTCCATATGTAGTAGTAGTAGTAGTAGTAGTAGTACAGTGCTGCACAAGGAGAATTTGAAGTACTTATACCATTACAACAACTTGAACGGAGTTTGGGCTGAAGGCAGTTATGGGCTGAGCTGTGAACTATTTATTAATACATCATTATTAAGTTGGATCAGGAGGCAGGAGAGGTCAGACCTGGTCAACCCAAACATGGGTGTACTGGGAGCTTTTGCTGGAAGAGACTGTTCATCCAAAAACAAGCTTTGCTTCAGTCCCAGACAAACAGAAAGTCCAAATGTGAAGTCAGGCTTTGTTTAAAAGTAACTGTGGCCAAAAGTTGGTCAGTGCCAGCATGAAGGCATCAGGGTGAATATATATTTATACACTGATACACTGAAGGTTTGTGATATTAGTCGGGGGTATTGGGTTGTTTAGGTGGCTTCAGAAATGTTCCAACTCTTTGGGGTCAGACCTTTTGGCCTTGCTGGAAAATTAATAACTAGATGCTGAAAACGAGACCCGCCAGTGGGTCTGATGGTGAATTTAGTAGCCAATTTGCAGACTGGGAAACTTGAAGCAGACAGCTTTTCTTCTTTTCTGCCCCCAAAATGATCCCCAAAAGATTTAGACAGCTATGTGGACAGTGTAATAGTTTCTCAACAGCCTGCATTAATCACGTCGTACCAGTTATTGTGGAGCATCATGCGATCCTGCTTGGTAGCACATCGGCTGTGGGAAACCTAAAAAGGTCTTGTTACTCTCAGTTGATGGATCGGTGTATGTGGCAACGCTGGTGAGCAGAGAGGAAGCCGAAGTCGGCTCAGTCACGTAACAGCTCTGTGATGGTTAACCTGTCTCTTCCTGCTGCTGTGGTGAAACTGTGCTAAAGGACTAGTCTGTAGGTTTTAGACGGCTCTGCTGGTGGAAATGGAAGATGATATACATAATCATGTTTCGTTAGTGTATGATTTCATTAGATTAGAATGTGCCCTTCCTATCTACTGTAGATGAGGAGCTTGGCCTCTTAATGTAACCTTTACCTTTCCATGTTGTTCTATGGAAAACCACAAGGTCTGCTCCTGCTGAAAAAGGCATTGTGAGGTGTGTGTGTGTGTGCGTGTGTGTGCAGGGTGAGCATCTGTAGCCTTTAACAGCGCCAGGAGCCGAGTAAACTTCAAACTCCAGCTGCACAGTTAATTGATGGACAGATAAAAATCATATTAAATCTGCACTGTCATGGTCTTATGCCTGAAGAACATCACACGCTTTGACTTGATCTATTGTGGATCTATAATTGTAATAAAAAAAAGATATGTGCTTTTAATAGGATTATACAGTGATATTGATGCAAATGAAAGCAGCACAGCAGCACGTTACAAAGCAGCATCTGCTTACTTTTGTCTGTCTGGTTACTTGACTTCAAAGTGACCTTCCCCATCAGAGCTTTTGTTCTCGGACAAGAACCATGATCCGTCTCAGACAGTTGCACCATTATTACAGGAAGTGAAAACACAAACCAGATATTTGATCATGGCTGTACTGACAATGGTATTGTCTTATAAGCAATATTGTTTTAATACTTTATAAAATCAGCTTAATGATACTGTAACAAGAAAATTAGAAACACATTTGTTCAGCCTGTTGCAGCAGATCATTGCATTCTTCCATTCGTGAAGTGATCCAGGATGTAAAATATATTATTTGTCCTTTACAAAAGTCTTCATCAGAGATAAGTCCACTTTTTCTTGGTTTGCTGCTTTTTGATTCCACCACAAACATGAAAAAAACTTAACATTTCCCATGTGTTTCTTATAAACTTTGTGACTTCACTCAGGCGGGACATTACTGTCACCACCCTTATGACTTCTGGTTATTTACTATCAGCAGACATTTGACTTAAACTTTACTTTATAACATCTGATCTTTTAAAATAAGTAATGTACACAGTAAAGATCTGACCTACTTGTATTTTCTTGTCACAATTTATAAGGAGTAAAAAACAGTTCACAAAACAATCTCAACACAAAGTCAATTTACCGCTTGCTCTAAATCTTTCTTTTGCTAATTAAAAATTCCCTTGATGTATTTCAGAATGGCTGCTGCAAATATCATGGTTCTGCTTTAAACCTCTGTACTTGTAAGGTCATGAGGCAGAGTCAAAGTGTCTTGATGTTGACTTTTCTCTTGAGAGGTTGAGGCGTTGGGTTCAGCCTGGGTGTCACTCACAAGTTCCACCGTTACTGTCGGAGGTTTCAAAAGGTTTTCTTGATGATTCTGGTGTTGTGACCTGGGAGAGGGTCGTGGAGAAGACCTGGGTGAGTGTCGCGGTGACGGGCGAGGAGAGGGCCGCAGCTGCTTCTTGTGCTCATACTCCTCAGCGCTGACCTCGGGCACCAGCACCTTAGCAGTGTGATGGAATAGGTTGTAATCCACCCTGTAGTACCTCCTGCTGACCCTGATCATCTCCTGGAAGAGCTGGCCCCAGAGGATTTCTGCTGGAGAGTACGAGGTACGGGTCTGATGCAGCATACCTGTGGAGTCGTCTGTGTAGGTGAACGAAACCACCAGCTCAAAGTCCGCCTTGCGCAGATCTGTCAAGCTCATCTTGAACAGCGGGCTGCTGGGCTCGATCCTGTGGAAGATGGTAGTAGGTGTGACCAGGGCGATGTCCCTCTGCTGGATGACCAGGTCCTCGTAGGTCACGTCCACTTTCCCTGTGGCGTGCATCGTGGAGTGGACTATCTGAGCACAAGCCGTCCCTTCCACCAGGTGGTTCCTGCGGAAGTCCCCGACCCTCCAGGAAAGGCACAAGTAACCATCATGAAGATTGACTACAGCACAGTTGCTGAAGCCCACCGTCTGTGCTCTCTTTCTGGCTGATGCCATTTTGGCGACAACTATTCCGATGACGAAGGTGTCGATGAAGCAGCTGATGACATCTTGTATAGTAACGACGATGATGGCGATCATGCAGTTCTCGGACATTCCTCTGAAGCCGTATCCGATGGTGGTTTGAGTTTCGAGTGAGAAGAGGAAAGCTGCTGTGAAACTGCGCACCTCGTACACACAGGGTTCGATTGTCTCGTCTTTGATGTCGCCGTGAGCGAGAGCGATGACCCAGAAGAGGATGCCGAAGAAGAGCCAAGACAGGATGTAAGAGAGGGCAAAGATCAGGAACATCACCCTCCATCTGATCTCAACCAAGGTGGTGAAGATGTCAGTCACAAACAGCAGCCACTCCTCTGGAACGTGGCGAAACACGATGTCACAGTGGCCGTCTTTACGTACGTAGCGATATTTCTTACGTTGACGTCCATTTTCAGTCCTCACACCGACGTCATCTATTGGGCTCACAGATTTATATTGTTTCTGCATCTTCCAGAACCTGTGGGGAGGAATATAAACAACATTTGAACAATAATGCCATCAGTGTCACGTACAGTGTCGTACATTATCAGCCCCAAAAAAATAGCCTTCTAACATTGTCTGTTTGGACTGGGAGCACTTTTTAGTTTGTTGAACTGCAGTTCAACTGACCCAAAACTTTGCCTGAGAGAAGGTCAGTAGAGCATTGCAGGTCATGGCAGCGAGAGCAGGCACATGATTCTGCCAATGAGACCAAACAGCTACTGAAAGCTGTCTGATCTCTGACCCACATAAGAATGCAGGAGTCCACATTTATAACACAAATCCAACACGGAAATCCAGATTATGTTGTGGCTATAATTAGGTTCCTGCAACAGTTAATAGACATATTGTAGAAATAATAAATTAATACTTTCTTCAGTATTTACATCAAGTTTAAACCATGATGCAGATTTGCTTTTGTACGCAACAAATTACTTCACAGAATGAATTACGTTTATTTACCACAATCATTTGTGAGTTACAGCTCTATTTTATTGACTCTACTGCTAATTAACAAACACAACTGGAAAAGACCAGACGAGCAGGAGAGATTATATAAAACCTGATAAATGAGAAAGTATATGTTTAGCAAACAAAAGTGAGTTTGATTACATAATGTTTTGATGCTGCGCCTTCTACACAGATCACTCATTCGATTCCCAAAGGGCTTTCCCTTTTGCTCTGATACAGAAAACAGACGTCCACCTAAACCAGTTTTGCCCATTTTCCTCCTTTTTTTTCCAGCCACTATTATTAGAGGAAACAATTAACATTAGAGTCAAAAACATCAGCGGATCACTGGAAATCTCCAACCTCTTGCTCTCCCTGCTGTTGCATGTAATATAAATACACAGTGCGTTGCACTTTGTTGACAACAAGCACAGTAAGAAGAAAAAATCAATGACAGGGGAAAAGGGTTATTTTTTGTTAGCTTTTTTCCGTTATGGGTTATACTCGTAATTTCATTCACATGTTTTCTTTCATATTTTGTCCCCCATTTAGTTTTTAGTTGTTTTTTTTGTCTGTGCTTTGATTGCTCTTGAGGTCTATTTTTAAGATAGAAATCTGGGAATGTTTACCATGTATGAGCTTCTTTTTCCTGTCACTTTTTACTGTGTCAATACATCCAATCATGATGGGGCTGTTGCCTGGCGATACAAAACCCTTCTGTTGCCGCTGCGACTTTTTGTCACTGATTTTTAAAAAATATAATAAACCAAGAACACCTAATATACAGTCTATACCTGTAGTGTGGTAGAAATATCTCCCTGCTGATCGTTCATCGGAAGTACGCTACAACACGGTTTTCAAACTTAAGTATGAGTTGATTGAAACGGCAATAAATTTTGTAAAATCATCAAGCGGCGTAGTTCCAAAACATATTTCACACTTTAATTCTGCCACAAAAAATCAGTTTAGTGGTTGGCAGCCTGTTGTTGGGCCACAGTGAGATGTCTTGCCCCAGTAATGTTAAACTCTCTGTAAACATAGAATAATGTTTCCATGCTAAGGTTTGCTGCTGTCCAAAGCAATGGCCCAAGACCTTTTTTTTCTGGGTGGAGGTCAAAGAACTGTCAGAGGGCCAATAAAGGAAGCGCCACAGGACTGAACTGGTCTAAGTTAGTGGGGGAAAAATGAATGTGGAAACTGGAATAGTGTCATGGTGCGATCACGGGCAGAGGAAGGATCAATCACAGCCAAACCACTGAGAGCATCCTCTACGCCCAAAACAAATGGGGTTTGAATCACCGCTATCTGACTGAGTGAACTGGGCTCCAGTCACAGACTCCACTTTCTCCTGGCCACAGCAAACGTCCCCACTGCCAGAGTGTGGAACTCACTCCATGAGGTCATAGAAATAACGTCCTATTAGCTTCCCATAATCCCCTCCTAAATACCCTGATATGGACAAAAGGAGAAAAACGCAGCATCCTACTGGAAAACCAAGAGACGCTAAGTTATTGTAGGATTCGTGGGCTATCGGGCTGAAATTTAAACTGCAGCAGAACATAAAGTGCAAAGATGCGCAGCCATGTGCTTCTTCAGCAGCAACATCCAGGTGACCCAAAAGGCTGATGTCATTCCAGTTTATTCAACTTTATATTCAAGCACCAGAGCCGCAACAATTTTCATTACAATCAACTAATGAAGTCATTTTTGGCTTCAGAGATGGTGATGATGGTTTGGTCGCTCGTTCAACCTCGTTTGGTTCAGACTCAACAACTATTGGACGGATCATCATTCACAAATTTGTACTGACATGTTTCCAGAGGGTGAAGCCTAATCACCTTGGTAAGAACAGTTACAATCGATTGTATTAAGACAATAATGGTTACGTCCATGCTAACACTGATTGCCAGTAGGTCTAAAATATAAAATACGGTGATCGTTAAAATGTCAAATGATGTGAAATGCAAAATTGAAGCTCTCATGTTTCACAGTCCAACTGTGCTGAGGGCTGTAATTTCACCTCCCTGCAGTCTGGATTAATGAGACATAATGGAGACGAATGCTAAGACCGTCCACGAGGACTTTGTCACTGTAACGAAGGAAGTGAAATAAATGAGAACTAACGTCTGAACCCTTCAGTTAAAGCAGGACACTCTCATCTTGTTTCATGTGGTCGGCCGACACACTCATACTCAACACACACCACGATTAATCCAACATTTTTTAACGTGATGTAACTGTTGTCGGAGCGAATTTGACCATAATAGCATCTGGAGAATTGGGCCACGAGAGGAGTTTTTAATCAGAACTGAATGTCTTTTAAATGGTTCAAGACACTGAGGAGGAATTTCCACCACATGCAGCCGGATTCATATACTGTATACTACTGTAATATGTTATACATTCTTCTGGTTTCCCAGGAAATGATGGACACTCATGGCGCTGAACAAATATCCCTTCTCTTTGAAAAAGGCTGCTAACGAAGTGTTTTACACTCCCACTGTATCAGGTGGTTTAGACAGCCTTCATAGTCCCTTCATAGTGTTGTGTCGACCCACTAAGATGAGCCGTGTTCTCCACACTGACTCTGCTCAGTGGCGGAGCCTGAACCAAGCAGCTCTGTGTACAAAACAAGACATCACACAAAGCAAACACAACTAGAACACACACTGACCTTTGGGGATAAAGTTTCCACTGCACTCCCTCCGCGAACAAAGCTGCGATATTTAATATTTTTGAGGTCTGTGTCATTTTTGTTTTCACCGGTGAATATCAACAGTGTCCTTTTGTGTTCTAAAGTTAGACTGAAGGTCTGTCACCCACTGCTGACAATGGGAATCGAGGGATGAACTCTGGAAACAACTTGGGCAATTGGCTTGTTTCCTCCGCTGCTTGGGGCACTTACAACTCCATTACATGCTCACTTACTGCAAATTGCATTGTGCCACCCATCTGTGGTTCACTGGAACAGAACCGTGTACATGGGTGGCTAGTCATAGGTCTGCCCCGAGGCTTTCTGCCACCTCTAATGACCTTCAAAACCTCAGCACCGCCAAATATTTCCAACCTTAACGACTCGCTTGGCCTCACACTTGCCTGTCAAACGAACCCAGAAACAAGTTGCTGGAAGTTCTCCAGGCCTTAAAGACCAGAGTCAAGTCAGGAGGTTGCATCTTTTACATTTTAGCAGCCTCTTCCTGGAGGTTAATGGTTTATCCAAGCTTCAAAGTACCAAGTGAACCAGAGCACACGTGTATTTTTGTTTTGCTTCATCAGAAATAGCTTAACGTTTCTTCTCTACAGAGGAAGAGCTTGTGACCAAAGGCCGGATTTAACCTCAGTAGTAGATTTCTACCGTGGCTCATGTTTGATGCTGCATTTAAATGAGTCCATGTTTGGTTCTGTAACTGTCGAACATGCTCCTGTGTGGCTTTTTCTTGAAGACCAACGTGACCTTCAGAATTTCCATCGTCCCTCACTCACTGTTTAAAAGATCAATAGATGAGTATTTATGAAACAGTGTGTGAGGTGGCATCGCTGCTGACACAACAAGGCTGACCGACACTTTGCTCTCCTTTGCACATCACTCTTTTCTCTCTTTCACTTTTATATAAAGTCATGTTATATAAAACATAATAACTTGAAGTATTTTAAAGACCTAATCAACCAGTACATTGTTTGCAGTAAGTGCAGTTTAAAATGTTTTGTTCTCATGGCTTTGACTTTGTTCAGAGTTCATTGTGAAATATGATCACAGATATTTCTTATCACCTTGGCTGCGACTTGTTTTTAAACCATTCATGCTTTGTATTTGTACTCTTAATACAGTAGATCAGATTACTGAATGTCTGCTGTCCAACAACTCCACTTACCTGTTGCCACAGATTTTTTCAGGTCAGTGATACTTTAAAATAACATGCAAGGTCTATTATTACAGAGGAATTTAGAGTTTTAACATTAGTTAATTAATACATTACTAATAAAAACATTTAAGAGCATGCAACTATTATTGTCCCACAGTATTTATTTATTCTGTGTGGAAAAATAGATTAGAAGCACAAATTGTCTGCAGAAAAGCATCCTATATATCCTCAGATTTAATCCTTAGATTAGATCCAACATGACATTGAAATGTCCTCAAATGTGCAGAAGCGTAACACCAACAAGCTTTCACAGATCAGTTCCTACCTTAGTGGAAAAAAATGAAAGCTGAAGCTGCTGCAGGAGTGTCGCTACCTGGGCAGGGAGTGTGTCCGACGTGCTGAACAGCAGCTCAGCCTTCACCTGCTGGAAAGAGCCAGCCCACTCTGTCACTGCAGGAACCGAAGGTTTACACCTCCTCATGGTGCCACACGCAGGTGAGCGCTTGTGTGTAATGTACGCACACAGTACATGCAGGCGTCCTATAGGAGTTGGTGTATAAACTTGTATAGTCATATACACCTCAGTGGTGTATGACTTAAAACAAAGGTGTTGTACCAGTAGCCACACCTTGTATTCTACAAGCCTTGTGAAGGTCATTCATTAAGGTGACACGGTTGAGTTACAGATTAGATATTAGAGCGTTTTCTTGGGAGAGATCCTTCCTTAAATTGATGCTGAACTTTCATCTTGATCCCCAGTAAATTATTATCAAACTGACGTCGGATGCCACAGATAAGTTCAGTAAAGACCGAACCCTAACCCTAAGTTACATCATAAAAACGATGCACATGTTCTGCTTCAGTAACAGAAAAACAACGATCATGTCAAAGTAATTCTACTTCCAGGTTTTCTAGATCCAACACAAAGTGGAAACAACAGCTGGAGCTTTAAAACAGTGTGAGGGACATTTGTCACTGTTTCCTAATATTTTACAACAAATACCCATTAATAATCTAATTATTTAAATGAGACACAGACTAATCAATAATGTAGCACCAACATACTCCAATCAATTAAACTTAGGAGGAAAAAAAGGACGGAGCTTTAATGTTGGATCAAAATGTTATTGGTCACTACTCAGTCTTACATCTGTTTTAAATTGTTTTACCTGTTTCAGTTCCTCCTGCTTCACCTGTGCAACAACACATTAAACCACATGAGAGTAGCTGCTGCAGTAAAAAGATCTGACCTCCTCTGTGCAGCTTTATTGCACGTAATTCACAACAGCAGATTACAAATCGGTGAACACTCTCGTTCTATTGTGCCTCTTTTTGTAAGACTGGTCTGAAAATCCCTTAATCCCAGCCTGAAACTCCTTAGAGAGCTCAACTCGAATATCTCTGCCTCCCTCACTTCATAACTGCCATGCAACCGAACTCTGCTCATTGTCCGGAGCAAAGAGCTGAACACAAGTTTCAAATGTTGGAAGTCTATTGACTGCCGGCCTCTCCACTCTTATATATTGTGATAACACAGTTCGTCTCTTCTGAAGCAACTACAAACAGATCTGGGACGATGGAAATGAGAGACTGTCAGGTCAGCGTGACTTTTCCATCCTGCTGGTGTTCATGTTTATTGTGGGAATATGGTAAAGAAATGAAACAAATAGCTACTGAACCTTCTTGTGTGAGGGTGATAGGTGCTTTGAATATAGTAGCTGCCACCTGAGCCAGGGGATGGATCTATAAGAGCAGGAGCAGGAGATGAGTTCATACTGTACCCACAGAATTGAAGCATGGTGCAGCTTCATTAGTGCAGAAGTGAAAATATCCTGAAACCATCATCAGGGTTCATCTTCTGTGGCTTCTATAAAAGCTGCTGAGATGTTTTCATCTGCCACAGAATGCTGGATTAAAAACTGATGCATCAACATCAGTGTTTCTAGAACGTCACTGTCGGACAAAGAAGCTGATCACAGATCCCACACCCCACCCTCCACATGCAAGCTATTGGCAGTCGGTTCAATTTCCCTTTACCCCCAAATATCAGTGTTTGCTACAGTTTAGAGACGTCCTCTAAACACCTCACATGCAGTCACACATTATCCGGGGGCCTCATTTAGGGGGGTTGGGGCAGCATCACCACACTGCCCCTAACTCCTGACTATAGGCATGGGCATTTTGAATCATTTTCCAACTGAAATAACCTAACCTGGTCTTACTCAAGTAACCGATTACTCATAAATGTGCTCTGTCCGTCAGACAGATATCTTCAAATAAAATAATTAAAATATCAGGTGGTTAATTAGAGTGGAGATTGGAGTTTTTAAAAAATCTTTTTCCAGTCATTAGCGGTGCTCATGTATTGGCGACTACGCTCCTCTCTGCCTCGCATCGTCACAGGAAATAGTGTCAGAGTGTTAGCGATCGTCTCCCTACGGCTCACCCCAAGGGAACCACCACAGATTCTTGTAAAGATTTGAAAGTTTGATCCAAAGCAAAAAACCATGTTGTTTCATCTGAAACTGTTAAACAACACGAAAAACCTGAACCATGGCATGATTATGTAGTTTGATCCGACGCTGGACTGTACTCTAACATGCCATTTTTTAAATCCTGGTTTAACCGGGTAATCATTCGTAACTGATTAGCAGATTGCCTACCCGGGTACTTGATTACCCAGGTAACTGTGCACATGCCTATCCCTGACTGCAGTGTCTTAATGGGGGGAGCTACAGTACAGTCGTTGTTGCATTTCAGTCCCTTTTCTCCTTTGGAGGCCCCAGAACATGTGGTTCAACCTGTGGCGATGGTAATGTCTGCAGCAGGTTTCATGGTCGTAGCAGTGTCGCTCTGCACCACAGAGCTGGACTGAGCTTTCACAAACATCACAGGCTCTGGTGGCCTCAGTGCTGGTCAGGGTCAGGGTCAGGCTAAAATCCAGCCCCCCCAGGTGTGCTGGAGTGTTTGAGGGGTGAAACGGCTCCCTGCGATATTTTGCTGCGACAGCACTAACTGCTCGCTGGCCTCTGTGCAGGAAAACAAAGTCATGCGAGCTATTTGACACCTTTGTAAAATCTGCAGACTAAGAGGGCAAAGCGTATGAAATGATTCAACGGTTTTATTTCTGTAGCTGTAGCACAGTGGGGCGTCCTCACAGTAAATTCCTCTGGGTGTCTAAGAGTATGTCTGTGAACCAACGCCAGGTTTTATGTTTATGAACCTGACTGCATTTTTTAAACGTTAACTAATTTTTAGTGAGTGTATGTGAGTCCGCGTGTCCACGTGTGTGTCTGTGTGCATGCAAATGTTAACACAGTTGGTGGGTTAATGGGGGTCTCAGCAAAAAGTGGACCCATAACAAATCACCTCATTTCCAGGAAAAAGAAATAATTTGTTCCCAATAAAAATGATCCACAAAAAATACATGAGCACAATGTTGTACACAGAGCTCTGATCAAACGTTCCAGCTCCAAGCCAAGGCACAAAATTAAAGAGGCCAGAAAGATTTCGGGGTGTGAAATGCAGACACTGGCCGATTTCTGAGCAGAGCTTCTTCCAAAATTTCAAGAAAAAAGGAAGACGTTTTTAAATAAGAAATGATCGGCCAGGATTTTAACAGACAGGTTACGTCATGGAAAAGGTGAACTGAGGTAGCCATCTTTTTTTTGTTGAAAGTTTTCTAAGTGAATCTTTATTTTTCTAGTAATTACAGCCGCTAAACCTAAATTAGGCATGTGTTTGAATTTTGCACGGACTTTCATTGTAGAGAAGAAGAATATATTCAAGAATATCTAAGACTAAGACTTCATTTAGTTCTGCTGGGATGGAACTGAATATTCCTATCCACGACTGGAATAAAGAAATATAGGCAGACGTACCTACAGGTTTCTGAGGCTCAGAGCTGCTCTGCTGTTGCCGTACCAAGCTCAGACTGTGGTGCATCCAACTGTCACTCGCAGCGTCCCGCCCCCAGTTATGCTGTTTGTGTCTATGGGAACAGAATAATGGCTTCCCATTAAAGAGGGTTGTACTTGTTGTGCAGGGGTTTGACCAGGCTACAGCTGAACCCACATCAGCCTCTATGGTGGTAATAATTGGTGTGTCGGTGTGAAACTGGTGGGAAGTTCATATGTTTAGGATGCAGTTTGTCGCCCTGGTCATTACATATATCCAAATATCTGCACTATTTGTTATAATGCAATAAGCAGGGACTAAGCTGCACATTGTTGAGGGCTTTGAGGCCACACCTGTCACCTGTGGGGCCTCCGCCACACTGGGCCCCACTCACTCAGTCCTGGTGGGAAATCCAGCCATGTCCCAACCTGACACTGGTTTCCTGTGTGTGCGTGAGCATGTTTTGCGTTTGCGTGTTTCTATCTATTGCCCATCTGCACAGCGTGTGTGTATGTGTATACTGTATGTGTGTGTGAGTGAGACAGAGAGAGAGAGGGATTGCATGCATGTAGTGTGTCCGCCTGCATTAGTGAGCTTGTGTGGTTGGCAGAGTGTATCTTCTCCTAAAAGGCAGAACAAGCAAACAAACAGCTCTGCAGTAGGAAGCTGCTCGGCTGTTTAACAGCTGCTGAGCTCTGGTTCACTGCAGTTCAACTGCCTGATAATGACTCTGCACTGTGCTGCACATCCTGCCTCCGCCTCACCTGCACACACACCCACCTGCCTTTCATCTGCTCTACACTCCAGCACAGGAAGCTGCTGCTGCTGCCGCTGCTGCTCGTGACCACCACCACCACCCCCGCTCGCTTTCCTTCGATCTCCTGCAACGTGTGCGAAGGAATTTGAAAGTGGAAGTTTTATTCCTTTATTGGACACGAGAGGGCCGAGACATGCAGCCGGAGAACGAGGGAGGACGAGAGACTTTGATCCGACAGGAGAGAAAAAGGTTTTATTCTGACTTTATCTCCCACTGTGGACGCGTTTAAACTGCTGCCTGTAAGTCAGTATCGTTACATTGAAGAGTCTGAAAGTAGACGTCCACCAAAGCTCAACATGTTTTGGATGCAGGATCAGTTCCTCTGTATTTACACAGTGGTATTGTTTCTTCAGTAGTAATTTAACACCAGTCTGTTTGAATTCCTTCGGGCTGATGCTGCTGTCGGTCTGTGTGGCCTGGCCTGGAGTACAAGCCGATGTGTTGGATTTCTCACAGATTTCAGAATTACTTAATTTTCTCTGGAAAAAAGACGACGCGGCGTCGACGCTGTGAGCAGCGCTCATCAGTCAACATGGCAAACATTCGTCTACTTCAGCCTCGGTGAGATGCCGAGCACAGGATCCAGAGTCTTTCCATCTCTTTCTTTACAGTAAATGCAGGACTTGATTAGTTCCATACTCGACCTCTGTGGCTACTTGTGGAGTATAATTGACACCCAGCTTCGCCTTTGTTCCCTTCGCCCTGCGTCGTTTATCTGGGCAGCGCAGGATTCGCTCTGTGAATATTCATGTGTGTTCAGAGCGTCTTTAGATTACGGAACATTTAGGTTTTGCCCTCGTTCCTCCACTGAATGGGAAAGAGCTGAAATTTCTAAATGCTGTTGTTTAAATCCCAGTGCTCTTAGATACCAGAACACACACACACACACACACCCAGACCAAAGAAAGCGCTAAATCGATCAGGAGGGAATTTCGGGCTCGCCGCTCTGGCTGCGGATCCGTGAGGTTCCAGTAATTTCACTGTCTCCTGTTTCATTCAGAAGCAACTGTTACGTGTGAGTTTCATAAGCATTCTTATGTCACAGCTCATGAGGCTGTGACGTGACGCTAATCTAGCCCAGCATCGCCGGGGGAAGCGGCTACTTTATCCTGGCTCTCGGCTGCACCGGACCACTTGGCGAAATTTGCAGGTTTCCATCTTCGCTTGTTATTCTTCTCCCACTGCTTCGTAGCTCCTTCTTGTCTCTGATTTCCATTATTTTAAACATTTGCTCATTAAACAAAAGTAGAAATGGTGCCATGATAATCACAGCGTTCGAGCCAGAGCGGAGCTGCAGCGATTAGTGGATTAGTTGATTGACAGAAAATGAATCGGCAGCTGTTTTGATAACGGATTTGTCGTTGGATTCATTTATAAAGCTAACATGTCGAGTCAGATTCTATTTATGTTGTCTAATATCACAAATCAAACACGTTCAACACACTCTGAACCGGACAAGGAAAAAATGAGCTGCTACTCCTCTGATATTTGAAGCTTCTTTGTTTTTAGATCGGAAAACTATCAGACTGAACTTTGACACTTGAAGACTTCACTCTGGGCTCCAGGAGACTGTGACAGTCTTCTCCTGACACTATGGACACTATGGAAACCACATATCCAATCGAATAATTAACAACACAGCGGGTGAATATAAAAAAATCATCAGTTGCAATCCAGAGCGCATCACTTCATTTCTGAATTAATCCTCTTGCTCTGGATCTGTGCAGCTTCAAGAGCTGAGCAGCAACTTGTTTTCTAAATATTTGTGTTAGCTAAGGCAGCCGAGCTCAGCAGCCACAGTGAGAGCTGTCAACGCCATCAAGACAAGATATGTGACATAAATAATCATTAGACGACACCTACTAGTATTTTTTTTCTTCTTTTTTAGGGCTGAACAATAAACTAAAATCGCCATGTGCAGTGTCTCATGAAGGTCAAATGTCTCACAACAAATCACATCCTCCAGATGTTTAAGGAACTTGCTTGTTTGTTGCATGACTCAGCAAAAATCACACCAGTAAATTCATATTTCTCAGTTCAAGTGAAAAGCAAAACCGATGATCTCTTTATTACTAAATGTACAATCACGTTGTTCCAGGTAGATAACTGATAAAACATGTTAGTGAAGCAGCCCTTAGATACTGAAGTGTACAATCTGTTAGCACATGATTTTATAGCTAAAGTAAAGTGTGATGGGACGCTACATTAGAACATATCTGATGTTCAGTCTTGTATGTTTCCATAATGTTTGGAAGCGCTCAGTTCAACAGTTTCTGTCCCTCTTGGATGGAGCGTGACGCCCAAGCAAAGAGTTAATGGGCCCGTTTGACTGCCTGCTCACACACTGTAATCATCATTGCTCATAGATTATGCAGTTTAGGCCTCATAATGCAGCTATTATTGCATTTAGTCATTAATTTGATCAAACAGACCCATAAAAGATTAAAATCTCTATTAACCTATTGGGTTTTAATCACAGATTAAATGGTTTATAAACCTTGTTTTTACGGTGCCATGCTCCGAGGTTGGATCTATAAAATTAAGGTGTCTGAAACCGACAAAACAATTTCCTTCATCTATTTGTGCTGTTTACTGGCTCTTCTACAGGCAGTGTAAACAGCCTCTTAGGTGCCTCCATAAAAACAGGCCTGTTGTTTCTCAGGCAGCGCTGCAGCTGGAAGCAGGAGATGCTGCTGCTGCTGCACCGTGTTGTGTCTTCACCGCTTACGTTGTTCTGGGTCGGTGTTTCTCTCGCTGCTTACAGTATCTGCTCCCCGTCCTGCACAATTATGTCATTTCTTCTTAAATTCAAGAAACACAATCAGTGATTTAACATCCCGTCTTTGATCTGCCAAACTTCATGTCTTCGTCTGTGCCGGACAAAATGATTCAAGCTCTCAGAATCTCTTGGAAATATTTTTGTTGAAACAACTTCATTCCAGCTGCACTAAAAATATCGACTTCAAGCGTTGTCATGCGGTCTTGGGCAACACGAGTTCGGTTTGAACATCAACTCCAAAGTTTCCAATTAGATTGACAGCGCTTTGCAGGGCGAGTGTTCAGATCTTAGCATGAGGTTGAAATTCAATGATTTGACTACAGCTTGCTTATTTAGCCCCTAATTCAACCACAATCTCCATCAAGAAAGACTTGGCTCCATTTGACTTTAAACTCTGCGCTGAGGTAAAAATAGTCTTTAACACTGCCAGAGAGTTTACAGTCAGGAAAACTGCATTGTTTAGAAGCTTAATGAGACCTGAAGCTCATTCACAAATGGATTTTAAAGCTGATGCTCACAGAGGAAAAACAGCAAACCTCAACTGTTGTCTCAGAAAGATAAGAAAATACATTGCGTAGTTGCACAGTAATGTGTGTTAGACAGTCACTTACTTTTGTGGTGTTGAACTCTGAAAACTGGGAAAACAGAGACGAATTCCGTCCACAAGTTTTACTACAAAACACTAAGGCCAGAAATTAAATCCTCCCAAGAAAAGCATTGCTCCTGGCTCCGAGTGCCGCCTCAGCCTGGACTCGCATTGTACATTAAACACCACTTGAGAAATGACTGACCTGGTGGCATGAAGGGACAAAGTCTCACCACAGAGCCCTCCACTGTAATAATGTGTTTTTTTAAACTACTGTGAAAACCTAACAGCCCTGATGTTAATCTGTCAGCCAGTTCAACTCTGTGAGAGAAAATATCCCGTTTTGATTTTCCTGACCAATTATGTAATTTAACTGCAATTATTACACAGTGTATTTACTATTATGGTAAGGTGTTTAAATTCATTCATGATATTCAACAGCTGAATAATGGCCTACTTAAAAGTAATTAACTAAAATGACACCCAAACAGTGCACACCTCGGCCAAGTCCAAACAATCCAAACAATTAATGAAAATGCACCTCACAATGTCACGGAAAGTTATTTTAAAATTCTTGACTCCACCCCCTTTTACCAGATCAGCACCAACATGCAATGGTTTCACACCACCACCGTGTTTGGTGGAAATTGCTTCAGAAGTGACCAATCAACCAAACAACCCAAGAAATTGTTGGTTGGTTCCTTTGTTTTTGGTCCAAAGTCAAAAAATACCCCTTGATGAACCTTGATGAACCCTGGGTTTTAGACATGTTCAGATAATGGAATCACAAACCGTGAGCCGTGGATCACCCACTGCACCTTTTCAGACTCTTTCATCGATATTACGCAACAATGTGACCACAGGCTGGAGGTAAGGTTTTCCTAATGGAGATGACAATTATGAATGAGCTCCGTCTGTCCCCACATGTTGCGCTGCCGGCTGCCATGGCTCACGGAGCTTGTCATGCACCTCCCCGGCAATCGCACCGCTCGTTTGTGAAATCTCAGCGGAGGTTGCCCATCATGTGAATGTAAATGTGCATAGCATGAGAAAGACAAATTAAAGGTCAGTTTTTCTTTCCTCCAATCTCCGCTTCTCTTTCTCTTTTTCACTTCTACACAGCTTTGGAAAATTCTCTGGAGTTTATTTGTAGATTGAAACAGTGGAGGAGAATGGCTTGTAAGTGTTTCCAGCCATTTGGGTTTTTCCACCGTTTCCATTCACTTTTGGTCGAGTCAGCACCTTTAGGACATATACCTTCTTTGGATGTCAGTTGCAGATCGGTTCTGTGTTCATTCCTCACATGCAGGCCTTTCATTATCACATTGTGAAATTGCAAATAGCGTCCGCTATAACTAATTGTTTCCTCTGTCAGACGGCCACAGCGATGACAAATAAAAGGAGCGAGGATAAGAAACAGATAATGGTTATTTATTCTGGAGAATGAGCAGTGCAACATCAAAGGCGGGATTAAGAGTTGGGAAGAAGAAGATCTGACAAGAATCGCAGTAAGATGAGAGGTATTGTGGGACTTGAAGCATTAGGCAGCTGGATAACAAGCAAGAGAAACTCTGTGAACCCAGGCACTTGAGAGTCACAGTCAAGTTAAAACAGAAATACAGCGAATACATCTTCCCATTCTGGAACCACTGAAGTGGGTGTTGAGTCATTTGACTGAACAGAGGATGAGGAAATGTCAAGAAACTGTGCCTGTGTGAATACACGTCTCTCGAGGGAATAGTAATAAAGACTTTGCTGAAAGGCCTCGAGATTTATGTGACTTGGACAACTGGTCGGCACCGAGATGCTCAGCTGCAGGAAAGAAGAGAAGCAGAAGTGGAAAGAAGCTTGTAGCAGCCACTGTCCCACTGGATGAAACCACTACAGCGCTGTCACCGAGTCCCTCGCCAGCATGCGGTGGTCTGGCAAGAGTCGGCGGGGGCTTGACCCGGGGGTAAACCGCAAACTGCCACCAGAGAGGGTCACAGTGGGGAAAGCAGGGCAGCTGTCAGGGCAGCGCAGTACAGTACACCACAGTAAAGACAAGCTATTTTACAGTCGCTTGCCCTTTATGTCATTCTTGAACTTTGGTTCTTGGCAGTTTCTGTTTTTTCAAGATTTCCTCTCCCTCTGTTTTAAAGCTACAGCCAGATGTACCAAATGCTTTTTTTTCCCCTCCGGTATTGGCATTTTTGAAGACCACAGTCCTTTGACCTAAACCAGCACTGGTCAGTCGAGTTTTCTCTGGTCTGGACTTTTCTGCCGTGACATTTCGCACAGGGATTCACACTAATCGACTGGTAGGTCAAAACTTTCTTTTACAAATTGATACATAACACATGTTAGCATGGACAACTGTTTACTCCTCAGTCTAGATGAAATGTTGTGAGGTCGATATCAAATCTTCTAATTATTGATGATGGCTGAAGCTCTTTAAAAGTGCCTGTTACCACCACCACTACCATTGGCAAGAATGCACGATCAAGGACAGAAAGCAAAACTCTCATGCAGCTTTAAAGCAGCAGCTTAAGTGCTGGTGGTGCTGAAATAGTTTTATGTAGCAGCTGGAAAAGTCAGTAAGTTATTTTTAAAATGATAAACAGTTAAAGCTAAGACTTGTTTCAGTGAGAAGTCAATGCACTGTAGTCACATGTAAACATGTCCACTTGGTCATGGAGCGGGCCCTGAGGTGTGACCCGGATGGGGCTTCGTTCCGAACACTGCTGGTTCCTCCAGCTGGGCCTACAACCTCAGCAGCATCACACACTCTGCCCCACCTGTGACAATAAACAGCTTTATTACCTCCTCCCGTCCACTGACGCCATTTAATGCTCTCACTGGGATCATCCCGAGGTCAGATCTGACCAGAGACGCTCTACTCTCTCATGCATCCGCACTCGACCCCCCAGAGCTGACCTGGAACACAATGTCATACTTTTCTAGTGGTATGCAATCAGTCTGCAAATATGACATACTTGAAGAGTCCAGTGGTCAGAGTGAGGTTCATTTGGTGCCATTTGAAATTCAGCTCGTGTTTCCTCGGCTAAATGAAGTCATTTCAGTGTCGGGTTGAACTGAAAGAAGCCACTTTGTCATTTTCAATCCCTTCAGCATGAGCCTGACATCTGTGATGTGTTCAAAGCTGATAAACCACTGATGTGCTCTGTCTTTAAGTAAACACTTAACTCTTTAAGTGGATAAACAGACTGTTGTGTTCTGACAGGATCTCAGTGACAGACGTGTACAGTCATGTCTGGAGGAAGGTCTGGAGGAAGTGTCTTTGCTCTCACACTCATTGTCGTGGTTTATGGTCGCCGGTATATAATTCTATCACGTCCTGTAACTGACAAGTGCAGAGGAAGACGATGATGTGTGTTCTGTCACGTTTGCAGTGTTAGGTGTGAAAGACGGTTTAGTTTTCACACGCTAAATCTGGCATTGTTTTAACTGCAGCCTATTGTCTGTGGATTAACTCAAGTTTTCATACACGTTCTGGTTTCTGTCAGATTCAGTGAAACTGAACTCAGAGATTTATTTGAACCAAAGCTTTGCAACCCCTGATGATACTGTCCTCTATATACATCCAGGCAACATGCATGTACAGTAGCTCAGACCTACAACTACGTTCTAGGTTCATTGAGAAGTAAACGAATGGTCAGACGGATTAATTGATCTCAGATGTGTGAATGGTTCCAGCCCTGATGAGGAACTTGTTCTGGTTCTTGCTTCTCTCTTTTACAACCTCTGGCTTATTTTCTGCGTTTATATATTTGTGTTTTTTCTGCGACCGTTTTCCGCCCAGTGCTCATAACTCCTTAAGTCACACGGACTCATTAAATTGATTGATTGGCTGCTCAGGGCTTTCCTTTTTCCATCAGTTTATTTACCTGTTTTGGAGCGAGTTTGCACCAGCCTCACCAGCATATGGTAACGTGATCCCGCTTTTTCTTTTTCCGTTGAAAAATTTATACGACACATGTCACTGTGTAGCGTAGCTGGAGTTAAATGTTCCGATTGCCCATCGGCTCTTTTCAGCGGCAGCGTAAAAGACGGCTGTGTAGGTTAAGGAGTGTTAAAGAGCCACACACATGGTTTTCCTAAGCTGTAAATTTTATGGATAATTTCTGATGTGGTTACAGATTTATACCCCCCAACTAAGCACAGCAGCTGCAGGTAATTACTGACTCACCCGCCTTGCTCTACCTCCACTGGTTCACTCTCTGTGTCTCTTCCATTTGGTCTTTCTCTGCAGCTCTGTTCACTGTGACCTTTGATTCATTCACACAGACTGAAGAGAAAGTGACACGTACATGTCCATCTGAGTTTGACTCTTGTTGACAATAATTCAAGGTTCTGAATAGGCCAAATCGCGATCTGCACGTGTGTGATAGCCACATCGCAGGATGTGTGATGTTTTCTCTCTCTCTCTTTTTAACATTTCAAACATTTCAACTTTTGTTGTATCTAGCTCTGAACCAGCTCCTTGTGCCGCTCGCTCACTCTCTCCCTCACTTGACTGAGCAGGCAGCGGCGTCGCCCCTCCCCCCCATGCACACACTCAGCAAAAGCAGCATACATGTTTTGACAAAGGTGTTCAAAACTGACTTTTTCTTCTGTAAAAGTGCGTCTGTGGCTGTTTCTCAGCGTGTAAGGTGCTGTGGCTGCATCCAGCTGAACAGAGCCCGTAGCCCGCGTAATGAAAGTGAAACGTAACGTGTTGCACAATGCTCGTTTGCAAGTATCCGCCTGTTATAAATAAATCATTTAAAAAGTATCTGATTTTCATATAATGGTGGAGGATAGAGTTCACTGCATTGTATTTAATGTACGGTCCCCATAAGGAAACTGTAGTGGAAACTGTTAGATTGAATGCATTATGCACTGTGCAGTGTGTTCCTCCCGTTTTTGTCGGTGATGGGCACCTGTATTTACCATATCCGAAATTACACTTTGTAATTTAGTCATGATGACTGTCTTTTCTTCTTCTTTAATTGTCTCACGATTGTTATCAATGTAAAAGTCTATTTATGTGTTTGGTCCGCTCCAGAGTTCGGATGAGCTTTCACACCTGAACAAACGAAGCGGACTGTATCCCAGGCAACAAACCCTGGTCTGTTAAAAGTGGACCAAACAGCTCTGGTGTGAAAGCGACCTAAGCTGCTAGAATAGAAACTTAACAGCACAGTGGCTCGTCTTTATTGTCTCCATGTCTGAATGCTGTGCATCGGTGTTTGTAGGATACTGTATTTTTACAGTATGAGACTCCAGACTTTGACACTGTTTCCACAAATATGTTCAGAAGAAGTGGTTTTATCGTCTGTCTACTCCAGCTGTCGTATCATTACAGTTTATACTCCCGTACACACTGAGTGAGGTCAGGCTAGACTTCAAATTGCGCTGAAGGATATGAATATTTCCTGAAAGAGCTTGCGGTCAGGTCATGGCACCCGCCTACAAACCCGTGTCACCTCGGTCTCATCAGTCAGCGCTCGCAGGCTGATAAATCAGTCAGTACAGGACCTTGGCAGCTTGTGGCATTAGGTGCACTCAGTACACTCTCCCAGGCTGCACTGGGGTGAAGTCCCACCATGCGCTCATGCCCATAACTCAACTGCAGCCAAACCAACTCATTAGTGAAACAATCCTCACCACGCACTGGTGTGTGTATGTGTGTGTGTCTGAATGAGCAAATGAGAGCGTACAGGGTGAGATTTCATGTTGTTCTGGAAGATTTGTCATCACAAGCTCAGAATGCATTATATTGTTACAATATCTCTTGTATTCCAACTACCTGTAACATTTTCCGATTTGCTAATATTTTCCATGATATTTTCCCACATTCGCTCAATCACTCCCAACACATTATCCACACATTATCCAGTCTTTGCTTGCACAATATTTATTCATGTTACACAATATTCCAAATGAGCACCCCTATTTAATGTGCTTATTAACCTTTATAAAAACAGACATGTTATGAATGTGTGTGTATATGCAACACCTCAAAACTGACTGTGAGGACTTTTATGAGGAATGTTAGCAGTTCAGTGAGCGCGTTGGCAAACGCAGTTTAGTAATCCATTTATGCACACTTTGCTTTTCTGTCAGACGTAGTGGTTAAATCATTAAAACGTGTGGACGATACGACGTTAACACTGTGTGACAAAGTGCTCATTAGCATCACACAGGCCCATATGCTCCCATGAGCACAGCCATGAACACAGGCTTCACAGAAACACACTCAGCTTCAGACACAAAGGCAGGTTTCTCAATCAGGAAATCGTCTTGTTGGCGACTGGAGGTCACTGTCACTTAAAATATCGAATCTTTGAAAACTCTGAAAACATTTTTTCAGCAGATTGGCTGTAACTTTCAACAACGCGCGACATAAGGCAGAAGTTTGTTTGTACAGCACCTTACAACAACAAAACAACAAAGCAAACAAACAATCAGTATCAAGAAAAGTAAAGTAAAGCTGTGGTACTGTGAGGTTGGGACATCGGTGCTCCTGGAAATCTGGAACAAAAACAAATGAAATCATTTATTCATCCTGCAAACACTACTCATTGACATGGTTTTACGTACGCACCAGTTGACACAGTGACTGACCCCTCAGACAGGTTTGTTCCTGCATACACAGTGAACTGACCTGGTTGTACCACTAAGACACCCTGTGTACTTTTTCATGGACCGAAGATGGGAAAGCTTCAGATTAATGAGGGAAACGTCCTCAGGAAAACCTGTTAGATCCGGTTCTGGAAGAGCTTTCGCCTCTATGATCAATTAGTCTCCTATCAGTAGAATTGATGAGCCTCTGTACAGACACAGATGAAGACGGTACTTTTCCTGTGACAGTGCTAGATATCCTATGATGGGTGTCAGACATATAATAGATGTAATTACTGTCCGGGCCAAGCTGTACAGAACATTGGCACTGCAAACGTGGTACCTAATGCTTCAGCTGATAATCAGGTCGAGTGGTTGACATCAATCTCGGTGGAAGGATTACACTTAAATGCACAATCCAGACTTCATCCATTTTCTGTTTAACTAATGGTTGGACTTCCAACTCCTTATTCCCATGAGCTTCAATTAGAGGGCTTATCATTAGACGCCCCGTGTCCAGCTCACCTCTGAAAAACCACTTTATCATCTTGAATTTCTTTTGTTGGCTTTATGGGATGTGAGGTGCAGAACAGTCAGGACCTAACTTGAGGGTGTTCCAGTTCTTCTCTTATTAATCAGCAGCTATAAAGGCAATAGCACAGGAAAATCAAGTCCTAACAAATGTACAGTTCACTTTTCCTGTCCTGTCCACGTGAAGAATTTACTGCTATGACTTTGAACTAACAACCAAATAGTAAATCTTACCCACTAGAACAAAGCAAAGAAACGCTGCAGGCAAAAAGTAAGTGTTCATCTCATTATAAAAAGCTTATTAGGTTGTGTTTCTTGTTAGGCCACAGACACATTATTGTGTGAAGTAATACTTCGCAAGGGTGCATTTTAATTGAATCCTTGCCTTCTGTTCTAGCTTAATAGTGACTATTCGATGATTATAGATGTTTCGTGTATAAATCAATTCAGCTTTTCTTTCTCTCACTCACACACTCGGGGCTGGACTCAATTATTTGGCCCAGTTGGGTTGATTTTGATTGTTGAACAAGCAAATGAGACATGACATGGAAAAACATATCCCTTTTTATATGAACCTGAAACTCCTTTAAGTGTGAGCTGTGCCTGCCCATTTGACTTGATGTATTTTTTGGGAAATTGATACAACCTTTTTATTCTTTTAAAAGTCATTTAAACCCCCCCCCCCCCCCCCACCTCTATTCATTGTTATGTATTTCTTGGCACATGTAGAGCTGAGCAGCAAATACCTTGTTGATACAGTCATCACATAAATAAAAGCACACCAACAGAATAATGAAATGATTTCTGCGTATGGTTATAGTCTGCAAAGGGCCAGTTTCACTGATCTGTTGGGATACTGAGTCACTTTCCATCTAACACGTTTCAAAGAATTTGCAGCTGTCCGTGTGCAAACACATACACAATTTCATTAGGCATCAGGATTTTGTATGTACAGTATATTCTATTATTAGAGTTCAGAGAGGAGTACCAGGTGTGTTGGAGGGGTATTGGTGGTGAAAAGCGCACAGTGTGGGTCGTTCTGGGTCTCTTCATCAGCTAATAAAAACATCAGACAGATGCCGGGACACTTTTAGATTCAGACAGTTCATAGAGTTGATGTGACAGCTGACGGCTCAGCTTCCTCTGCTGACCCTAGAAAGTAAGTCATGTTCTTGAGCATGGATCTACAATATCTGAACCCAGTGAATCGTGACACTGACAATGACTGAAGTGATTCCAGCTAACAGGGCAATTAGCAGGTTTCACTAGACTGGAGCAACAGAACGGCAAGCTTACATAGTGTTAGCAGTGTTAAAGCTTTATTAAAGGCAGAAGATTCTCCTGGTTGCAAGTGTTTGCATCACCAGACAACTCAAGCTGTTGACAGCCAGCGCTACTACAACTGAGCATCATTTCTGTTTATAGATAGACAAAATGTATTCTCCCAGTGCACCTGGTCCACAGAAACCACAGTGACATTAGTACTTCCATATCCATAGCAAAAATTTAGGTTAGGACAGAAAATGTTCTGCCCATAGTGGAAATACTTTCCTCCACAGATGTAAAGTTTACGGGCAAGTTTGTGAACAACAATGTCATCAAAGATTTTTACATGCAGGTAAAAAGTGTTACAGACCTCTGAACCCCTGAATTTGGTCTTGTAGCCTACGTAGCATATGATTAATGGGGGTAAGATGCATGTACAGACAGACCCAGATCGATTAGCATGACACATCTTTGGCTAAGTTACCAGTCATCCACCTTCAGAAACAAGGCACAGAGCTAATATAACGTTAGCATGCCAAAGCTATCAAGGATTCATTAGTTAACAGGGCAGTGGGGCTGCCAGCTAGCTTGTTAAAATGACTATCATAACCCAGCTCTAGTGAATTACTTGCACAGCGACTTGTGTTTATCAAGCAGTAACTCTGAATGACTGTAATAACGTTCAACAAAGTTCAAGCAGGGTATAAATCTCAGCTTCCGTAGCCGACTATGGAAACAATAGTTGCAGCCTATTACCCCAAACCCTGCCAGCTTCCTGTCCAACCAGCACCCTGCCAGTCCTCCAGCCTGCATCTCTAACACAACCAAATCAAACTGGCGAGTTGGTTCTGGTGTTGCTTTGACAGACGCCCTGGACCCAGACGTTATAGTGACAGTTAATCTGAGACTCAGCTGGGATAATAATGCACAGCTCTGGTCACTACTGTGTTTGGGCTCAGGCTTTTTTGGCAAGTGTTTGTAGGAAGCTCATAATGTGATGGAAAAGAGCCAGCATCCTGAGAGAGCTGACACAGAGAAAAATAGAGCAGTCAGTGAATGCTTTGGTTTTCTCTTGACTCACCCACTCAGCCTCGCAGCGTCCACCCGCCTCTGGCTCACTTAAGTGGACATATCGTGAATGGTGGATTTAAATGATTGATATCTTCTCATTTGTGACTTAGCATTCTGAGAAAAAAAAGTCATTCTCTCGCCTCCTCTCTCTGTTCCTCTCTTTAATATGTCAGTTTGTCCTAGAAGTGGACATGCTGGTGAACAGACTGAAACAGCTCTCAAGCCTGGGTGCTGTCCAGGCAGAACAAAACTTGTGGTTTTCTATTCGCATGAAGTGGAGCTGGTCCACATTCTGGTGGGTAAAAATAATGAGAGGCTGACCGGGACAGAGTGTGCGGTGAAGATGCTGAGGTGAGGAAGGGAGGGGAGCGAGCGAGTGAGCGAGGGAGGGAGGGAGGGAGGGAGGGAGGGAGGGAGGGAGGAAAGGAGACGGGGAGCTTGGAAAAGGGAGTGGCTGAAGGAAAAGGACACAGGGTGATCGATGGGCCACACACTCACACTCATGATGTAAGGAGTGAAGTTGTAGAGAAGCTGAAGGTGTCACTGCTCTATGTGATCACAACAAGATATCAAGAAGTTCAACAGAAAGTAAATCGGGTTCAAGGCGTCAGTGTTGAGCTTTAAATGAACTCGGATTCGTTGATTGCTGCTCCAACCGGGATCATGGAGCGGTGTTCATGCTCAGTACTGCAGTTTTAGCTTTGTTTTGGTCGCCAGCAGCTCCTGGGTCAAATATGTGACACCAAATATCTCCTGATTGACTGAGTGAAAAAGTTTTACCATTGGTCAGGCAGCAAAGTCTAAAATCAGAGTGGAAACAGGATGGAGATCATTGTGACTTGGATCCTGTATTTGAGTTTTGTTTCCAGGCACTATTTGCACAACTAGTCAGGATACCTTTGATTTTACTTCTTATAAGATCTTTAGAGTCTAGACAGAATGTAAATGCTACGTGGTGGAGCCATGGACCAGGTACAGAATAAGTCTTGTTTACTGTTTTATTGCACAAGTGCTTTATTGATCACCACACAGACAATAGGAGAATGAACAGCCGGTGACATTAATGGTTCGTTGCAGCCCTGAACGCACCAGTCACTCTGTCGGCTGCTGAGATCTGTAGCTTTCACTTTTTGGCTCGTGTTCTGTTTTGGAACAAAATCTCCTTCCCACTGACATTTGAAGACACTCCGGATCTCCTCCGCCTCCTCCCCACTTGTTCTCAAACTATATAAACAAATGAAAAACCATTATTATTTTATTTGCATGGTGATGCAGCATCTCTTATTGCGTCTCTTGTCTCCACTCTGAAAATATGACTTTGCTGTTTGTATTAGAGGACGGCAGGTCATGGGGTGTGTTTGCTGTGCTGGGAGTTCAGCCAGTAAAGTTTAATAAAACTCGTAACTGTCCCTGGAAAAGACCGTTATGCAACAAAAATGATGTATAAACATATAGATGACCCAGATAGGAGGGAGTGCACCTGGACGGTCTGAGCCAGAACTACCATGTTGGTCTGCAGCTCATCCTCTGATGTGTAAACGTATCCTACCCCATCGCCGTGCCACGAGCTAACAGCCCCGCTCCCCTGCAGCGGGAGGCTGGACTCTGCATAGTTTCCACTCACTTGTTCACTTACACTTACAAAAATAATTAAAGGGCATGTTTTTAAGGGGCTCCGGAGTGGTCCTGATGTCTTCTTGCCGGAGCCTGCTGTCTGATCTCAGCTGGGCTCTAATCAGAGGGACCACCGAGTCGGGTCACTAACTGTTAAAGGAACAAACAGCGCTGACTCTGTTGCGATAGAGGCCACTAGTTTGGATCTGACCCTTTCGAGGGAAAAGGCATTAAATACCAAGATGTTATAAGCAGGAAAACTTTGTCAGATATTGTTTCAAGAGGATGGGAAAGTAATTTCCTTTGTTTTTATTTTGAAATTTTTTTCCTGACTTTGGAATTGTGATCACAGAGCCAAGTGTTTACAAACTGCTGTTATGTCTCTGCTATATAACGTGCAGATGTCACAGCGCAGGGCGGATTTGTCTGCAGAGCATCATGGCCTAGTTTAAGAACCAATTATACTGCAGATCACTGACTCCCTCACAAATACCTGCACCCATTGGGAACACATTAGGAAGCAATGTGTTCATTCTTTCCGAACAGGGGTGATGCACTCGTCTGGTATGGTCGGTTGTGTTTGGTGGGCGGCTTCGGCCAAACCCTTTTTAGAGAGAGGGGAGAGAGAAGGAGAGCTCTGCTACTAGTTAGCATACATCTGTAGCTCCGCTGGACAAGAGCTGGACCTCAAAGGACCACAGCGCCGACAGATAAATGTTGAAAAATGAAATACAGCAGCAACCTTACAGAAACACACACGCACATCCAGGCATGCAGGCAGACGTACATCGCACAGAGGCCAGCGAGCCGCTCGGCATCCGTTTGCGTGTCTGGTTTCTTCTGCTTTCATAAACTTGTGCGAGCGAGCCAAGGCGCGTTGCTGCCATGTGTTCTCGCTCCATGCCACACATTAATGAGTGAAGATATCAGCGGCTGAGAGGCCACGCAACTCGCTCTGAGTCACAGAAATGTTTAACCCGGCTAACCTGGCCCTGGCCGCCGCTCCTGCGTCTGTTTACATGTGCTCCTACTGACAGCAGTGAACTCCGTAATTGAATTTTATTCTCCAGTTCAACACATGGGAAAAGACAGCTACTTTACCCACAAATATTTTTCTGTCTCCCCTGACCGTCTTGTTTTCTAGGACAGTTTTCAATTTAAATTTGTTTTCACTTGTCTCACGTTTTCCAATTCGTCCTCGAGGACAAACATCAGACTCATCGCTTCCGAACATGTTCTGTTGTTCTTTGTCATCTTCTCACCTTGTGTGTTTCCAACAAGTCGTGTCTTTGTTCAAGCGCCGCGCTTTGATCTCCGCGCCTCCTTTAGGAACCTTATATAAGTGGAACTCCCCGGGGAGCCATACAGATGGACAACTTACAGACGTTTTTATGTCATGAACCGTACGAACGCATTAGGCTCCTCTGCTGCGCACCACCACACGCTGTATGACCACACAACCAGGCAGTTCACTGGGAAACAGCGCTGATCAAATCCAGATGCCTTTACCATGCTATCTCATTCTGTCTGTGTCTCTCTCACGTACTCTTATGCATACATGCTCCCACACACATCTGTAATAATGTACTGTATTATATATTTCCACTTCCTCCCATATTTATATCCATTTGGTGCAGCCAGGCCGCTTTGCTTTTCTATCAGGCTTCATCACTTCCAGGGTCGCCACAGATCCTGTGTTTCCTTCTGAAAGCCGCATGTTGTCAAATATTTTATTTTGGCCTTTTGGCGTTTCATGAGAATTTTAGAGGATGAAATACTGAAACACATTCTGATGTGCATTTCTAACCAAACCGTGGGAAGACGGGCTGCAGCTCAGATTCTGTATGTCGATGTTGAGTTTGTTTTTGTTTTTGTTTTTTTCACTAAAACGTTGCTCAACCAGTATTTTTTTCTTCCTGGAAGTGCTTCTTGGCCTGTGAGGTGTGCAGCCGTGGAAAGTGTTTAAAGCTGCCTGCTGGGAGCTTGTTAGCTATAGACACTAATTACATGGCAGACAACATGTTGAAAGCCCTTAGAAGTCATTGAACACACACACACACACACACATACACATGCACTTGGATAAAGAGGAGCCTTCTACCCAACCAGGGGAGCGGTTTGAGAAATGTAAAGGCCGAGCTCGGGCCTCTGATCGTGGCCGGATTGAAAATAGAGTCCTGACTGCGATCTATTTCGGCAGCTGGAGAGCTCCATTTTGATTGGCAAGAGGATTGTTTTCCCTTTCATTGTGAGCAGGCTTATTTTGGTGCAGAGAATTTCTCATGAAAGAAAATTAGCCGCTAACTTGCTCAGGTTTCTTTAAATAAATTGAATTTGTGGAATAAATTGAAAAGTACAAGCGGAACCAGAGAATGTGGGGGAGGCAATAAATGCAGAATTTACTTCCCTGGCTCGGAAACATCCCGTTCATCCTGTAGCTGTCATGTACCAGTGATTACACAACGAGTGCCCGGACAAGCAGCAAAAGGGAGAATACGCTCTTCCACCGGTCCCTCTGCAAGTCCTCCTCCCACACCGATCACCTGTGCTCATCCTCGCCAGGTTGGATGTCATGTGCAGCGTCTCAGCCGTCGCTCTGCAGAGGTCGGTGTTTTCACAGCTGTCCCTGGCTGTGTGCACTCACAACCCCACATGTAGACAATACCCTGCACATACACTCTCTCACACACTCACTCAAAACTTCCTGCCAAAGTTTCCCAGTATACACAGCGGGAGAGTACAGTAGATTACAAAGCTCCAGCAGCAGATGCAAGAGTGGAAACAACAAAGCAGTTTCCTTTAATATCCACTGGGTTTCAGCGGTGGAGGTATCGCAAGGTGACTCTGCACTTTCACTGACTGCATCACATGTAGTTTAACTGAAGGTCTCAACGGATAAAGCAAATTAAAGCTACTGTAAAGATTCAACAGGAGAATTACTCATGTCATGAAGAAACAGGATGACATGGAGCTCAGGAAGAAGTGAGAGAAACTAGAAGCTTCTGCACTTTGAGTTAGACAAAACAAATTGGTCCTCCAAACATATTCTCCTCTGAATGAAAACCTTCTCTGTGTGTTTCCTGTCAGAGCCACAGTGAAGAGAAACTAATGACAACTTGTTTTGAGCTGAAAAGGGCTCCAGGTGTTTCCAGATCTGCATTAATTTGCATACATGTGACATCATGGTGTTAAAAAATGAAGACGGGCTCCAAACCCCTTCGTCATTAGTTTTTATTATTTCACCAACTGTGTCGTCTCGTCTCAGTTCATACACCAGCCTCTGGTTTCAACATGTCCTCATGCAGCTTGTTGTTGAGACTGTGGAGTCCATGGAGTAAACTCAGCCCTGTGAGAAACGGGAACGTTCGGCCAAGTTCAATCATTTCAAACAAAAACAAAAGGAGAATGAGTTTTAGTCACTGGTCGTTAAGTTTGCACGTTCACAGCTCATTGATGTTTTTGAGTGTGACTCAAAGTCCACAGAGACACAGTCACATGAATGAGACATGAGACGGAACACGGTGCCCGTTGATTGACAGATCGATTAGTTTGTCCGACTCATACCGCTGAAATCTTGAAGATGGGCTTTTGGAATTAACAAGGGTTTTTAATTTTGCACCGCATGTTTTACCCTCCCAGATCAGATATAGAGGGAGGATAATTATTGAACATTGCGCTGTAGCTTTGAAGACATCACGGCATCACGCTGAGCTCAGTCCTGACGGCCTCCTCTGAGCCACTAGAACCAGATGAACCAGAAGCAGAGAGGTGGACTGACTATAGACTGGTGGTCTGGTGTCGACTGGCTCACCTTCAGGAGGAACGTGCTTCAGGAGATGGTCGTTCACAATCAACTACTGCTCACAGGTGTAGAGTTCTCTGATTCTCACTGACTTAGTGATCATTTCATACACTTACATTCATACATAACATGGAGGTGAAACTGCATTCGATGCTTCATCATGTGCAGAAACAGAATGACTCAGCCACTGATTAAAGCTTCACTATGCTGAAACAAACTGTGTTCAATGTGTCATCGGACCACGGCGAAAAGTAAAAGTGCTTACAGCTGTTCTGAGTTGCTGCACTCGAAGACCAACATCATCGTAACTTTTTGCTGCCTCCACAACTTCACCAAGACCTGGTCTCAACACATTGGACTGTTTGTATTTCATAGAGCGAAAGTTGTTCGACCAAGGGGCCAAAATCTGAAACTGAAGCACATCTTCAGTTTGATCCAGATCGATCAACACCTCTGAAGGTGTTTATACCTGTGGGTTCGCCGCTTCAGGAGAGGAGCTCACTTTATTCACGGTGTCGCACTTGTTTGTGGACAAGTGAAGTGTGTGTCAGATTGTCGGGTCTGGAAAGTTACTTCCAACGTCTACAACTCTGACCATGAGGGGAGGTTGTGGCGTTGTTGGATCAGTTTGACAAGCAGATGATTTAAAGCGATAAAATCACATATTTCACTCATCATTACCTCGTAATTTTTATTTAACTTGCATCCTGAATAGCCGTGCAGTAAAAGTCTTCATTGTTCTGATGCTGAGCAGTCTTAATGAGTTAAGTGAATAAGATGCAAGAACCACCTGATAGTGGACTTATTGAAGACAGGACAGTCTGTTCATGGTGCTAAGTGTTGACCTGTTTGTGTTAAGCTCCAGCACAACCATGAAGCCACATTCCAGGGAGCGGCCTGATTTAATTTTGGACATTTATAAGCAATCTGATTGAGACCAGAATGCGAACGGATGAGGGACATTGTATCCTGCCATGCGAGTTGTATTTGTCACAGTGTTATTTCATGCTCCTGACTGGAATAATCTCCAAAAAGTCTTTGATGTCTTGACCCTGCATTTTCATGGACTGTTACGGCTGGGTGGCCAAAGCCACTCTGTGGGGAAAGTCTCTATGTAAACACAGTGAATCACAACCACACGTTCTGTAAAAAGTTCTCAAGCACATCCAAGAGTTTGGAAATGCCCTCTTTGATGTCACTCTGGGAAGAGATAAGGAACTCCAAGTTGTGACATTTACAGCCTCTGCTTCCCGTCGGACTGATGAGATCAAGATTATTTCACCCGACTGAAAGCCTGCCATCACCTTCGCTGCGTAGGTGTGTGTTTTGTGCCTGCATGTGTGAGTGGGTGTGTGGTATCCAGTGTGTACCGTATGCAGGAATAGCTCTGGAATTCAGGCCTCACTCGTAGGAATGTGACCTCAATTAGGTCCGTCTGATTTAGTCCACAATGCTGCATGAGTCAGGAGCGTTGGCCCTTCCGATATCCAGCCTCCATATCGTTTTGACACCAAATTCTTTCCTGTGTGTTCAACGTTAAATGCGGCCTTGAGTGACTTCGAAAAATGGCATTTCACAACTGGGACTTTTCCCACCGGAGGGACTCTCTTTACCTGTAATCCAACTGCAACAATCGACGTCCAAGTTTGGCTCCAGGGACCCAAAAGTGTTCCAGTGAGTACCAGTAACATCTGAGTGGAGTTTACAGAGCTGAACTTAGCTGACTGGTCAACCACAAGCCTTGAAACTGCAAAACTTCTGTGGAATTCAGTCAGTCCGCAAACAAATCCTGTTGTCACTAGAATCAACATTAGGACCCGAGATGGGGTTTTCTCTTTTCATGTTTTTGTCATTTAAGCAGTTGTGTTGCCAATCTCAGACATTTGTCAAAACATTTGTGGCTATTGTTTTGTATGAGAACCCATATAACGACACAGGTTGACGCGTGTTGTTGCGTCAACACACCCACTCTGGAACCGTATTACCCAGAGTCCACGTGCTACAGGAAAACAGTAACAGTTCTGTTCTGTTTGCATCCCAGCTACTGTATCTCAGCTGCTGATTGGGTGGTCATGAGTCTGCCAAGGGCTGCAAACCAGGACAACTGAGGAAGAAGAGAGAAGTTTAACTGTGCTTCTACTTTCCTTGAGGTTTTCACCTTCACTTTTTTCGGCTTCTTTCAGTCTCTAAAACATTACTTCATTCACCAATCACTTGTAAGGTTTCAGAGCCATAGTGTCTAAAGGAAGACGTCCATATGTTTATAGAGCAGATGTGACAGAGAAAGGCACACAGCCGGTACTCAGCCTCAAAACCAGCCGTCACTTTGTGATGTCACAACCAAGCAGTTACAGGCCCAAACACTGACCCACTGGACCCTTCATCCATCCGTGCAGGATTCGAATCTCCTCTCCTCTGATGGGCTCACTAATCCGTTGTGAGTAAACTATATTAAACACAGGAAAGGTGTTAAATGTGTGACCTTTAATGTTGTTACCGGTTAGTCACAGTCAATTCACCTCAAAAAATCCCAGTAAACTTGTCCAATTCCTTGATCAGCAGCTCCTGCAGTTTCCACGTCGACCGAAACTGACATTTCAGGAAGGCTGCATCACTCATTCCCGATTGGTTTGGGCAAAACAAAACAGAAAAATTCCAGTTTTGGTCAAATTAACAGGAAAATAGCAAATACTCTTTGGTTCAACTTGTGTTTGCGCTGAAGCTGTGACCAGCTAACAGGCCTGGGTCGGAGGCACTCGGTTTCACCTCTATCATTCTCCTAATGTTGTTTCCTATGGCAATCAGACAACCAAACCTCAAGAAATGATATAACCCATTCGACTCTGACCGAAGCAATAAGCAGTCAAGTGCACCGAGACACGAAGAGTGCTATGATAGGAAAATGATCTAATCCACTTCTCTTTGTAATGTCTCACAAGGCGATATTTACTAATTTGCAGAATCGATACCACTGGCAGGAGATGACAAAAAGGAGAGAGAGAGGGGAGAGATTTGTCATCCAAAAATTACACTCCATTTACATTTTCTCCATCCAAACATCAACACTGTGTGACAGGCCAACAGCATGACCAGCCTCTAATGGCAGCAGCCCCAGTGTGGATGCGGAGACCTCTGCATGACCGCGCTCTGGGCCCGTCTGCATGCAAAGGCCTCCGTCTCTCACCTCAAACATAATCCCACACAGCTGAATCCAGTCACCGGGAGACCTCTGATAACACCGGTGCACCGAGCTAAAAATAATTCCAGAGGATTAAATCTGGGCCGTGATAAAATCAAGATGAGTCTGTGACTTTGGGCACGTCTTCAGCTGTCCATTTTTAATCACAGCAATCAAAACAAGCAGCAGTGTGAAGCCAACTCCAAGAGTGCACTTTCTGACCCTCCTTTCATGTCTCCTCTTTCCTTGTTTTCCATCATCCAATCTCACTTGATCGGAATAATTTCTGCACTTTTTCCTGTTTCCTGTTTGGATATCTGGCCTGCTGCGTTGACCACTACAATTACTCAAAGAGTGTTGTTGAGAATGTATTGGAAAAGCTTTGGGAGGATGAGAGCGGGAGGAGGGGAACTGGCTGATAGCATGACGGAGGTGCGTAAACGGATGATTCTGTTGTTGCCTGGGAAAATACAACAAACAAACCCGTGGAAAAAGATGTTGTTTACACTGACAGACAAAATCCGTTTTTCTTGTCTTTAGTTCGAAACACCAGCAGAAGTGTTCTATGACAAAAGGTGTTAAACCTTGGATTTCCTGTCGAGGGGATATTTGGAACGTGGACATGGAAAATGGGCCGTTTTTTCCGTTCAGCTATCACACCTGATTTATTTGAGATATTCCTGGAAAGTCTTGCCACTGCTGCTGTCTCTGCCTACCCACGCGAAGGCCGGACCTCAGGCTCGCCAGGCGCCCCTAATCACACACCACGCAAACGCTCGAGAGTGATCTGAGGCTGCGGGAGCGTATATCCAGATATTAACGTAACCCTAAGAGGAAACGGTTATGATTAAAAATAACAATAAAATTTACAGAAGGGGTGGGGAAAGCAGCCAAATTAGACCCAGCTGGAATGTCAGTGTAGTCCACAGTTGGCTGCTGCTGTGCAGATAGTGTGGTTGGGGATTGGGAGAGCGAGGGGAGGAGGAGGAGGAGGTGGTGGTGGTGGGTGGGTACAGATTCTGAGTCTGAGTAACCCTGTTAGTCTTATCTGCAGTGAGCCAAGGAGGTTTGTTTTAGAAGCCATTTGTCGTCCTCGTCTTACGGATACCAACTCATCAACGGCTCATTAAAATGTCTCGCAGACGCTGAGTAACGGAGCTTTGTTGCTGATGTGATTCACTCTGGTCTGTGGAGGGTGGAGAACAAAAACAGAGCTAAAAGAACAGTATCTGACTCTGTAGCTGCTGAAGTTCCCCAAACTTTACCCCAGGCTTCCTGTCTGCCAGGAGTTTGCACTGCAAATTATTTTCTTAATTTATGAAGCTAGGATTATATTCCAAAACCTAGAGATACTCATGTTAATATATAGGGCAAAGAAAACCATCCAATCCTGACATTTGCAATGTGAACCAGCAAATGTTTGTGTTTTTTTTGCTTGGAACAATTGCAGATTATTTCTTTATGCAATTGATTGAGTTGAGAATAACTGGTTTGTCGCTACAAGAGAAACTTTTCACATCACACTGGATCATTGATTGAACTTCAGCCGTGTTTGATTCATCTAATGCACCGTGGACGGTGTATTTGCATGACATTGTTTGATCTCAGTTTATTTATCTTATCTTGTTTTAGTTTTTCTTAAATGTTTTAGATTTTTTACTTATTTTAATGACTTTTTAATGCCCTGTTGACACCCGATGAGAAACGTTATTTTGTTCTTTTCTGTGCAAGTACACGGGAGAAAATGACAATAAAATCTGGAATCTTAAATCTTGAAAGAAGCCTTAAACACCAACCGACCATCACAACAGGTGCACGACTCTTGTTATTTTGTACAAGAATCTTATTGAAACAATAGAAATCTGCTTCTAATCTGAATCTGGATCCAGATCTACATTGTAATATAAACGGTGATGGACGACCGCAGCCTACATATGTCAGATTTGACTCCTCTCAGACGAGTGGATGTGAGTGACAGCTGTCTGCAGTGTGTGTGGACAGCAGCGTGTCGGGTCAGACTGAGGCGACACACTCAACACGTCTATTTAAAGACCTGACGACCTGAGTGATGTGTCATCCTTCCTCTCTAATCCACCTCAGACGTTATCAATCTCCTCAGTCACACCAGTCGCAGAGTTTTGGAGGGAGAAAATGATGCTTTGATGACCGTCCAGATCTGACACAAGACTTTTGACTGTTGCCATATCAACAGTGTATTTTAGTATCCAAACACAATCTGGAAAATGAAATTATTCAGTTTTTCTGCCGTCCACAAGCTAAGGAGACCAATTATGTGAGTTTGGCCTGGAATTAAAAGGAGGTGTGGAGCAGATCGTTTGGCTTATAGCATGAAAATGTTCTGGATGTTTGGGATGAGTCACCTACGGCCAATTTACAACACGGCTCAGCTGATCTGATTTTACTGAGATTCATGAACTACTCTGGAGGACAAAGTTTGGCACTGAGTCGCCCAGAACATCAGGAGGGTCTGGTGCTGCGTGGCCTCGAATCCAACAAAATGCTTCAGACCGATAATTATAGAGCGAATGACTTACACAATCAGCTGGAAGTTTGAATTTTAATTGAGCGACAGTTCTCAACTAATTCTACGTCTGTTGATGCTCCAGTTTCTAAAAATGGTGACCAGTTAGCTCCTGCGTACTGGCAGCTTCACAGAGGATCCCTTATTGGAAGTTTCATCATCACTGTCAAACATCATAAATGTATAATTAGCTGCACATTTTATTGCTACAGTGAGAAGGAACAAGTCACTTCTGGGTGTTAACTTTTCTTTGTTGGTTTCCCTCCAACGCTCGTCAAGGAAGGAAGCAGTTTCACGCTATCAGATGGTTCGTTCTACCCTTCTGACTTGGTAGGAAATAAAAAGAAACTGCATGCATTGATTCCCAGGCATCTGATTGGAGCAACTAAGCACTGCACCCTGGGAAATTGTGAGTGGTCCATTGTCCTGATGGATGAATCGGTTCCTGAACAACATGACCTCATTCCCTCCCTGGGGAGGGGTCGTGGGCAGAAAGGCGGGGTGTTGAAAACACACCTTACTGAGCCTGATGTGTAATAATGGCTCGTGTGGTCATTAGAGATTTGATACATTCCTTCATGGGTTGGTGTAGCCTCTCTGCTTCCTTATTGACGCCTTTGGACAATGTGGGGACTGGACGAGGACTTCAGCATCAGGACACACAGACGCTTCTGCTGCTTCCAGCTTTTAACACGCATCAATTGTGCCAACGGTCGGTGGCCAGTTACAGACCGCAGCCGATGAGGAGTCCACCGGGCCGACATGCAGCTCCACCACGGCCGTGCTGAGTGGTGAGTGCTGTGTTCACTGCAGAGCATTATTGCCTTTGGCCCCAGGGACTGGGTCATTGACCTGTTGTGGCATCTCCCAGGGGTTAAACCTGTTCAGGGGCTCCATGACGCCCAGGGAGGACGAGCGGCATGTGCTGCTGACGGCACGTGTTGGCAACGTAAACACCTTTCACATACACACACTAGCAAATTAACAAGTCATTTTTCCATAAGCAAAAATAGGGCCCAACACCATCCATCCTAATGCTTCCAACACGGCTCCGGTCTGAAGTGAAGCCAGTCACATTAATGGGTCAGTTCACCACGGCTGCCGTCTGCAGACACAGTTTACTGTTACTGCTGATGGGAATGTTGTGTTAGTTTTGTGGTTTTGTTCGAGGCAACACAAACATCTGCAGCACGTTCACTCCTCCAATATTCACCTGAAATGACGACTGTGAAACTCTTGATGGAAAATCATCACCGTCAAACAATTTACATCGGTCTTCGTCACAACACTAGGTCAGAAAATGTTGATGTTCTTCTTATTTTAGAGGAACCAGGCAGAAATACTGACGGTACTCCTTTAAAAAAAAAAATCAAAAGTCATGTGCAAAAGAAAAAATCAAATCCTTTTTATTCAGCAGAAAAGTCTGTGAATGAGTCAGGAGGATTTTTGTGTTCATTTAGTGTTGGACATGAAACCACATCGTCAGATCATTAGTCATCTTCCTACATGTTGAGCCTTCATTCGCACCAGCTCCTGACCTCTGGTACAGTATGTCACGTCACGTTTGAACAATGCCTGGGCGCTACTGGACTGGAAACCAGCGCTCCAGTGCCAAAACACAGCAGTCACCCGACAGATGAAGTCAACAACCGCGCAGCTGCCAACAGCTGGGTGAAGTGTGAAGGTGGACAGGTGATGTCCTTCTCTCCTCCTCCATCACTTCTACCTTTTTAGTTTTCACAGTCTTACATTATTGCCACCCAGCTCCAGTCTTTATCTGTCACTGATGAATCTAGGCTGGCACAAAGGAACCAGAATAGAGGCTCTTGGTTATTTTTACATCACAGAGGAAGTGGCAGTTACACCGATGACATCAAACATTCAAACACAACAATAAGCCGCCGAAAAACCAGCAGAGAACACGAGAAGTCACATGCTTCATGTACAGGGGCATCATGCAAAAGTTTGGGCAAAATGTCTGTCAATGTGGTCCATTGTCAAACAGTTGAGCAAGTGGAAGATGAAATGATCTCCAAAAGGCATAAAGTTAAACATGAAACACTCTTTTTCAATATTTTAATCAATATCAGTTTATTATTTTAGTTTTCTACAGTTTTAGAGTGAAAAGGGGAAACAAAGCAGAAGCAGCAGAAGAATAGGAAACCCAGGAGACTGGAGCTGGAGGTATCAGACAAGATATTTACTATTTACACACTGTGATAGTTTCCAAAGGGAGGGAGGTGGTGGTGGGGGGGGCCACTAGTTACTAACTATGCAGAGTGGCCAAACCCTTCCTGAGGGCCCTTTTCCTTTTCTGTCATTTTGAACATGTAAAAGATGAAAATGAAATTTTAAAAAAGTACATTGTTTAAAATGTAAAGAGGATGTGTCGTCTGTACCTTTATGTCTTTTGGAGATCGTGTCATCTTCCACTTGCTCAACTGTTCATATGAACAGACATTTTGACCAGTGCCACTGTTTCCCTCTGTCTTCAGTTTTTGTTTACATAATTGCCTTTGTGTTGTTTGGGTTTTATATGACAACATAATAAGGAGTCAAGTGTTTGATATCTGCAGGTCTGTGCTGCCACATTACACTTTACATCAGTATTTACTGCTTTACTCTGCTGTTTCCACTCAGGCTTGTCTATGTGCAATTTGAAAATGTTAAGCACATGGATGCAAAGCCAGCTGCAGTGGACGAGGCTGACAACAGAACAAAGACATAAACTGCTTCATATTATGTCTCGTCCACAGTCAAAAGGGATTGTGTCTAATGAGACGGAGACTGATCCAGAATCAGGCCAATTTCTAGAGAGCTGATAAACCTGAACTGTTCTGTAAATTGGAACATGTTACGTTTGTAGTGTACAAAATTAATGAAAAGAATAAAAGGTAAAAAGTTTAATCTCTGATAGTTTAAAGACACAACTTTTTTTTAAATTTTATTTCAGCCGACAGACTGACTGATTACATATTAGTGGATTAATATGAGCTCTGCCTTCATCTTACCGGAGGTGACTGTTTTCAATAAGTTGAGAGGGAAAAGAGTTGACTTCACTCCACAGTATCTGAAACATGATTCATGTTGTCCATACGCACAGTTAACGACACACAGCAGTGGCCTCGTGGAAAAAGCTGCCCCTGTTTTCCAGATAGAAATAGGAAATCAACTTCCGACCTTTAGCAGTGAAGGGAAAGAAAGTAAAGACGAGGAGGGAGGAACAACACAAATAAACAAAGCAACAACTGTAGTAACGGCGACATGTGATGTTACAAAGCGACTCCTCGTCACTTTCTTGTCTGGCGCTGAGGATGGATGAGAGCAGCTCCGTGCTGGGAAAAACTTATTTTTACTTTCAAGTCCAATAAATCACTGAAAATAGCTCAAGCTCGTAGCTCGTGTTTGTCTTCATTTGTCTCACTAATATTCTCTAATAACGATAATTAGTGGAAAGAAAAGCAGGTCAAGTGTGTGTGAGGGGAACGACGTTTGATGTGGAAATTGTTCTGAATCTACGGCCGAGTGCTTCGTTTCATCAGGAACCAAAACATCGTGTGTCGCATCGGAGCAAAAACCAGAAAGTCTGAAGTTCAGGAGATGCAGAAGAAAAGCTCAAGTAGGTTAATGACACGGGATGATCCAAAAGGGCATTGACGAAAATGTGTATGCATGTGGTAGTGCAACACTGGGTGGACCGTCTGTGGTGCAGCGACGGAGCTGCACATTTTCCTGATGTAACTCCAGGCCTAAGAGTATCTGCATGGTTTTAATACTGCGCTCTGTTGGAAAAGCCTGAGTCTCTTATTCAAACCCGTGCTGATATTTGTAATAACATAATAAACTGACCTTCACTTTGTTTCATTAAAGATGAGATTATGTTGTTATTATGTTGGATTATGTGAAAATGAAGCTCAGGAACATGCTTTATTTTCTCAGAGTGACTGGTGAAAGACTTGTCGACTGAGATGAAACCTGGACATGGACTCTGATCACTGTGACTGAAGGAAATCTATTATCAATTCGTTAATCCAGGCCGTGTTGAATCTCAAACTGAGGAAGATCCAACATCCAGTAGCTGAGTAAAACCGATCAGATACTTTTCAGCTCAGGCTCAGACTCTGGAGGTTTGATGACTTTTTAACTCTCAGTAGCTTTGACGAGTTGTTTGGTCACGTGACCGTGCGACGTCAGCTGATCTGTGATCTGTGAGTCCGAGCTGAGCCAGACGCCGCTGCGAGAGCCGCCCAAGTTCTGGTTGTTTGTCATCAGGACGTTTGAAGAGTGTTAGTGTTAGAGTGGAGTTGTTTTTCATTTCTGACTGGATGTCAGAGCAGTTGATCGGGTTTAAATGATTTCTGTTTTTAATCTGACACTTTCTGATCAGACTCATCGTTATCATTGTTTTTTTATTCATCTGCTCCGTCTCGTTTCTACTCCGACATCAAAGCAGGTCGTGTTGTAGAGAGAATATCCACTTATGAAATTGTGTTAAAATCGTGAGTATAACAGCGGGCATGTGTTTGGACTCTGATCTGATTTAAACAGATTTATTGGAAGAGAGCAATGACTCAGATTTTCCTTCATGTGTGAGAGATCTACAGTACTTCCTCTGCAGAAGGGTGGTCTTGTGTGTTGTGCAAATCCATTTGATTGGTGAGAAGGTTCCATGGCATCTGCCCAGATATATTTGGATTTATTCCTCTATTTCAACATAATGATTATGATGTAAAGTCTGCTCTCTGGGAGCAATGCAAGATGTTGAAGTTCCTCAGCTCCCAGGTGATGTTCCTCATGACTGATGATCCCGGTCTGTCACATGTTTGGCCCGCTTCCAGGAAGACGTTCAGGGGCGACATCAGATCAAACGGGCGCCTGTGCAGGAGGTAAATAATCATTGTCCATTTGGAGAATACAGGCCAGTAGGATATGACCAGCAGGACAGAGACTGGACCCGGAGCTCAGCTGTGAGGGCCGCGACCTCTCCAGTCTGGGGGGAGGTGAACGGGGAAGAAGGTCAGTGCCAGGGGCCGAATCCATTTCTCCGGCCCCTCTCTTCAGGGGCTGTTGTCGAGCCTCGGGGTAGGCAACTGTATCAACACGATCTGGGGCTCCGCGTGTTCTCGTTCACCCAGACCCCTCTGAACAGTCACCAAAGCCGACTGTGCTCATCGAGCAAACACAGGGAAAAACAGCAGACGTTGAATAACTATCGCCCTGGGGGGGGCAGCTTTTTGGGGTTGTTCAGAATGGGCCGGGAGGAATTCTTCCTATCAAGGCAGCACAGACCTGCACACGTGCAGATATCGAATACTTGACTCCTCATTATGGTCAAACAACAATAAAGGAACTATGTCAAACGAAAAGTGAAGACGGGGAAATAGTGATGTTCAACAGAGAAAATAACACAATCAGCATCATACATTTCTATGTTTATTTGCTTTCTGAGGCAGTTAGCCTAGCTTAGCATGAAGACTAGTCTCTGAGGAAACACACAGACAATAATGGCTCCAGTATGAGAACATTAACTGAGTTATCATTTAGGATAATGCTCATTAATTAAGCTCAGTACTGTGCGGTAATGATGTAAGGACACAACAACACACACCTTTACTGTCCAGAACATGCAGCGTGTCCTGAATCAGTAAAACCGTCATCCACACATGTTACCAACTGTGATATAATGCCAACATGCCCTGTGAGCGTGCTGCTTTGTTATAATCCCATTCAAGTATCTGATGTGTGTATTGTATGTGGCGTCTGTGGGAGGTGGTGTTTCCATTGTCCGCCTCTCTGCTGCAGCTCTGTATGTTCAAAAAGCAGAGTGTGTGGACAATAGAAATGACAGGTTGGCCTCTGCTGGTAAACACAGCATCAGACTGACATGAAAGGCACCTCGTGTGTTATGGCAACACACAGACCAACGTGCAGCGCCGGTCACCCTCCATTGTGGATGTATTTTGGTAACCCTCATAACAACAGGTCAAAGATGAACCTTTACAGCAAAGTGGAATATTTGTACGGGAGCTAAAAGGAGAGATCAGCTGTTCCCACCTGTGTTTGTTTGATTGATTCAGACGATTGACGAGCAGCTGAAGTCACGTTTTGGTAAATGCAGAGGGATTTCATTCTGAAAGGCCAGTTCTGCTCCACATGAGCTGCACGTGAAGTAGGACGGCACCTCAGTGGCCTGGATATCAGTTGGACCAGGTCCAACTCAGGTCTTGGGTCAGGTCCATGACGGCCTGTGACACTTGTTACCAACAGAAAAGTCCTGTCTGTTAAAGTCGCTGTCCAGGTCACAAGGTCTCTGTCTCACATTGGACACGAACATCTTTTCAGTCTCTGTATTTCAAAGCTTTTGGATTGTCGGTCCGTGGCTTCTCCTTGGCTGGCTTCATGTCTTGGACTGACAGTTGTTTGTGTTGTTTTGTGGTGACCTCCTGACCTCTCAGCCAGAAACACCATCCCATCCTGTTGTTAAATATGCTTCAGACATTCATGCTCACCTCAGGATGAACTCTAATAATTTTAGTAATCCCTGAACTCCTCGTCCAGGGACTGGTGCAGTGACTCTGTATCAGACAGTGATTGGACGGCTGGCCAGACTGGGGCTAACTGGTTAGCTCGCTAACTTAAGAGGAAGAAAAGAAGTGATGGAAATAGAAGCAAAACAAATGGTTTCTTTCCACCACTGGAGACAGCTCTTGGGGAGTAAAGGAATGAAGTCAAGTCCTCATGTCTACAACCTGAGTCCAAGTCTGGGGTCTACAGCTCCGACGCTTGGCCGAGCTTGGTACGAGAGTGCCACTGCGTGCTTTTGACTCCCTACCATTCAGACCTCAGGTCACGAATCAGCAGCCGTGATCCTGTCCAGCCTCTGGGATCTGTCATCGCCGGTAGCTCTTATGTTTGAGAGTGTCTCGTTTAAGTCTCGGACCTCCGATGGATCCGGGCCCAGAGGCCTGCCGTGACCCCAGGATGTACAGCAGGAGTTGCAGCAGAGGTTTTGGCAGGGCCCGCGGTTCCCGTGCAACTGTTTGCTAATGACCTGCACAGCTGTGAGATCAGGAGGAAATGTGTTGAATAACGTAACATGGCAGGCCAGACTTTCTCTTTCTGACCACGATCCAAAACATTTTTCTTTTATTTTTTATTGTCTCATCGTCAGTGCAAGACTCCGTTCGCCCTTTCAAAGCTTTTCTACATGTAATACATCATATTCTGTGCTTATTTTATGACTTCCCATAGCCTGTCTTGGACATGACAAGAACCTGGCCAAAAGTCAGACCTTTCTGGCAGCTGTACACAGACATAACATTTACATGGACTGTAATATTTCCAGTATTAACTTGATTAAGACAACACCCTGAATAAGAAACTCATGCAAACAGAATTTTCTGATTATACCGACCCAACAAAGGTTGTATGTGAATTAAATGAAGGGATGTGTAGAAACACAAACACTTTTAATCAAACAATGACAAGGTTTTAATGATGCTGCGGATCACATGCGCCGAACCACCTGGTCGCCTCAGGAGCCTTTGATCGTGTTGTGCAGAAGACACACTGAGCGTCTTGTCTGTGTTATCGAACAGGTATTCGTTGCAGCATCTCCTGTACATCGTCGGCTTCCGTGACTCTTTTGCATGGCGCTACAGGTCAGGACCGGTCGAAGGACAGGAAACCAAACTGTCAAAACTGCTGTGAGTCTACATTGCTCTCTTGTAACAGCCAAACCGCAGTGTTTCTGCAACTTTGAGCAAAAATAGACGCGGGGGTATACCACAGTAGCGAAATGACATAAAAATGGGGTTTGAGGTGAATAATGGAACATTTTAATGAAGTGTGTAGGCGGCACCAAGTTGTATACGTAACCCATAGAAACAGCTCTGCCCAAAAAACTTGTTTGGAAACCTCGAGTAAGATCAATTAGAGCCGGGTCTGATCATAACATAAAGTTTATGGCTTATTCACTTTGTTTTTGCGAACTGTTTGATGCTCCCTGCCCCGAGGAGCCGTGTGAGCTCCGCTGAGGTAACCCTTGGGCAAGGAAACTCTTATTACAATGTATCATGGTTGACCTGAGCTGATCCAGTCCAACGGATCAGTCGGAGAATAAAAGACAGATTCTAAATGAACTACAGCAACGTCGGCGTCTCCATACGGCACCATTGTCCTGCCAATGAAACACTTTAAAACACTTGTTTATCCCTTTGATATTTTTAATGTTTGGTAGAAATGCAACCAGACTGAGATCTATCTATCAGTGTCAGGTTATTAGTCTGGATCTAATGAACGTGGATGAAGAGGATTTGTACTGGAGTTCATCAGAGCGTAGACTCAGGGCTGACCTAACCGCTCAGATATGATGGTGTGTGTGTGTGTGTGTGTGTGTGTTTCAACCTGTGTCGCTCACTGCCTCACCTCTTGGCTTCCTGCATTGACAACATTAATCCTCCGAGTGGCCAAAGGACACAAGAGAAACCAGAAACTCTGAGAGAGAAAATGATGAAACCAATGCTCTGTGTTTTATTATCCCAGTCATCAACAGGAGAAGCATCAAAGCAGAGCTGTGAAACTAAAGGTGCGTGTGTGTGTGAGTGTGAATGAGTGTGTTTGTGTGTCTCCTGTTCCTTCACAGCAGAGCAAACATTAGCCACAACAGCACCAGGACATGATGCTTTTAGGTCAGGCAGCAGAAACATCCCGATGCCCTGGAACAGTTAGAGGCATCATTCATCGACAGTCCACATGTTTACAGCTGGAGCTCTCACGTATCTCTCTGCTCACCCATGTATCTGTCGGCTCTAATGATTTGCATCTTTAACTGCCCACCTCACTTTAGAGAGAGGGAAAAAAAGAAAAAAGTTAGGAATGGCATTCAACACAACAGGAAGACCAGAGGACAACAAGGGGTCAGAGTGAGATTAAGGGCAAAAACAGGTGTATTACTGCCCTGTTTAGTAAATAGTGAGATCCAATCTCTCGGCCTTCCCGTTCCGCTGTCTGTTTGAGGGTAAATACCACCATGTGGCCCTGCAGAATAAATAAAGAAATGACAGAACGCTTTTGCCCGGAGAGCGGGACTACTGTAATAACAATCCAGGATCGGAGCTCCTCATTGGTGGATATGAAATATCCCGCGGCCCTCACCAGCTCGGTCTATCATCATACCTCATTACGGAGAAATCCAAACAGTCAAGTACCCGATGTTTGGGTGTTTTACACCACCAATCTCGCACTCACAGATGTGTACGCGCTGAGCGCCTGGTTGCATGCAAAATGACATAACGTTGACAGCACATGCTCTTGCGTTACGCTGGTGTGTTTGGGAGTGTTTTTCACCAAAGTGAATTACACTTATTTTCCATGCTGCTCATCCCTGTGATGTATTATCCACCTAATTCAACTGATGATGAAGCCTTGTTTAATGTATTTAATCACTGACTTAAGATAAGTCTGATTCCACTTTGCGTCTGTTGTTGAGCAGCTCTTTGCTCTGAGTCCACTTTGAAGTGGAAAGCCTCTTTCCTGAGTGCACCTTGCAGAGCAGGGCCGGTGGAGGGGGACAGTGTTTTAGTGACAACAAAGGACAAACATGACATAAACACACAGTCACGCTGCAAGTGATTTACTGCACCTAGGAAAGAGTGTGCGTTTCATTAGGGCTGTTTGCTCATCGCGCTTCTTAGATTTTCCTAAAATCAGAGAGACGGGGTCGTGTGTGGATTTGGGTTAGGATGCTGAATTAATCTCCACTGGGAGTTTGCTCAGAGAATAACCCTCGGAGCCTCCAGCAGGAGGATGAGCCCTGTTCAGACGTGTACAACAACAATGTTTTCGTGAAAACAGCGGCCCAAAGCTTTTTCCCACCCAGAGAGGAGGGGGCGGTTTGGAAAAGGAGGCGGTTTGTTACCTGGCCTCCGTGTCAGGCTGATTACCTCCTGAGAGGAAAAGAAGGAAACATGGAAAAACCTTGCAATGGAAATAAAAATATATGTTCTCATGAAGTCATTCATTGAATTAACATGTTTGGATTGAACTTAGATATTTTTGATTGAGTTGCCATTCACCGTTGATGCAACTGGAACATTGTTGTCTTGTGTTGAAAGCTCATTTCTAATTCAATTTAGCCGCTGCAGTTGGCTTTATGAGTTGACATTTATATGAATTCAACAAAAGAAATCCCCGCGCAGCACAACGATTAGTTTACATTAGTGAGGAAATGTCAGAACCCACACAGCATCATCTGAAGAAGGAGGCTGGTTTCACAGAGGCGTTGACAGCAGTCGCTCTGTGTTTGAATGACAGAGATCCAGAAGGAAAGTCAGTGAACCTGAACAACATCAGTGTCTCCATCATGTTACATGTCTGTAGTGGTATTAGTGTTGTTTGTTTGTTTTGGTACATTCTGCTACATTTGTACCTTAATAAAGCTGCTCCAGAGTCCTAGTGCTGGTTAAATCAATGACTTGTAACTAGTTCCAGGGAGAATGGAGGCTCTCTGACTTCCAGCACCTCTTGGCTGAAAACCAGCCTAAGATCAGAGCCTCCGACCCGGTGTCCCAGCTCTCGTCTCTGCGGCACCGCCACACAAACGTAACGCGCCCCGTAACCCGTAATCTCTTGTTGATGACAGATAAGACTACACAGATATACACATGGTAACATGGTAGATGATAAATAACCTTATCCACCGCTCCATGGATTGATTTCTCACCGGCTTTGTTGGAAACAAATGCACATGAAGGAGAGGAGGGTTAAAGACAGAGGAGGAGAGGCCAGACATGAATATTTAATCTTTAACTGTCCTTGATTGACACATGCCTGAATTGTATCAAGATAAAAAAAAATATATATCAAAAGTTAGGAGAACATGAGTCAGGCTCCTTTCATTTTCATTGAACTGTTGTACTTCCTAAAGATGAAAAGGAAACTGAAGAAAAAAGAAAAGCAAATGTTAAATTAATAATTCGGTACAGTAACATAAAACTTTGCATGTTTTTTTTGTCTACGAGGAGCAGTAACTGAAAACTCTCACTCCTTTATTGCTCCATGTTTCCGTTCGGCTGCACACGCTCTGAGCCCATGTAGAAGTAGAAGGTCGGGGGGTGGGGGGGTGGGGGGTGGGGGGGGCAGGTTTTGCAGGGGAGAGATAGACTAAGCACAATTAGGGGGCTTGCATTCCTCTCGTTTTTCTATAAATATCCTGCACATTTCCTCTCTTGTGTCTGTGATTCTCATTAAACCAATGGAAACTCTGCCCGCCGCGCTGCGCTCTGAGAGCCCCTTTATTTCTCATGGCCTCTGGACGGGGACAAACTGGGTGGCAGTTCTTGTTGGGGGGGTGGAGGGCGAGGGGGCGGGCAGCCATGTGGGGAGGATAATGGAGCCCTTATAGTTAACATTACAGGCAGTGAGTTGCTGTGTTAATTCACCTGCTTGGTGTGGGGTTCGCAAAACTTCCTCCGATCAAATGATGGCGTTGCACGGTCGGGCTTTGACTCAGTTAATGAGTCTTTACAGAGCTGTAAAGTGGCTGCGCTCTGAAGGCCGAGCTCCACGCTCACATGTGAGGCCGCTGCTCGCTTCCTGTTTCCAGCCGACGGGCAGCGTTGGTCTGTTTTTAAACCGTGACCATCATCATCATCATCATCGTCCACAAAGTTAATCAAGTCTTCATTAGTGGAACCATGACAACAAACCTACCTGAGCCAAACTTTATGTATTATTCATTCCTCTGTGGGTTGTGAGGGACGGGTGTGGCTGTGATTCAGGACAGTGAAGTTGCTGCTGTCAGTCATCAGTGGTGTGTGATACCTACGGAGGCCTGAGGAGGACAAATCTGATCCTCTGTGAGACACAGGCAAACAGAGTAAGTCAAGGGGATGGATCGGACTACGTGCAGATGGTGATCTTGCATCAGTCCACTCGTCATCTGCACTAAAAAACTACTCATAACTCTGTGAGGAACTATGTGCAAAATGTTACTTTCATAGAAAAGTACATGATTAAAATTATTCGTAATTTGAAGTATGCAAACCAAACTGTTTGAAAATCAGTAAAGAACTGAGCAAGTTGTGGTTCTTAGTAGAAACCACAGGCTTAATGCTCTGAGAGAGTGAGTGGACCGAGCCAAGATGGCGGCCGTGTGGCGACGCCGTGTCATCGGGCAGCAGCGTCAGGTGCACCATCTAGTCTCCTTAAATCGAGTCAGTGACCTGGTCATCACAGAGGCATTATGGGAGTGTTATCTCTCCTCACGGCCCTGACATGAGGTCATGAGGAGTGACAGGAAATGTACGGGAGGAGGGGGGGTGTGCTAGCCTGATGCATCAGCCACTTATTTCATTGCATTTCATAGAGCGTCTGAACACGAGCCATTGGGATTCGTTTGCTTCCGGGAGGCGGTTGCTTACGTTTGCTTCAACTAATCGCTGCTGCTTGGGGGTCACGTGTGCTGTACACCGGTGAAGCTCATAGGTTAATCTTGAGCGGTGAGAAGTTCCCCATCTGTTCGCTGAGGTTAATCTTGAGCGCAAAGATATTGAGCTCATGATAGAAAACCGTATACACTTCCTGTCTCTCTAAATGGGCGGGGCCAACCGTCACCCCACATCGGCTGTGATCATGTGTGTGGATTTATACAATTTGTAGGTAGGTGAAAGTGAGATATTTATATTTTCTTATGATAACATTAAATATTTACACTAGTAACAGTCATATTTAACATGACAAAAATAATTTAAATCATTTTCACGGGAGTTCGCGGCCGTTTGTTTGACGTTGCCTAGGAGATCAGTGCCAAATCTCGCGAGAGTGTGTCGTAGAGCCAGAGACAGGTCTTGAACAAAGTGGATTTTTCCTGATGTGTCCGTCTGATACCATTTTCATGTCAAACTGTTCAGAAGAGATGTGGCTTTTGGAAAATGAGACCAAAAATGAAATTGTTCACGTTAAATTGTCCCATTGGAACACTCCAGGCTGCCTCTGGTCTCCCTAAAGGGGCGTGGCCGTGCAGAAGCCCACGTGACATGCATACAGGAAGCTGCCCGTCATGGACGGTCTTGGTTTATAAACCGTCTTTGGTGTGCACCTCTCACCACAGGAAGTGATGAGTCAAACCCCAAAGTGGCACACAGTAATTTGATGTTTTTCCAATAGAATTCTGGGTATTGAAGTTCACAGTTCTCAAATGGTGCAACACCACTTGATGCAGCTGTGAATACACTTAATTTACATTTCTTTAATGCATCTCCATGTGAATGTGCAGCTGCACAGTCTCATGCACAATAATAATTTTTGAACTATTTCTGAAGCGCCCTGCACTCGCCTGCACGATGCAGAAGAAGACCAGACTGTGTGTAATTCTGGATTCTCTCGTTGTTCTGCTTTATCAGTGTAAAACATAAAATCTGTGGTCAAATCAGAGGTACACACTTGAAGGGAGGAGGTCCAAATAACTTCAGTGTGTGTGTGAGTGTGTGTGTCTTAAAACATAATGTTCTCTGTCACTTTGAAACCAAAAGGAATTCATAGGCTGGAAAAAAATTTTACGGTCCAAGCAGCGGAAATGTTTGACTCAGGTCAGTCGATTCCCTGAAAGACCAACCCAGAGCCATATGGACACAATAATAAATGCATACAAGCAAACACTTGATAGCACATCATCAAGCTCAAGTGTATCATCAACCCTTGGACATGAGACGGTAATAATGAGACTAGGAGACACTGATCGATCCGCCCCGGTGATATAAGGTTCAGCTCATGCTACTCTGACGTCAAGAGAAAACGGAGCTGCCGCTCTACAGGTCCTGTGGTTTCGGTACTTGAAAGGGACGGTGCAGAGTCCACACGAAATCCCCTCTGAGAAAACTGCTGCTGCTCCTCCGGCGCTGGCTGTCCTCCGAGTGGCTGCTCTGAACTCTGTCAAACCTGAGCCCACACCCACAGGAAGAGGCTCAGTACCTTCAGCAGATACACAGCAGATCCCACTGAGACACCAACACGCCACAACCCTGACACACAGCTGTGCACAGGTGTATGATGAGACATTTAGGATAATGTTATGGAAAAATATCTTATATCACACCGTTATGAGCCTGTGTCCTGAGCATTAGGCCAATCATGATCCTCTTAGACTCTGAGCTTTGAAGGTAATGTGTTTGTCCAGGCAGAAGACCGCAGCTTTAACCACACTGAAATGTAGGCGGAGATGCTACTGCTGCTGCTTCACTCTGAGAGATGGCCTTAATCCGACTATAACTGGACAACTGAAGTAAACACGTTCTCCAAATCCGGCTAAAACACTAAGTTGATGCGATTGACAAACTTCTGTGTGTAAACGCCTTAATCTGACTGAAGCTGGACAATACATGTGTGCAATGCATGCTCAACTCGAGCCTTGAGCATGGCTTGACTTAGCCATGCATGTAAACGCACTGTGTCTGAAGTGAAGTCAAGTCTTTTGACTCCTCACTTCCCCAAGGTGTCATGGCAGCTGGGTCTCTTCGTCCACAGCTGCACACACTGTGGACAACAGACCGTTTCCCCCCAGTGGAGGTCATTAGGCCTCAATTGTCTAATTTCTGTCTTTTGAACTGAAGATGCCTGAGGGCTGGACTCTGACCACATCCCTGACATCACCAGCTGATGAAGCCACACACCATCTCCATCTCATCTCATCTCACACCTGCGCCGGTGTCATCAAGACCTGGAAAGCCACTTTCAGTTCATTACCCACTGTTCTCCTTCCTGGAGGATCCTGGTCGTCCAGCACAGAGGAAAAAGTCCTGAAAGGCCCTGTCGCTGTAATTGCACCAAAATCGAGGTGACGTAGTTCCAGACGGTCTGAACATCACTGTGGTCTGCAGAGGCAGCAGGAGGTGAAGGGAGAGGAGAGCGGATGTCTGTCCTTGATCCTAGTCCTGCAGGGCAAACTGGTGCTACAGTGTTGGTGACTTCGACATCTGCATGGTCCATCAGGCATCAGGCCTATTTCTATACATTAAAGGAGACATATTCTGCACATTTTCCACAAATTAAATTAGTTCCCAGGTGTCTTAAAGACATGTCTGTGACAAAGGTCAAAATACCCCAAGGATCAAATATCACGGCTCTCAGAACTATTGAATTATTCAGTGTCTCTCCCTTTAAATGTAAACGAGCCACTGCTCACTAGGCCCCGCCCCCTCTACCTGTATTTGTTGTTATTTGCAAGCTTCTGAGATTTAAATCCGTGTGGAAAAGATCCTTGGGGTATTTTGACCAAAGCATGTCACAGACGTGTCTTTAAAACACCTGGGAACTATTTTAATTTGTGGAAAGGGGGCAGAATATGCCTCCTTTAAATCCGTCCAATTGTTGTTGAGAAAGTTCGGATTAATCTTCTTGAGACCGTCAGCATCCAAAACCTAAAGATGTGTCATTAACAAACAGATACATGTAACAAATCTCTGCTTGTGTGAAGCTGAAACCAGCATCACTTTGGTGTTTAAGTGACTTCAGTAATTAGACACTCATCGATACGTTTGCTGATGACGCCCTGCTGACAGATTAATCGATCATTGACACCTCTCACCAGGAGCTAGACCCGTGCTGCTGCTGATCCAGATTCTTCCCTGAGCTCCTCCGGTCTGAGAGCGGCTGCATTTTCCCAGTGCTGAGTCCAGCCGCTGAGCGCTGACACCAGACTGCCCGGCCAGACGGAGTCCGTCGGCCAATGAAGCAGCTACTGCTCCTTTTTATGAGTCTCCACTGCTGTTTAGCTCCAGTCTGGTAAAATAATTTTGGTGTATTATTACAGAGTGTGTGCAATGTGCAGTGCATTTGTGTGTTGTAATATTTAAGTAGCTAAAAGAAAAAGGTCTCCACGGCCTTACAAATTACAACTTTTAATGGGATGAAGGAGGTTTGACAGTTGGCTGACTCTAAACACTGAAGGAATCGGAAGTTTAGTCGTTTAAACTGTATTTGAGCGATTTCTTCATCGGTTGTGACACTGTGATTGATTTCTTTATTTTCTAGAGGAGTAGTTTATGATCAATGCAGGGCGGTCCGGCGATGCAGACCCTGTTTGTGATCCTGCAGAGGTTCAGAAACGAGAGGAAAATGTGACATCATGAGGCGAACCATAAGTCAGGACAGAACGTTTGTGGTCGGACATGTTTTTCAGTAGTTACAGAAGCCTGAGTCGCGTGTGCCTGCCTCCTCTGTGAATCATCTCTGTGTGACAACCTTCATTTTCTGATTTACAGTTTTTGTTTTGGTCCAGGCTTTTAGTTGATTTTGTTGCAGCTTTTTTTTTGTTTTTGTTTTGCTTTTTTCCACTTGTGTCAGATCTTGTGGTTTTCGCATGACGAAAGTCCGCGAGCACAGCCTTTTCCGGAACGGGGTGAACACACTCGGCCAATAGGTCCTTGAGTTTCCACCGCATAACAACAATGTTTCAATTTGTCTAATCGGGGGTATTTAGGCTAAGTAAACTATCACTCTTCAGGATTTCATCTGCAGCCACAGCCCAGTCATGCAGACCTCTTATTCAAACCATTTGTGTGCGGTCGAGAGTGGGAGTGGGGAGGGCAGCCAGTGGGGATGACAGGGGGATTGGATAACTCAGGGAGAAAGTCTGGGACGCAGAGAGTGAGAGGTCTTGGCAAGAAGCTGGAAACCACACGCAACTTGCGTGATTGTGGTTCTCTCACAGCCTGCTCTGCTTTTCCCCTCCACTTCCTCCTGCAGCTCTCTGAAGCACCTGCATGCCTCGCCGCTCGACCTCCGTGACCTTTGAACTCTGCTGCAGAGACACAGTCTCATGTCACCCAGAGTGAGGTGACGGTCGACTGCAAGTGTGTGGACACTGATGCTCTTTCTTGTTCTGGCTGCACATCAGAATATTTAACACACGTATCGCACCAATCAACTCACTTTAGCTGCACGGAGCTGGGGCAGGAAACAGTTGAAGGGATAATTCACCAAAAATCGATAATTTACCAATTTTCTACTCACCATCATGCCTTGAAGGGTTTGGAGAACTTTCGGTGTCATCAAAACGCTTTGGGAGTTCCGGGGGGTTCGGCTAGTGTTTAACTCGACAAACGAACATCTCGCAGCAAATCCTGTGCATGTGCACAAACATCAACAGTCACTGGGAGCTACCGCTACAACAAGGACAAAAACAGAGATCAACTTCAAGATCAACTTTTTCATGTGGCGGCTTCAGGACTCTTGGGTCAGTAGTGACGAGCAGTATGGAGGTATCTGGATGTTTCATAGTGTGTGTTCTGGACCATTCAACAGTGAGCGCTATCCGCCGCCATTATATGAAAATCTGTTGCCAGTCAGACCCCCCCTGGAACTCCTAAAGCGTTTTGATGACTCTGAAAGTTCTCCAGACCCTTCCTTGGCATGACGGTGATCAGCCAAACTCTCTCTCCTCCACTCCTTTTATTTTCCATGTTCAAATCAAAGGATTTTTGTTGCAATGCCCTAAATGGCCACAAGGGAAATGTCAAAGATGCTCAAATAAAATGGCGGGAAATAAGTCTAGATTGATCCATTGAAAATAGAGAGGCACTTTTTTTTTTTTTTTAACCGTGTCATGGTTTGTGACCTGGTTTCTGAGTGAGGCTGAGGTCTGAAGGGAAACCTGTGCAGGTGCAGCTGGAAACCACTCACTGTAAAACTATTAATAGGCCACTTGCTAAGGTTGTTGCAGCTAGCTTGTTAGCAGGTTAGCTCAATGGGCTAGTCACTCATTCTTGAGTTGGAGCTGATGAGCTGAACTGTGGGACTTTGGTGTTTATTAAAAGGGGGTCAGAGAGGTAATTTATTATTATATATATTTAAAAACCTCCAAGTAAAGCCGAGTGGTGTAGCTGGTTCACTTTACTGGAAATAGGATGTAGCTACTTTTAATTTTACCTGAGTGTTTTCATTTGAAGCTAGTTTACTTTCTGCTGCACTTTATGTATTAGATCCAATATTTACTGAAGATCAACCAAATACAACCATAAAATGCTACTCACTAATGAATGCATCAGTAATAAGAAGAACTGATTATAATATGGATATTTGCAGTAAAGTGTCTGAACACAAACCACAGCGTGGTCAGAGCTACGCGGTCGAGCGCTACAATACACGCTGATGCAAATAGCCACACAATCACCAACACTACCTTTTTATTTGTGAGGTCATGGCACCGCTTACCTTGCCCAGCTCCTCCATTTCAGTTTCCTGCATCGATTTAGGATCATAACTGGCCTCATAAAAAGTTTGAGAGGGGACGTGAGAGCCAAAATCCAGACCCAGCCAGCAACTTTTAATGGTACAGGTTTATAATGAAACACTCCTTGAGCCTCTCTCCCAAAGCGCTGACGTTATCCACTGGACACACGCGCATATTAAAAGCGCACGCTATTTATAAAGTGTGGGACTATCAGCGAGGCAGGGCGGCAGGGAGTTGAGAGGATGTGTGTGTGTGTGTGTGTGTACGGTGTATGTGTATGTGTGTGTAAGTGCTCCTAAATGACCATTACCAGGAGGTTTATCTGCCCCGGTTACACTGTGGAGTTTTGGCCGTTTGAGCGGATGAGCGGAGCACTGTGTTGTTGTAAAGAGCAGATGTTTTGAGGTCACTGCTTCTCGATCTGCCTCCCCGCAAGTGTTGACACTTGTGGGTTGGAGTCATACTTAATGAGGGAATCATGATGTGTGGGTTGTGGCCCATAGGAAACACAGAATGAGCGCCATGGTCGTTCATATCCTCCAGCTCTGATGATTAACTACAGCAGCACCCTGCAGCTCCAGACTGTCTGCAGCTCTTTAAAAGCTCCTCATTCACTTCCCTCAAAGAGACCTTCTTAAAATATCATTTACAACAGGCCCACCTGCTCTGGACAGTTCAGGTGATTTTAGCAAAGAAATTCTCTTTAAAATCAATCAGATGGATGTAACATCAGACCTGAGGCCCCTGATATGAACAAGTTAGAGGCTCCAGACCTGCTCTGTGATTGGTCACATGGTTTGTTGTTGTTTCAGCTCATTACTAGTTGTTTTCAGTTTTGTGTTGGTGATCTTTTTTCTTCAGACAGGAAACATGAAGTCCCTCCATTCAGAGCCTGTTGCCCCGGGGCCTCAGGGGCCCCATCGGATCGTTATTTGATTCGTTTTATTAGTAGGAGCCACTGTGATTTACTGCTCCTCTGACAAAAGCGAGACATAAATATTCATACATTTGCAGGAATAAAAAAAGCAGGATGCCGTGGTAACCTCCCGGTGTCGGGTCAGTCCAACTCCCTGACGTTTCCACTTCCATGAGATATTTTGAGACACTGAGGAGGAGCTCTCCTGTCTCAGGTAATGGTGCATTCACTGCCTCCGTGTAGCTCATTCCTGGTCAGAGCCCATTGCCTCCACCTGCCCGCTCCACACACGCTCTAATGATTTCTTCTGATTAGAGGTCAAATATTCCCATGTGTGGCCACTACCAGCCGGTGGCGTCCGGCCACCGCTCTCACCCAGCACGCCGCTTTCAGCATTCCTCAGCTGCCCAGCCAATGAACACACAGCAGTGATGTAATTTCCTGCTCGGTGGAGAGGGGGGGGTCCTGATATCCCTGAGGAAGGTTTCAGCAGCAGCAGCAGCAGACGTATCGCCACCATGACTCAGGTCAGTCTTGATCTGATACCTCCTGCGGTGAAGGCAGCACGGACAGAGCAGCTCTGCAGGGACCTGTCAGTGTTTCCCAGAGTCTGAACTCACACTCTGATGAATTAGAGCTGATGCACGCGATGCTCCGACAGCTGCGAGCCGGCCACCACTTCAGGCTTGTTTCTTACGCTTCATCAGCTTTGACTAAACGCTCCCAGAGGAGCATCAAGAGAAGACAAGGCCGTCATTTGTCAGTTGTAACTTCTTCTTATCACGACCTGGCAGGACTGACACATGGAAAACCCAATGACTTAATGCATCACAGACGCTTTAAGTGCTCTGATTTCTGCAGACGTGATTGGTGGATGCTGAGACAGGAGTAAACACAAAGCACCATCTGTAGCTCTTCTCCTCTGAGGAAACATCCACTGATGAAATCTGTGAGTGCACTGGGCCACGGCAGGAGCTCAGACACTGAGACGGTGTCTCATGCCGTTCACTGTGCTGCTGCCGCCACCTGCTGGTCGACAGGAGGAAGAGACGCCTGCTGATCACTGCTGTGGTCAGGAGAAGAATTTAAACATTTAATAAATACACAAAACAAAAGAATTATTGCAACCAGCTCTTTGTGCAGGTTCCGACAGCTCTCTGATTGGCCCGAGCGGCACAGGAAGGGGAGCTCATTGGTCAGATGTTGTGACGTCAGAATTTTGAATGGCAGGAATTTTCACAGCGTGGGAAAAGTGGAAGTTAATTAGAGGCGGAGGAAACGGCAGACGCTCATCAGCAGAAGAATGACGGTCGAACGTGAGGGAAAAGATTCAGAATATTTTCCAGAACTTCATATAAACAGACACCAGGGACGTCCTCGAGTCAAACGTGGACACACACACACACACACACACACACACACACACACACACACACACACACACACACACACACACACACACACACACACACCTGTATGATGTAAAACAGAAGCACATGGAGGAAAACAAGGATCTAATCTGATGTGTCATTAATATTCTGAGAAGCTGCAGGTTCCATAAAAGGAAACACTGCATTATTATTATTATCATTAATTGTTATTAAACAGCATTACATCATTAAAAGTGTCACAGTGTTGGGAAGGAGCTCCGTTTACCGACATGTGTGATAAGTGGCACGATCCTGTCCACTTCACTGATTGTTGCTGGACTTCCTCGGACTTCCAGGATGTTTGATCACAGAGTAATTCCGACTCCCAGAGGAGGAAGCGAACACACCGAGGCGGCCGCTTCCTCCTCCTGGAGGCTCCTGGGTAACAAACAGAAGCTCGGTATATTTAGTCAAGTCGAGCTGTTTGCATTCAGCTGCTGCAGGTTAATGTGTCCTGTAGTGTGTGAGTGTGTGTGTGTGTGTGTGTGTGTGTGTGTGTGTGTGTGTGTGTGTTTGTGCTGTGTTGGGAAGATGTGAGTCAGAAAATGAGGATGAGTGGAGTCAGACAGTGCACAAGCCAAACAGGACGTAGTGAGGGGGGGTCAGACAGTGACGGAGGAAACGTTGGAGAGATGTTTGACTCGTCTGTCACTCAGGATGAAGGCTTCATCTTCATCATCGTCATCGTCACTGAGGTGAATCTGTTCTTCTCCTGCAGCGCCACCGTCAGGTCACAGAGGCAACACAGATTATTTTAGACAATAATCTGCTTCTCTGAGTTTATTCAGGTCACCTGCATCTGCTTTAATTATTTATTGACTTTATTTATCCGTTTACACATGGCTACTGGAAACACTAGGTATTCACTATTTTCTCATCAGAAGTCAGAATCAGCAATTTTTATTGCCAAGTAATAAGTTTATTGCCAGAAAAGATCACTTAAAAAATAATTATTGAAGAAATGAAAATGAAAATCAGATTGAACAAATATATAATAAACTAATTGAATAAAAAACATAACAAGCTAGTACAAAAAATACACATACATATATGTATATATATATACATAGACATACTACATACATATATATACTGCTGCTGTCTTTCAAAACAGCTGCTGAGGATCTTAAAGCTCTTTGCTGATGCGTCCACAACAAAAATCAAAAAAGAGCCAAAAAGCGGGAAGAATAATACTAATAATATTTACTGTAGTAAATAATAATGATAATAACATTGAGATGATGTTAAGGTGAAATGACGGTCAACAAAAAATATTAGAGCGTCTCGTTCTCTTTGTGTTCAAAACTGCCACCACACAGTAAGTAAAGGAAAATAACCACACACCCCAATGTGTCGATGCAATGTCATAAAACCTATGTAAAGAAACTGGCTAAATATATTTAGGCTCCTACATATACTATATATACAGAATACAGAACAGCTCAAGCAGGTTCAAACAAAAACATCACGCACACATCAACAAGTTTTCTGTTAGTTGAAAAAGAACAAAAGAATAGACTGAATGTAAATAAAACACTTAAAATGAAGCTTTGTTGCTGCACTGAAAACACTCAGGTTCCAGGACAGATGTTTAGTCCTCTGGGACAAACAAACATACCTGTACTTTACTGTACTACACTACTTATACTATTATAATACAACTCTAACTCATCAGCTGTGTTCAGCCCCTTGTTCTCACTGACCCTCAATTCACAACAAAAATATTCATGAAGAAACTGTTGAACTGTTGAGAACTGATGAATAAATTCATACACATATGACGTAAAAACCATGAAGAAAAGTATAAATATAAAAAGAGGACTTTGCTCACAAGAAACGTAATGTTTCTTGTGAGCTCATGTGATCGATCCAGTAACTGGAGACACTTAAGAAATATTTCCATCAACGTTTGTCGCATTAACTTTGTATCAATCAAGGGAAAATTGAAATGATATCGACCGTTTTGACTTTTTAATCGATATTCATGACATTTAGTTATCAAATTTAACCATAAGGCATTTTTAATCCAATATTGCTTAATGCGAATAAAAACGTGTGGATGGAAACATGGTTATATTCAGGAATCGTCAGGTGACTTGTGTGTGACAGACGGTCCACACAGATTTCCTCTCTGCTCTGCTTCAGATTCACAAAGGTAAAGGTACTTTTATTAGTCACATATATAGGTGTACAGGTGAAATTCTTTCTCTGGAGGAGCAGTGGGCAGCCACGGTGCAGCGCCCGGGGACCAACTCCAGATTTTTAAGCCAGTGCTCTGGTCAGGGGCGCTGACTGGAGGATTAGCTAATATGTTTTGGTGGTGGGGAAACCGGAGTACCCGGAGGAAACCCACGCAGACACGGGGAGAACATGCAAACTCCACACAGAAAGGCCCTGGGCGGCCCAGGATTCGAACCCTGGACCTTCTTGCTGTGAGGCAACAGTGCTAACCACTGTGCCACCGTGCCGCCCAAAGTCCCAACAGTCCTGAAGATGATGATCCAAAATCCAGGCGTTTGCTCTTCACTCGTCTTTGGATGAGATTAAAAAAAAGATTCATAACTTTGCCTTTGAAAGCATCATCACTGTACTTTCAGTCTCTAAACCAATAAATCAGTGTTGTTTCTCCAAGAGATACTGTGCTGCAAAAACCTGTTGATGACATGAGACTGAGAGGAGAGATGAAACTCCTGCAGGATCTCAGTGAAACTCTAAAGGGAACATCTGAGGGACGATGCTGGATCGTTGACCGAGCTGATGGACAGGCGTGTGGCAGCCGACGAGTCTGGATGTTAGACAAGTTCCTCCTCTGCAGCCTGGACTCCTTCTTCTTCAGCTGGCCCTCCGTCAGCTGTGGAAACACCCAGGTTCAAAGACTGCAGCTCTATGGCCTCCTGTTGGACTGGACTCTGCCCCCTGGTGGCCTGGAGAGATGTGGCAGCACACAGACACGAGACTTCAGTTCAACATACAGGAGCTGAGAGCTTCATGTCAGACAGAGCTCAGGTCAACAAAGGTGGGTCTGGTACCTTGGGTGGATTTATGATTACTTACCATACACTTCTTACATCCAGCTCCTTTAAGGCTGAGACAGGTGACAGAGATCATCATCATCAGCAGACTGAGTGACACGACGACCAGTCTGATGATACGACCTGTTGGATCTGATGAGACACATTCAGTCATCACGTTAGATCACATGACATGAGTACAACAGCTTCAATAAACAAACCTCAACATGTTTGAGTCAGTTCTTAGAGAATGAGGTCGTCTGACGATGTTGGACAGACTCAACAGGTGGACAGAGTTAGTCTGAAAGGATGAACTGAAGCTTCTTGTCTCCTTCCAGCCTGTGTCTGGTTGAAACGTCTCAGGTGAGTGTTAATCACCATCTTTACAGGCAGTTTACCAAACATGATCCTGGTGAAGCTGAGTCATCCTGCTGACGTCTGACTCATCATGTAAAACCCAGTTTCTTACCATCATGGTGCTCATGTACCTTCACTGGATCCTCTCCTGTCGTGGACTTTTCACTACAGCAACATGGACGGATGAAGAGACAATGGGTCCCTGAGCACAGACAGGTGAAATGTCTTCAACTCACCTGAGACAGTGAGGGACAGTCGACGGCTCTCAGAGGAGAAGTTATGAGAGAAAACGTAGAGGTGATAAACACAGCTGTAGCTTCCTTGGTGGGCGGACTCTGCAGCAGGAAACAGGAAGGAGGCGGAGTGATTGACAGCTGGCTGGGTGTAGTTGTCCGTTGTGTCTGAGGAGGTGAAGCTGAGCTGGAAGAAGCCTCCTGGGTACTGTGGCTGGATGGAGCAGCTGATGCTGAAGTTGGAGCCCATCAACACACCTGAATAACCCTGCTGCTGGGCCTGGGAGACCCCGTCCATGGAGGACACAGAGATGATTGGCTGGACCAGCAGGTCTGTAAACAGAGAGATGATTGGCTGAATGTTAACAGTCAGTTTCTAAAAGGATCTGATCCAGATGTTCACTGGAGAGATAACAAGACAAAACTGATCTTAATCATTCAGTATTTTATCTATAAAGCATCAGTAAATGACAGCTCCTTTCTGTGGGGAATCATGAGGCATCAAACTGTCTGAACTTCCAGTGTAGTTGTTATTAAAGGAGCTGAGTGAGGACTGTGGCAGCTGCTGGGTTTGTCAGTGAACCACAGCAGGTTGGTTGAAGCTGCAGCCAACGTATCTGGCTGTTGTGGTAAATAATCCTCAGAATGGGTTTCTCCTGCTCCGATGTCCCATTCATCCTTTGGAGTGAGCAGCGTGTCAGACGCACGGCCGGAAAAGATCCAAAGAGCATCATGGTTCACTGATGATTATGATTTATTGTCAGACATGAAAAGCACAACATGAAAGTAATATGATGTTTCTGGTGGTGAGTTCATGTGTCTGTTCAATCCAGTGATGCTGCAGTCAGTGACAGTATCACTGCATCACCTGCCGTCCACCATCAAACTTAAAGGATGGACACATTTATGATAATGTTGTTCTACATCTTCAGTTCAGTGGAGTTTACATGTATCCTGATCCCCCCCTGCTCAGGGGTTAGCTTCACCTGTACCTGCAAAGAGCCCATGATTGGGTGGAGGGTTCTCCAATACAGACCATGATGTAACATGTTGAGATAATAAATGTCTTGTTTTCAGACCTTCACTTAAATACAAAAAGAACATGTTACTGAACATTTCTGACACCAAAGGAAGGAAGACACTAAACCTGACTGTCACTGATGATGTCACTGATGGACTTACCTGAACAAATGAACTCCATGGTGGAGGAAGAGGAACTTGATGATAATGATGATGATGAACACTCCCTCAGGGTAGATCCAGACTGAACACAGTTAGGGTAGATCCACCACACAGACCTCCATGAGGACTCATTTCTTCTTATTGTTATTGAAACAGCAGAGCCACAGTCCAGTTCTCTACAGACTAAAGATGCTGACTTCAGGTTCCAGTCATAGCTGTACACTGGTCTCCACTCTCCTACTTTCAGCTGCAGGTCACCTGCACAGCGACTGGCTCCTCCCACCAACCTGACAGGCTCTGAACACAGAGAAGAGAGTGAAGAGTAAAAGAAGTGAGTTTGATTCAAACAGAAATGAAGCAAATCCAAACTGTAGCTCCACTTGTACCTGAGCAGGTGAGTCCAACAGCTTTGCCAGGTGAGCAGCTGGTTCTAGTTGAGCCTGAGCTTCTACAGTCCAGGAGAGCTGACTCGTTGCCTCCACACTGGAACTCTGTGGTCCACATTGGAGCCTCCACTGCTCCATAGAGCGCCCCCTGGAGGACTGAAGGAGCCCCACAGCCAAGCTCCCTACAGACCACCTCTGCATCCTGCTGGTCAAAGTCATCTTCACACACTGAGGACCACCACTGGTTAGACTGGTTGGACTTGACCTCCAGTCTGCCTGAACACATACTGGTCCCATTCACCAGCCTGACAGAGTCTGCAGAGAGAGACACATTTACACTTTGATCCTGACCTTTATTTACTGTCATATCAACTTTAAAGTCGTCAGCATGTGTCCAGAAATGAGTTCCTTCTCTGTCCTCTCTGTATTTATATACACTAGGACTCTTGAGCCGTCTGGCCAAACTGAACAGACGACCAGCTCTAGGAAGAGTCCTGGTTAACCAAAACATCTGTCATGTAAGAACAATGGACGTCACTGTGCTCTTAGAAACAATAAGTACAGCAGAATTTCTTTGTGGCGTTGCCCAGATCTGTGCTTTACAGTTCAGACTCTGAGCTCTTGGGGCAGTTCCTTTGACCTCATGGATCTCATTTTGACAGCTGTGTGCCTTTCCAAATCATGTCCAAACTATTTAATTTAACACAACTGGACTCAAATGAAAGCGTAGAACCATCTCAGAGATGATAAAGGAAAGTGACGGCACCTGGATGACCTACACGAGTCACAGCAAAGGGTTTCAAGCCTGATGTCCAGGTAATATTTCAGTTTGTGTCTTTTAATAAATTTGGGAAAGTTTTCTAAAAATCTGCCGTCTGCCCCTCAAACACATCGCAAGATTTTCAAGTTGCCATCAGCCGCTCCATGAGGGGGGTAAATACGCTATACTTTAAACCTCCCAATCCAAATGCGTTTTTCTCCACTCTATTTTGGTGATACAATTCTGATCTTCACAGAGGAGTAGGACAAGACATTCAGCATGACGTTGTGATTAGAAAACGCCTAAGACGAGTAATCAAAATAACTCAAACATTCACTCCAGAACAACTCTGCAATCTAAGCTGCTGCATGTTCCACTTTGCTGAACCACTAGAGCAGTTTTCCATCAAATATAAAGGTGTAACTTTATGGAACAAGTATACTCATCTAACTAACAGCTCTCCCTCCCTACCCATCTTTAAAAGGAAATTATTTTTTTCCTCATTGATTCATGATCTTATTTGTGTCTTGTTCTGCTCCTGAGAAAAACCTCCAGTAAAACACCCAAATAAACCAATTTACTTCTTCAGTTGGCATAAGAAAATAATAACAGGACATTCTCCATCTTTCCAGGCTTGGTTGAACGACATGTATCACTGTCTCTCTTTTGGCGATGGTGTAGCGATGAATATGAGTTTGTGCTGTGAATTAAGGAGTGTGTGTGGTGAATGAAAACTTGTCCCATCATTGTGTGGGGATGATGTGGGAGGAAGAAGACACTGCAGTTCAACCCACTCACTGTGACTGTTGTTTTACCAGCGTCACTGTGGTGAACAGTGGGAGCACTCACAGAGGTGTGAAGACTTCCTCCAGGACATAGTGCTCACCTCATCAGTGAACTTACATGTATTCTGACCCCCCTGCTCAGGGGTTAGCTTCACCTGTACCTGCAAGGAGCCCATGATTGGGTGGAGGGTTGTTACTGAACATTTCTGCCTCTGCAACAAAGGAAGGAAGACCCTAAACCTGACTGTCACTGATGATGTCACTGATGGACTTACCTGAACAGGTGATCTCTATGGTGGGGGAAGAGGCACTTGATGGTGATGAACACTCCCTCAGGGTAGATCCAAACTGAACACAGTCAGTGTTGATCACCCACACAGACCTCTTTGAGGACTCTCCTCTTCCTCTTATTGAAACAGCAGAGCCACAGTTCAGATCTCTACAGGCTAAAGATGCTGTCTTCAGGTACCAGTTGTCCCTGCTTTTCACTGGTCTCCACTCTCTTAGTTTCAGCTGCAGTTGACCTGCACAGCGACTGGCTCCTCCCACCAACCTGACAGGCTCTGAACACAGAGAAGAGAGTGAAGAGTAAAAGAAGTGATTTTGATTCAAACAGAAATGAAGCCAATCCAAACTGTAGCTCCACTTGTACCTGAGCAGGTGAGTCCAACAGCTTTGCCAGGTGAGCAGCTGGTTCTAGTTGAGCCTGAGCTTCTACAGTCCAGGAGAGCTGACTCGTTGCCTCCACACTGGAACTCTGTGGTCCACATTGGAGCCTCCACTGCTCCATAGAGCGCCCCCTGGAGGACTGAAGGAGCCCCACAGCCAAGCTCCCTACAGACCACCTCTGCATCCTGCTGGTCAAAGTCATCTTCACACACTGAGGACCACCACTGGTTAGACTGGTTGGACTTGACCTCCAGTCTGCCTGAACACACACTGGTCCCATTCACCAGCCTGACAGAGTCTGCAGAGAGAGACACAGCATTTGATTTGATTCGATTTGATTTTTATTTGTCTCAAACAAGCACATCAATAGACAAACAGTATATGTTAAAAAAAAAAACAACAACAAAAAGAAACAAAGATAATGATACTGTGCAAGTTTGAGAAGGGGCTGAAAGAAGCAAAGCTTATCAAGTTCAGCCCCCCCTTACAATGTGATTCATGTCATACATCTGTAGTTCCGTACAATTTATAAGATTAAAAACATATTACTTTAATATGAAATGAAATAAGGCATGACTATAAAATTGAATAAAGAGTGTAAAATTAGAGTAAAATTATCTGTCCAGTGCTTTATAGCACATTGGCCCTGACCTTTGTTTAACGTTAACTGTCATATCAACTTTAAAGTCATCAGCATGCGTCCAGAAATGAGTTCCTTTTCTCTCCCCAACATTCGGTTCCATTTTTATCTCAACTAACGAGAGCTTTAGTGAGTCCAGGTTGCGGAGAGGAAGCCTGTGGAAGATGAACTTCATCCAGCTGCTCATTTTGTTCCAACAAGTCAGAAACACACAGAAACGAACCGTAGCATTATCGGTAGCAACAAGCTGCACCGTGGTTGGAGGTTAGTAGGTCAACCTACAGACTCCAGATGTTGATAACATATCACCACCAGCTCGGGAGGGAATAGCACTACTGTTTCATAACAAAATATTGGTGAAATGACCTAGTTTTTCGGCGGATAATGTGTTATTTAGAGGCTGCATTGCGTGTCCCATGTTCTCGCATTATATGGATATACGCGGCTCTCGGCTGGATCTAATTTTGCCAGAACAAATTTTTTCTCATATCTCCAAGTCCTAATGCAGAGGAACGATAGTGAGAGAGGACTCGCTACACCAAGTCAGTCAGCTGGCTAGTGACCACAGTGACTGTCCACAGACACCACAGTGAACAAAGTGTGTCTCAGCAGCCCAACATGATTGGGTGGAGGGTTCTCCAATACAGACCATGATGTAACATGTTGAGATAATAAATGTCTTGTTTTCAGACCTTCACTTAAATACAAAAAGAACATGTTACTGAACATTTCTGACACCACAACAAAGGAAGGAAGACACTAAACCTGACTGTCACTGATGATGTCACTGATGGACTTACCTGAACAGGTGATCTCTATGGTGGGGGAAGAGGGACTTGAATGTGAACACTCCCTCAGGGTAGATCCAGACTGAACACAGTTGGTGTCGATCCACCACACAGGCCTCTCTGAGAACTCCGCTCTTCTTATTATTGAAACAGCAGAGCCACAGTCCAGTTCTCTACAGACTACAGATGCTGCCTTCAGGTTCCAGTTGAAGCTGTCCACTGGTCTCCACTCTCCTCGTTTCAGCTCTAGTTCACCTGCACAGCGACTGGCTCCTCCCACCAACCTGACAGGCTCTGAACACAGAGAAGAGAGTGAAGAGTAAAAGAAGTGAGTTTGATTCAAACAGAAATGAACAAATCCAAACTGTAGCTCCACTTGTACCTGAGCAGGTGAGTCCAACAGCTTTGCCAGGTGAGCAGCTGGTTCTAGTTGAGCCTGAGCTTCTACAGTCCAGGAGAGCTGACTCGTTGCCTCCACACTGGAACTCTGTGGTCCACATTGGAGCCTCCACTGCTCCATAGAGCGCCCCCTGGAGGACTGAAGGAGCCCCACAGCCAAGCTCCCTACAGACCACCTCTGCATCCTGCTGGTCAAAGTCATCTTCACACACTGAGGACCACCACTGGTTAGACTGGTTGGACTTGACCTCCAGTCTGCCTGAACACTCACTGGTCCCATTCACCAGCCTGACAGAGTCTGCAGAGAGAGACACAACATTTAAACTTTGGTCCTGACCTTTATTTACTGTCACATCAACTTTAAAGTCATCAGCATGCGTCCAGAAATGAGTTCCTTCTCTGTCTCCATTAAATTGTTTGAATTGAATCAGGCTGTGAATGATATATCAACAATCCCCTCTGTAAAAACCTTGAGGATATAGATAGGAATGAAACTAGAAGGTTTGGTGTCTGTAAGTGCTGCTGAAGTGGAGATTTCGCACCCAGAATCGGAGGAAAATTTCATTTTGAGAAAACAACCTTTAACGACTTGTATTGTAAAATTCCAGAGATTGTTACTGTAAATCATACTTTTACGATTGGTTGCGGATACGGAGGAGATGACAATTTTTGGAGCCTACATTATTGTTCAGGAATGAAAGAGCTTTACAATGATACCTGGCATGACATGGGTCACATAATGAGCACAGTACTGTATGTCATAGTAGCATGTTACCTTTTGGTGAATTTAGGAGAAATCTACTGATGAAAGAGACAAAATGAAGTAAAATAACCACCGTAATGTGGATTTTCTATACCATTTTGTTCGATTTTTATTAAAGAATACATGTTAAGGAAGAAAAATAGCCAAAAATCTCAATCTCAGTTGATCAGTGCAGTGTTTTTCCTGTAGTGTCTCTGCCTTAAAGCAAAAGTAAGCGATCCAGTCGTTTTGGCTAACTTCCTGTCAGCCGATGGAGTTAGCAGTCCCCGCCCTCGTTCCTATGTCACCACATTCACACACATCCCTTGGCTGCACACACAGAGGGGACCGCCCCTTAATGCCGTTCTCTCTCCTCATTGGATAAAGGTTGCAGGATACAAGAAAAGTTTTCTCCTCTGCTTACAGCAGAGCCGAGTGACTGACAGACGCGTGTTTCGGACCAAACACAAGTGATTGCTGTCGGAAGATAGAACTATTTAAGACTTATATTAACAGAAATATTCCGCTTACTTGTGCTTCATGTATGCCACCACTGTGATGGGCAGTTGCAATTTCATCGTATTTTAATGCAGTGACAATAAAGGCTGGACAAATTTATGATAATGTTGTTCTACATCTTCAGTTCAGTGGAGACGACTGACTGACTGTCACTGATGAACTGAAGTATTACTCACTGATGGACTTACCTGAACAGGTGATCTCCACGGTGTAGGAAGAGGAATATGATGATGATGATGATGATAAACACTCCGTCAGGGTAGATCCAGACCAAACACACTGAGGGTCGATCACCCACACAGACCTCTTTGAGGACTCCCATCTTCCTCTTGTTGAAACAGCAGAGCCACAGTCCAGCTCTCTACAGGCTACAGATGCTGCCTTCAGGTTCCAGATGAAGGTGCTGTCCACTGGTCTCCACTCTCCTCGTTTCAGCTGCAGTTCACCTGCACAGCGACTGGCTCCTCCCACCAACCTGACATACTCTGAACACAGAGAAGAGAGTGAAGAGTAAAAGAAGTGAGTTTGATTCAAACAGAATTGAAGAAAATCCAAACTAAATAATTTCTAAATAAAATACTTGAATGTGCTCCATCTTGTGGTAGTCATGAAGAAAAAAACATGAAAGAGACCAGCCCGCCATCCCGAAGGTCTGCTACTTCGAAATTTTCTAAAATTGTACATAATGTGTGGGCTAATATACAAGGGGAAAAAAATGACGCATGTCACGAGCTTCAATCCCTAGCCGCCCACACTTGAGGTAACTGATCAAACCACTGCACTACGGCAGCCATTGCTTGACATGTTTCACTCAGCATTATATGAAGCTAAGCGAAAGTTCAGACAGGAAGACTAAGCACAAGCCTCTCCCAAGCTCACCCTCTATTTTCTCGCTCCGCCCTCTTCACTACTTCATCCAATCACGGGCTGCCATCTCCTCTCTCCCCTACCAATCAGTCACTAGCGTCAAATTTAAAAGTGTCTCCTTTTCCTGCTGTCATCCCTCTGTCATCCGGCAAAACTCTCAGCCCACCTCCACCCCTTCACCACCTTCACCTGACGCTGACCATCAGGATCTCCGACCAGAAGTCTACCACCACCAGTGTCTAGGCCCGGGGGGTCATCTCCTTCAGATGCAAGCTCTCACCCATAGATCAGTACACCACGATGATCTACCCCCGGCGTCTAAGCGCCAAAATCTATTTGTATGCACAATAAATGCAATTTCACTTTTCAGTCTGCCTCTCTTCCTAGTCTCTCCTGATTGAAATACAGTAGGACCCCCTCGTAAACGAGTTGTGGCAACCCAAGGGGCTTATCCTACGGAAAACAAAAACTTCAACAACAATATACCACACCTGAGTGGAGTCATTCTCCGGTTGGCTTTATGGACATACATTACCTAAATCTTTCATTTTTTCAATAAAACGACGTGATATAGCTGTCTACCTGACAAACGTTAGCTACTGCAGGAGGTTTCCAGGCTGGTTAATGTTAGATAGGTTTTCACCAGAATGGGGCGTGGCCTCACTGTTACTCTGAGTGATGTGCTGATCCAGCAAACTTTTCGAGCTGTTGATTTTAAGATGTTAATAAAGTAAATGGAGCTTTATTAGTGGTTGTTTCTCTTCCTACTCTTAAATTCACTCTATTGCACTCTATTCAATAACCCTTGTAAACTATCCTTATTGAAACAGATCTACTTTTTTTACTTTTTCAAATGTAAACAAGATGATCTGTGACCAGGAAGGTGAAGGACCATCAGCCAATGATCAGTGGGGAAAATTAAATAATGTAGTTATGCTCATTTCAGTGACACTGTGATGTTGACTGAGTATAGTTAGATAAGAACTCCATTACCCAGCATGCACAGGAGTCCCGCTAGCACGTGACTTGTACGTAGCCATGCAGGTAGCACTGGATTGTTTACATGTGCAAGAGCTCAGCTATCACGCTTCGTCTGCTTGTTGCAAGTTTGAGCAAAACAACACAGACGCCACACTCATCCATCCTTCATGTGTCCTCATCCTCTCTGTTTACCTGTGGAGTTGTGGCTTCCTTCAGCCCAGAGTCCTGAGGAGAAAACCAGAAAGGAAACATCAGTGAGATCTGTGAAGACAGCCACGTCACTAAGAAGCAGAAACAGTCGCACCATCATACAGGTCAGGAACAATGAAATGAATCCCCAATACATCCATCACAGGAGCTTCATCTATCCTCTGACTTCTCCACTGGTTTGGATGGAAACCAGCTTGTAGCCCATTGTAGACGTCCCTGCATCGATTGGTTGTCTGAATTTTGCTGTGGCAGATCCACAAAGTGTGCAGTGATACGTTAAAAGGATGTGTGTATAAACTCTCATTTCCCCTGAGTTCAGGCTCACAGGGATAGCTGTGGCTGCAGTCGTGTGGTTACAATGGGCAGTTTTAGCAGTAACTTCGTTGAACAAAGTATTATTGCTGAGCTTTGTCAGGGTTAAAGGTAGGGTCTGGAGTTTTGTGCCTAAAAATAAACATTAGACTTTTACAAATGAAATCCGTCTGAATCATCACCTATGGGCCTCTAGTCCTGTGTGGTGGGGGCTCTGTCTGCTGCCCCTCCCTCCCCCTGCCTGTATTTTGGTTTTTTGCTTTGTTTTGTTCATGTTTTGCTGTGCACGTGGACGTTTCTAGGTGGAGCTAGAGAGTCGCAAATGAGCAGAGACACCTATGGTGAGAGAGTCTGTGTCGCAGCCTCACTCCTAAAGCTGATCAAGTCCGCCATCTTCTTGAAAACTCTAACCTAGATTTCTTATGCCTGTCAGAGACATGGTTAAGGCCCCAACATACTCGGGCGTACATGTGTCCGCGGAGGTCCGCGCGTACTCACTCGAGGCTAAAGCTGATCAAGTCCAATATTTACGCCATCTTCTTGAAAACTCTAACCTAGATTTCTTATGCCTGTCAGAGACATGGTTACACAGCAATTCTCCATCAGCTGCTCTGCAGGTGCCAGGCTATGAAACCTTTAGACAAGATCGATCTAATAGCAGAGGGGGAGGGGTCATGATCTATATCAGAGATCATTTTAAATGTCAACAAATAATCTGGCCTTTTAATCATGATTTAGAATGTCTTGGACTGGAAGTAATGTTGTCTCCTGAAATGTCCTTCATACTTATTGTAATATATCGTCCACCTTCTGCTAAAAATGATTTTTTCACTACATTCAAAAAACTGCTCCAAGCATGTGACTTAAAAAAAGAAGTAATACTACTTGGGGATCTTAACTGTAACTGGCTTGACAAGACAAACAGAAAAGCCCTTAAACAAATAATGGATGGTTTAGACTTTATGCAACTCATTGAAGGACCAACCAGATTAACCACATCCTCCCAGACACAGATAGACCTAATATTCAGTAACAAGCCTGAGAGAGTTGTTAAAACATACAATTTCATCACTGGTCTATCTGATCATAATTTAATATTAATGTCCAGGAAACTTACAAAGAAGCGCTTCACTCGTCCTTGTAAACCTATGGAACAACCCAGAATCCCAAAGAGAGAATTCGTACATTTTGAAAGGGCTGTGCAACAGACTAATTGGGCAGATATTTTAAACACGAACAATGTGGAAACTGATTGTAGATTGTTCACAACCAAGTTAGGCAACTTAGTCAATGAATTCACTCGAAAAACCAGAAACAAGGGAAAAAATAAGAACAGTACACTTCCCTGGTTAAATAATGATATATTCAATTTGATGAAAGAAAGAGACCTCTCACTGAAAAGAGCTCTGAAAACTAAATTGACCACTGATAGGCATAGGTTCACTTCGATACGCAACAAGGTTACAAAAGCCATTAGAAATGCCAAAGCCAAATTTTTTATAACAATTATTAATGAGGCAAAAGGTAATACCAAACTGATTTGGGAACAAATAAAAAACTTGATGGGAATTAACCACAGGGTAAAGAAACAATTAGAGGTGAAAATAAACGATAAGCCAACACAAAACCCAGCACAAATTGCCTCAGCTTTTAATAATTATTTCATTGAGTCTGTAGCTGAGATTGCACAAACTTTCCCTTCAGTAACAGAAACTATCGCAAAAATTGATAACAGTAAGGCCTCCTTTTGTATTCAACCCATCTCTGAACTAAAAACTAAGGCTATAATTAACTCTCTTAAAACCTCAACGGCCAAGGATGTATACAGGATGGATTCTGTAATGCTCAAATCTCTAAAAGACCATCTGGCCTCTCCTATCTCACAAATCATTAATTTATCAATATTGCAGGGAACATTTCCAAACTTTTGGAAGACTGCAATCGTCTCTCCTATCTTTAAATCAGGCGACCCTCGAAACATCAGTAACTATCGCCCAATCAGCATCCTACCTGTAGCATCCAAGGTTGCCGAAAAGTGGATATCCGAGCAACTCGTCTCCTTCTTGAACAACAGTCAATTTAATCTTCATTCTATGCAGTTTGGTTTTAGGGCCAACCACTCCACCGAAACAGCCAACTGCCTCTTCATAGAAAAGGTCCGAGCTATGGTTGACAAAGGAGGTGTTGTTGGTGCAGTGTTTTTAGATCTACGCAAAGCCTTCGACACAGTCAACCATAAGGTCCTCCTGGGCAAACTGTCCTCCTTCAACTTCTCCCCGTTAGCACTAGAATGGTTTGAATCTTACCTAACTGGTAGATGTCAACATGTTGTTGTTAACAACCAGCTTTCTCCAGCTCTTGAGTTGCACACTGGAGTACCACAAGGGTCAATCCTCGGTCCACTACTGTTTTCCTTATATATCAATGACCTGCCATCTGTCTGTCCCGATGTAGAAACGTTGTTATATGCGGATGACACTGTAATGTATGTGCATGCTAAAACAAAACAGTTGGCAGCTGCTAAACTTACGTCAGCATTAGAACAGATCTCAAAGTGGTTAAATTGTTCCTGCCTTCAACTTAATCTAAAAAAAACAGTGGGAATGTTCTTTACTAAAAGGCAGTGCAACATTGCACCGAACATAACTATGTCGGGTCATAATATTGATATTGTGTCAGAGGTAAAATATCTGGGAATCACCATTGATTCCAATTTAACGTTCAAAAAACATATAAAAAAAGTGAGTCAAAGAATTAGGTTCAGTCTAGCAAATTTTAAATACATACGAAATACCATGACCTTTAACGCTGCCAAATTATATATGAATGCCATGATCATGTCGCACATAACATACTGTCTTACAAGCTGGGGACAAACCAACAGCTCAACACTGAAACCGTTAGAAATGCTGTACAAGCAAACCCTCAAAGTCCTGGACCAGAAACCGAACAGCTCACACCATTGCACCATCTTACACAAACATAAGCTTCTGAGCTGGGACGATTTCATAAAATATAGGAACATCTGTCTGGTCTTCAAAATCCTGCATGGTTTAGCTCCTCCACCACTGAACACCTTCATAACCCAACGCAATAGCACTGGTCAGATCACTAGAAGTGCCACTCGTGGTGACTTAACAGTTCCATTCAGGAAGAGTACATTTGGCCAGCTATCATTTTCTGTCAAAGCATTACAAAATTGGAACTCACTTCCCACTCATATCAAAGAAATACATACATACTGGACTTTCACATCCAAACTAAAAATATGGCTCACTCATAATCACACCTGTACCCACTAAAACTGTGCTATTTGCGCCATGATCATGCTGCTTGCCTGTGTTTTATCTGTCTATGTGATGTCTGCATAATGTCTTAGCTCTACTTGCATGTGTCTCCAGTTGTACTCCTGTCTGCATGTTATGTCTGCATGTGATGACTGCATGTTATGTCTTCATGTTATGTCATGAGCTCTTGTTATGCTGAATGTTAGACTTGTAATGTTAGACTCTTACCTGTTTTACTTATTAGGAGCTTTTATTAGGTAGTTTATTATGTAAGTTGTGTTTTGATATTACTTATTTGTTGTCCTCTTTTTGGCTTTTAGGTTGCCTTCTTTACATCTGGCTAGGGACAACGGATGAAAATTAGCCCTGTTGGCTAACTCTGGCCCACTTCAGTTTCTTTCTGACACTGTTGATTAGTGGTGCACTGTCCCTATGAAATAAACCAATAAATAAAATTATCCTCCAGCCAATGACGGAGCTCAGGTGAAGCTACCTGCAGCAGGAGGCTCAGGCCTGTTAGCTGTGCTAGCTGTCTGATGCTACTGAGTCTCTATCTCTCTCAGCAGCAGCAGTCAGGACAACAAAGAACAATAAATACAGTCTGAGTGAAGCGCTGGAGCCGCGGACCGATTCCCGACACTGGTAACAAGTATTAGGACCATATTAGTGAGCTAGCGCGATGCTAACTTCGGCTAGCGCTCGCGGTTAGCATCCGCGGCTAACACCCGCTAGTTCACCACAATACAACGGCATAACAACATACACGGAGGCTCCCGGTGTTGGCGAGAGGTCGGCTTATCGGCCCGCGGCTCCAGCACTTCTTTCAGACTGTAATTCCTATCCTTTATGGTCATGACAACTGTTGCTGTCAGAAGCAGGAGGCTACACAGCTTAGCCTGAGGGGAGGGGCTGAGTTTCACTGTTTTGTTTACAAACTGATAGGGACAAAACTCCAGACCCTACCTTTAAACACACACACACACATGGACACCTGATGCTGTGCTGTCTCTTTCTTGTCTGTGTGTTCCCCTCCTCTGCTCTTAAGGAGGGGGCTGCCCTCCAACAACAACAATAATGTTAATGATAAATAATAACAGATGTGTTTTTACATGTTTTGTTTGTTTGTTTGTTTGTTTACCATTTTTGGGCTTTTGCCTTTAAATGAGACATATTCTGCCCCTTTCCACAAATTAAAACAGTTCCCAGGTGTCTCAATGCTTCAGTCAAAATACCCCAAGGTTTCAGTGCCTGTCCCTTTAAATGTAAATGAGCTACTGCTTGCCCCGCCCAACCCTTTCTGCTGGTCCTATAGGGTGGTATTTTGCAAATTCAAAAACTAATGACATCATTGTCAGACAACTGAGGGAACAGCTCGTAAAACCACATGGATTGTAACTTAGGGAGCCTGCACATTACAGATTTTGTTGTCAACTCTCACATTTCGGGGGCTGAAAGACAAAACCAACACCCGAATATATGTTGAAGAGCCTTCAAAAAGCGCTATTTCCATAATATGTCCCCTTTAAAGCTTTTCAACCTTAAAAGACTAGTTCGCCCTGAATTATATTTCACTCAGAGGAGCTTCCGCTACAAACAAGCTTGAAATATTGACTTATTTAATTTTTTTCAGGACAATTTCTCATGTCGGGGCTTCAATACAAGACAGACATTACATACGAGCAGCATGGAGGTACTTGGATGTTTTTTGGTGTTTTTTTTTGTGACGAAGACCGCGGTGTCCATTTGCAACCGTTACAAGGACATGCACTGCTACGCCGAGACCCCCTGTAACTCAGAGAAGGCACGGAGGATCTGAAAATTCTCCCAGCCCTTAGTCGACATGAGGGTGAGTAGATAATGGGAAAATAATGAGTGAAATATCATTCTGGGGTGAACTATTCCTTTAAATTACTGTTTCTGAACCCAAGTGGTGCCGCTGCTGAAGCCTGAGCAGGGTCGCAACAGCTGCAACGTCACTCTAACTTCCCTGTTCAGGTAGGAAGACCGTGGCCCTGATACACCGCAGCTCCTCTGAGCTCCAGAGACTGAGCTCAAGCCCGGTCTCCCTGCCCCTCTCACCCACACACGAGCACCTTGTGCTGGCCAGCCCCCCCCTCCCTCCAGAGATACACATTTGCAAATAATAAGGTAACAATAATACATCCACACATGTCCCTCAGTCCTACCTGAGCTCCACAGCAGCAGCAGCAGCAGCAGGTGCCCCATGTCCATGTAGACGTCCGTCTTCATCTCTGTCTCTTCTCTGACTGTCGGACTCGTCCTCTCCTCGTCTATTAACCTCAGGTTTTATCTCTGAATTAGCTACATGAGGTCAGTACATGTTATTAACCATCGCATGACCTTTTATTTCCGGATTAACGGTATCATAGAAACACATCTGCTGCGTTCTCAACTTAAGTCACATATATTTTTATATGCTGCATCTTTTCACAGCCCGGGCTCAGTGAGCAAGACAAAGAGGGAGACCACATGAGTTTTAAAGTAAATTAACTTCAATTTATTTACAACTAAGATTAAAACAACATAGTAAATGAATCCGTGATCTGTTGAGTCAGTAGTAAATGCAGTGTTGTGTTGTTGTGTATGAGAGAGGTGGTGGAAATGAAATCAAGCATAACAAATAAACCAAACAGGCAGCAAGTGGTCAGAGAGAGAGTGACTGATGTTGGTACCTTATGTTGAAGAAGGAAAAACCCACAGTTTTCACTGAAATAAATAAATAACAAAGACAGCAAAGCTAGCAGGGGTTAATTAAGCAATATTACCCGAGAGGGTGTGCTTTAACGTCATTTGAGCACGACGGTGATGCGGTCAGGACCGAGGCGCTTGCGCCGAGGTCCGCAAGCATCACCGAAGTGCTCAAATGACGTTAAAGCACATCCTCGAGGGTAATATTGCGATTATACAACAATTACCAACATAGTAAAGCGTATAATTAAATATATATGCATGTTGATGGACGTTTTGCCGTCTAAATTTAAAGTTTTTTGCGAGAGCGCTTCCCGTTTCCATGGAAATACATGGGGTCTGACTAATACCTGAAACACAACCAGTCACGTCAGTAGATTCCTATGTGTAATGGAACGTAGTTCACCACTACAGGAAATAGTCCAAATCTTAGTAACGACCTAGCAACAGAAATGATTTTCTAGTCCCAGTTGTGTGAACTCTGAGCTGACGTTCATGTTTTAACGTGGTCTTGGACTTTCCTGAACTAAATCAACACTGCACAAATGAGCCCAAGTTATAACAAAGATGCCGTTTTTTTCCTTTCACAGATGTAGCTTCTACAACCGCAAACTGTGCATGTTTAATGAGGTTATAGCGCCGTGCCGCCGACACAGCTGATAGAGAAAGCCAGACTATTACTCCAGATTAACGTTATTTAAAAGCTCCAAAGGAGCAAGCGAGAGAGAGGGAGAAAGAGAAACATACAGGTAATCACTTACGTTTTATCTAATGAAATATTCAGCTCCAGACCATATTTTAAAAAACATTCACCGCGATCACAACTCGTGTCTCTCCGACTTTGTACACACATGAGGGAGAAAAATCCTCTCGGCTGTAACGGGGAGGTTTACAATATTAAAAACAATTGTAATTGTTGTATGTGACTTTGGCAGCTGACAGTAACACCCTACAGGAGGTCAATGTAGTTTGTGATTTTATTTTCACGAGTAATAAATGACGTTTCAAATCCATGTTGCCATGGAGATGTATTAAACAACATGACATGGCGCAGTAATATTTTTAGTGATGAGTCAGCCGTGCTGTAATGCTCATTTGAGCACGTTCTAAATGTCTTATTGACCAATCAGATTGCTTGGTCGGAACTACATGTTGTATAATGCCTCGTATTATGGGCTGGGACCCTACTTGTACTGTTGTTGACGTCTGGTGCTGTTCTGAACATTATTGTGGCCATGAGTGACTTTTTTGATGGCGGTTGGCTCTTGGCTCCATAGACAGCAGTGTTTTGCTATTGTGCAGTGTTTGCTGAAGTCGCTACAACTCGAGATGAAACTTGATCTCTGGAGGGGGTGTTGTACTCGGTCTCATGGTGCGTTAGAGCATGGGTTACATTTACAACGGACTATCCCTTTAAGTCCATGTACCTGGAGCCTTTGCTCCACAGCTGAACCACAACCTGGTGGTGCTGCATGGCTCCAACACAAGTACTGACCTCATTTATGATTTTATGATTTTTAATAGTGACATTCAAACACCAGTTATACAGCTAAAACACATGCATCCTCTCTCCTCTCCACCCCCCCCCCCCTCCCCCACCCCCCCTCTCAGAGGTTCATCTGAGGCCTGTTGCTGAATGACTGATATCACATCCCTGTGGTTTCTGTCACTGCGACCGACCTGATAACATCTGCTGCTTTAACATTTTCCACGGAAATGTTAAATGTTTTGCACTTGATGTCGCAATGTTGCAGCTCCCGAAATGATACGATCAGTGTCAGCTCTGAATTTGAACCCGCACGCACGCACACATGCGCACACACACACACACACACACACACACACACACACACACACACACACGGCTGTGAAGCTGATTTAACTGATTTAAAGGTAAATTATTATTGACTGAAGTCACCTGGAGGAGCCCCTGCTGCTGGGCCTGGGAGACCCCTTCCACAGAGCAGGACACAGGTGCTCTCCAGTGGACGAGCTCCTCACGTGCCCTCAGTTTGAGGAAACAAACATGATGTCCTCACTGGACAAATGTAAAGATCACTTAAAAAATAATTATTAAAATTAAAAGTAAAGAAATTAAAATGAAGATTAGATCAAATTTAATTAATTAAAAAACATTATAGGCTAGTACAAAAACTACACATACATATATATATATACATACACATACTACATACATACTGCTGCTGTCTTTCAAAACAGCTGCTGAGGAACTTAAAGCTCTTTGCTGATGCGTCCACAACAAAAATCAAAAAACAGCCAACAAGCGGTTATAGCAAGAGGGGAAAATAATACTAATAATATTTGCTGTAGTAAATAATAATGATAATAACATTGAGATGATGTTAAGGTGAAATGACAGTCAACAAAAAATATTAGAGCGTCTCGTTCTCTTTGTGTTCAAAACTCCTGCCACCACACAGTAAGTAAAGGAAAATAACCACACACCCCAATGTGTCGATGCAATGTCATAAAACCTATGTAAAGAAACAGGCTAAATATATTTAGGCTCCTACATATACTATATATACAGAATACAGAACAGCTCAAGCAGGTTCAAACAAAAACACCACGCACACATCAACAAGTTTTCTGTTAGTTGAAAAAGAAAAAATGGATAGACTGAATGTAAATAAAACACTTCAAATGAAGCTTTGTTGCTGCACTGAAAACATGTTGATGTTTAGTCCTCTGGGACAAACAAACATACCTGTACTTTACTGTACTACACTACTTATACTATTATAATACAACTCTAACTCATCAGCTGTGTTCAGCCCCTTGTTCTCACTGACCCTCAATTCACAACAAAAATATTCATGAAGAAACTGTTGAACTGTTGAGAACTGATGAATAAATTCATACACACATGACGTAAAAACCATGAAGAAAACTATAAATATAAAAAGAGGACTTTGCTCACAAGAAACGTAATGTGATCAATCCAGTAACTGGAGACACTTAAGAAATATTTCCATCAACGTTTGTCGTCTTAACTTTGTATCAATCAAGGGAAAATTGAAATGATATCGACCGTTTTAAGTTTTTATCGATATTCATGACATTTAGTTATCAAATTTAACCGTTTCCATAAGGCATTTTTAGTCCAATATTGCTTAATGGGAATAAAAACGTGTGGATGGAAACATGGTTATATTCAGGAATCATCAGGTGACTTGTGTGTGACAGACGGTCCACACAGATTTCCTCTCTGCTCTGCTTCAGATTCACAAAGTCCCAACAGTCCTGAAGATGATGATCCAAAATCCAGGCGTTTGTTCTTTACTCGTCTTTGAGATGAGATTTTAAAAAAAGATTCATAACTTTGGCTTTGAAAGCATCATCACTGTACTTTCAGTCTCTAAACCAATAAATCAGTGTTGTTTCTCCAAGAGATACTGTGCTGCAAAAACCTGTTGATGACATGAGACTGAGAGGAGAGATGAAACTCCTGCAGGATCTCAGTGAAACTCTAAAGGGAACATCTGAGGGACGATGCTGGATCGTTGACCGAGCTGATGGACAGGCGCGTGGCAGCAGACGAGTCTGGATGTTAGACAAGTTCCTCCTCTGCAGCCTGGACTCCTTCTTCTTCAGCTGGCCCTCCGTCAGCTGTGGAAACACCCAGGTTCAAAGACTGCAGCTCTATGGCCTCCTGTTGGACTGGACTCTGCCCCCTGGTGGCCTGGAGAGATGTGGCAGCACACAGACACGAGACTTCAGTTCAACATAGGAGCTGAGAGCTTCATGTCAGACAGAGCTCAGGTCAACAAAGGTGGGTCTGGTACCTTGGGTGGATTTATGATTACTTACCGTACACTTCTTACATCCAGCTCCTTTAAGGCTGAGACAGGTGACGGAGATCATCAGCAGCAGACTGAGTGACAGGACGACCAGTCTGATGATATGACCTGTTGGATCTGATGAGACACATTCAGTCATCACGTTAGATCACATGACATGAGTACAACAGCTTCATTAAACAAACCTCAACATGTTTGAGTCAGTTCTTAGAGAATGAGGTCGTCTGGCGATGTTGGACAGACTCAACAGGTGGACAGAGTTAGTCTGAAAGGATGAACTGAAGCTTCTTGTCTCCTTCCAGCCTGTGTCTGGTTGAAACGTCTCAGGTGAGTGTTAATCACCATCTTTACAGGCAGTTTACCAAACATGATCCTGGTGAAGCTGAGTAATCCTGCTGACGTCTGACTCATCATGTAAAACCCAGTTTCTTACCATCATGGTGCTCATGTACCTTCACTGGATCCTCTCCTGTCGTGGACTTTTCACTACAGCAACATGGACGGATGAAGAGACAATGGGTCCCTGAGCACAGACAGGTGAAATGTCTTCAACTCACCTGAGACAGTGAGGGACAGTCGACGGCTCTCAGAGGAGAAGTTATGAGAGAAAACGTAGAGGTGATAAACACAGCTGTAGCTTCCTTGGTGGGCGGGCTCTGCAGCAGGAAACAGGAAGGAGGCGGAGTGATTGACAGCTGGCTGGGTGTAGTTCTCCGTTGTGTCTGAGGAGGTGAAGCTGAGCTGGAAGGAGCCTCCTGGGTACTGTGGCTGGATGGAGCAGCTGATGCTGAAGTTGGAGCCCATCAACACACCTGAATAACCCTGCTGCTGGGCCTGGGAGACCCCGTCCATGGAGGACACAGAGATGATTGGCTGGAGCAGCAGGTCTGTAAACAAAGAGATGATTGGCTGATTGTTAACAGTCAGTTTCTAAAAGGATCTGATCCAGATGTTCACTGGAGAGATAACAAGACAAAACTGATCTTAATTATTCAGTATTTTATCTATAAAGCATCAGTAAATGACAGCTCCTTTCTGTGGGGAATCATGAGGCATCAAACTGTCTGAACTTCCAGTGTAGTTGTTATTAAAGGAGCTGTGAGTGAGGACTGTGGCAGCTGCTGGGTTTGTCAGTGAACCACAGCAGGTTGGTTGAAGCTGCAGCCAACGTATCTGGCTGTTGTGGTAAATAATCCTCAGAATGGGTTTCTCCTGCTCCGATGTCCCATTCATCCTTTGGAGTGCGCAGCGTGTCAGACGCATGGCCAGAAAAGATCCAAAGAGCATCATGGTTCACTAATGATTATGCCGTCCACCATCAAACTTAAAGGATGGACACATTTATGATAATGTTGTTCTACATCTTCAGTTTAGTGGAGTTTACATGTATCCTGATCCCCCCCTGCTCAGGGGTTAGCTTCACCTGTACCTGCAAGGAGCCCATGATTGGGTGGAGGGTTCTCCAATACAGACCATGATGTAACATGTTGAGATATTAAATGTCTTGTTTTCAGACCTTCACTCTCTTAAATACAATAAGAACATGTTACTGAACATTTCTGACACCAAAGGAAGGAAGACACTAAACCTGACTGTCACTGATGATGTCACTGATGGACTTACCTGAACAGGTGATCTCTATGGTGGAGGAAGAGGAATATGATGATAATGATGATAATGAACACTCCCTCAGGGTAGATCCAGACTGAACACAGTTAGCGTAGATCCACCACACAGGCCTCTCTGAGGACTCCTTTCTTCTTCTTATTGAAACAGCAGAGCCACAGTCCAGCTCTCTACAGACTAAAGATGCTGCCTTCAGGTTCCAGTTGTAGCTGTCCACTGGTCTCCACTCTCCTACTTTCAGCTGCAGGTCACCTGCACAGCAACTGGCTCCTCCCACCAACCTGACAGGCTCTGAACACAGAGAAGAGAGTGAAGAGTAAAAGAAGTGAGTTTGATTCAAACAGAAATGAATTAAATCCAAACTGTAGCTCCACTTGTACCTGAGCAGGTGAGTCCAACAGCTTTGCCAGGTGAGCAGCTGGTTCTAGTTGAGCCTGAGCTTCTACAGTCCAGGAGAGCTGACTCGTTGCCTCCACACTGGAACTCTGTGGTCCACATTGGAGCCTCCACTGCTCCATAGAGCGCCCCCTGGAGGACTGAAGGAGCCCCACAGCCAAGCTCCCTACAGACCACCTCTGCATCCTGCTGGTCAAAGTCATCTTCACACACTGAGGACCACCACTGGTTAGACTGGTTGGACTTGACCTCCAGTCTGCCTGAACACACACTGGTCCCATTCACCAGCCTGACAGAGTCTGCAGAGAGAGACACAACATTTAAACTTTGATGTTGACCTTTATTTACTGTCATATCAACTTTAAAGTCATCAGCATGTGTCCAGAAATGAGTTCCTTCTCTGTCCTCTCTGTATTTATATACACTAGGACTCTTGAGCCATCTGGCCAAACTGAACAGATGACCAGCTCTAGGAAGAGCCTGGTTAACCAAAACATCTGTCATGTAAGAACAATGGAGGCCACTGTGCTCTTAGAAACAATAAGTACAGCAGAATTTCTTTGTGGCATTGCCCAGATCTGTGCTTTACAGTTCAGACTCTGAGCTCTTGGGGCAGTTCCTTTGACCTCATGGATCTCATTTTGACAGCTGTGTGCCTTTCCAAATCATGTCCAAACTATTTAATTTAACACAACTGGACTCAAATGAAAGCGTAGAACCATCTCAGAGATGAATAAAGGAAAGTGACGGCACCTGGATGACCTACACGAGTCACAGCAAAGGGTTTCAAGCCTGATGTCCAGGTAATATTTCAGTTTGTGTCTTTTAATACATTTGGGAAAGTTTTCTAAAAATCTGCCGTCTGCCCCTGAAACACATCGCAAGATTTTCAAGTTGCCATCAGCCGCTCCATGAGGGGGGTAAATGCACTATACTTTAAACCTCCCAATCCAAATGCGTTTTTCTGCACTCTATTTTGGTGATACAATTCTGATCTTCACAGAGGAGTAGGACAAGACATTCAGCATGACGTTGTGATTAGAAAACGCCTAAGACGAGTAATCAAAATAACTCAAACATTCACTCCAGAACAACTCTGCAATCTAAGCTGCTGCATGTTCCACTTTGCTGAACCACTAGAGCAGTTTTCCATCAAATATAAAGGTGTAACTTTATGGAACAAGTATACTCACCTAACTAACAGCTCTCTCTCCCTACCCATCTTTAAAAGGAAATTATTTTTTTCCTCATTGATTCATGATCTTATTTGTGTCTTGTTCTGATCCTGAGAAAAACCTCCAGTAAAACACCCAAATAAACCAATTGAATTCTCCAGTTGACATAAGAAAATAATAACAGGACATTCTCCATCTATACAGGCTTAGTTGAACGACATGTATCACTGTCTCTCTTTTGGCGCTGGTGTAGCGATGAATATGAGTTTGTGCTGTGAATTAAGGAGTGTGTGTGGTGAATGAAAACTTGTCCCATCGTTGTGTGGGGATGATGTGGGAGGAAGAAGACACTGCAGTTCAACCCACTCACTGTTGTTTTACCAGCGTCACTGTGGTGAACAGTGGGAGCACTCACAGAGGTGTGAAGACTTCCTCCAGGACATTGTGCTCACCTCATCAGTGAGCTTACATGTATCCTTAACCCCCTGCTCAGGGGTTAGCTTCACCTGTACCTGCAAGGAGCCCATGATTGGGTGGGGAGTTCTCTAATACAGATGATGATGTAACATGTTGAGGTATTAAATGTCTTGTTTTCAGACCTTCACTCACTTGAATACAAAAAGAACATGTTACTGAACATTTATGCCTCTGCAACAAAGGAAGGTGTTATGATTGGATGTTATAATATATATGACCGCTAGGCGGCAGTACTGGTTTTGTGGTTACCTTACTGAGCTATATGAGAGTAGAGCAAGACTGCATTGAGACACATGTATGTTGTTGAGAACGGGAGTCATTTAAACTGAGTTACTTGCTATCAACACGGCCTCGTCCTTCAAACACGAACATGACATGGTACCAGGAGTAAACTCAACTGGACGACATGGATTTAAAACCACCGGAAAGTTTGAAACTATCGGGGAATGTCGACGAGAATTGGCGCACCTTCAAACAACAGTTTCACCTGTATGTTGCGGCTATGGGACTAGAGGCAAAGCCTGAAGCAAGAAAGGTAGCGCTACTGCTAACGATAGCAGGGCCACAGGCCATAGAAGTATTTAACACGTTCGTGTTTGACACTCCTGAAGATAGTGAAAAGTTGGATGCAGTGCTTGGTAAATTTGACGCTCACTGTTCTCCGAAGAAGAACGAGACGTACGAGCGGTACGTGTTTCGGTCTCGTACACAGCGGCAGCATGAGCCCTTTGATAGCTTCCTGACGGACTTGCGGATGAAGGCGCAGTCCTGCAACTTCGCGACGCTGAAGGACTCCATGATCCGGGACCAGATTGTCTTCGGCGTGGAGGATAAAAAGGTCAGAGAGAGGTTACTACGGGAGACGGAGCTGACGCTGGCAGGAGCCATTAAGATCTGCCAAGCGAGTGAGCTGTCCCAAAAGCATGTGAAGACGTTCAGCGAGATGTCGGCAGTCGCCTCGGCAGCGGCACAGAGCGACGGCGCGGCAGCGGTTGGAGCAGTGTCGTATCAGCGGAGACGGCGCACACAGACCCGGCCTGCACAGCAGTCGGAGGACGTGATGATAAACTGCAAACGCTGCGGCTCACAGCACAAGCCAAGGCAGTGTCCGGCTTTTGGTAAGCAATGCTCCAGTTGCCAAGGCAAGAATCACTTTGCTAAACAATGTTTCTCCAAACGGAAAGAGGGGAAGAAAGGAAGAACTGTAAATGTTGTAGATGAGCCTGATCTCAGTGACACGTTCTTTGTCGGAATGGTGAATTGTGAGAGTGAACAAATAAATAAACCAGGCAATGTAAATGATGTCACCAGAGAAGATAAATGGATAGCTCCTCTAAGGATAAATGGGACTGTAGTCACCATGAGATTGGACACTGGGGCGAAAGCAAATCTGATAAACTTGTGTGATGTGAAGGCAATGAAAAATAAGCCACAAATAAAAAGAAAAGAATCTGGACTGAAAGACTACAATGGGCGGCCAATTAAATGTTTGGGCACATGCAGGTTGAGTGTCACAGTTAAAGGGAAAGTGCACCACCTATTCTTCTTTGTTGTGAATGAAGGACGTGAATCACTGCTGGGTGATAGAGCCTGTGAAGAACTAGGGCTTGTGAAAAGAGTGTATCGCATCATCCCAACCATAAACCCAACAATTGACTCTATGGACACAATTGTTCAGAACTTTTCAGATGTTTTCAAGGGTTTTGGTGTTTTACCCTTCACATATAAAATACAGTTGAAAGAAGGAGCCCAACCAGTTGTGCACGCACCACGTAGAGTTCCGGCGCCACTGAAAGACAGCCTAAAGAAAGAACTCGACAGAATGATCATGCTCGGGGTGATCAAAAAGGTTAATGAGCCTACAGACTGGGTCAACTCAATGGTCATCACAAAGAAAAAAAATGGTGAATTGAGAATATGTATGGACCCCAAAGACCTAAATGAGAGCATAAAGCGTGAACATTATCAAATACCTACACGTGAAGAGATCATCAGTGAAATGTCAGGTGCAAGCTACTTCACAAAGCTTGACGCTTCCCAAGGATTCTGGCAGCTGAAACTGGATGAAAGCAGCACAAGGTACTGCACCTTTAATACGCCCTTCGGCAGACACTGCTTTCTCAGACTGCCTTTTGGAATAAAGTCAGCACCTGAAATATTTCACAGAGCGATGGAGCAGATCATCGAGGGCTTGGATGGAGTTCGAGTCTACATTGATGACATCATCATATGGGGATCCACGGCTCAAGAGCACAATGAGAGACTGAACAGAGTTATGGAACGCATACAAAAGTATGGACTAAAACTCAACAAGAGTAAATGTGAGTTTGGTGTTCAAGAGATTCTGTTCCTAGGAGACAAGCTGTCTGCACGTGGTGTCCAACCCGATCAAGAAAAGATACATGCAATACGGAACATGCCAAGGCCCACAGACAAAACAGGCGTGCTGCGCATCATGGGGATGGTCAATTTCATAGGTAAATTCATTCCCAATCTGACAGCAAAGACATCATGCATACGTGAGCTTCTGCACAGAGACTGTGATTTCAAATGGACTGTGAAACATGAGCATGAGTGGCAAAAACTCAAGAACACATTGACCACAGCGCCTGTGTTGTCATTTTATGATCACACGAAGAGGATCAAAGTGTCAACAGATGCTTCCAAAGATGGTATTGGAGCCGTTCTACTCCAGGCTGAGGGTGAGCACTGGAAACCGGTAGCCTATGCATCCCGAGCTATGACAAAATCTGAATGTCGATACGCTCAGATCGAAAAAGAATGTTTGGGACTGGCGTATGGCTTGGAGCGGTTTCATAGCTACGTGTACGGCCTCCCATCTTTCACAGTCGAGACGGATCATCGACCGCTGGTTGCCATCATCAAAAAGAATCTGAATGAAATGTCTCCACGGATTCAGCGGTTAATGATGAAGATGCAGAGGTATGATTTTGAACTGATATATACTCCAGGTAAACACCTAGTCCTCGCTGATGCCCTATCCAGAGCGACGTCCGGCGACTGTGTGAGTGCCACAGACGAGGACATACAGTGTCATGTGAACATGGTGTCGGCTGCACTGCCTGTGTCTGACACAAAATCAAGACAAATAGCTGCGGCTACAGCAACGGATGCTGAGCTACAGCATGTCATGAAGAACATGGATGAGGGATGGCCGGCTGGTTCATGTCCACAATTCTACCATGTCAGAGGAGAGCTCAGTACTGTGGATGGTCTGCTGTTGGAAAAGGGCAGGATTGTTATTCCACAGGCTTTGAGAATGGACATGTTGCACAGGATACATGAAGGCCATCTCGGCATCGAAAAGTGCAAAAGGAGGGCGAGAGAGTCGGTTTTCTGGCCCGGACTGAATAAAGACATTGAAACACTCATAAATAACTGTGAAACATGCCAGAAACACAGGAACAAGCAGAGCAAAGAGCCTATGGTGGTTGCTGAGGTGCCAACAGCACCATGGCACAAAGTAGGAATGGACTTGTTTCATCTCAGAGGTAAAGACTATTTAGTGGTAGTGGATTACTACTCAAACTTCCCTGAGATGGCGCTACTTGCAAGCTCAACGTCAACCTGTGTCATAACGCATGCAAAATCTATCTTCGCCAGGCATGGCATTCCACACACTGTGGTGAGTGACAACGGCCCCTGCTTCAGCAGCAAAGAATGGCGGAAGTTTGCAGCACAATATGATTTCAAACATGTGACGTCAAGCCCACACTATGCACAGTCAAACGGGCAAGCGGAAAAAGGAGTTCACATTCTCAAGCAACTCTTAAAGAAAGCAGCTGACAGTGACTCTGATCCGTATTTGGCTTTATTGAGCTACAGAGCATCACCTCTTCAGTGCGGCCTATCACCAGCTGAGCTGTTGATGAAGAGGAAGCTCCGAACAACCTTGCCCAGTCATTCAAACAACAAAACAAAGCAAAAGAATCCCTCAAAGATTGAACATAAGCTACGACAACAGAAAATGATGCAGAAGTCATTCTATGACAGAGCAACCAAGCATCTTCCTCCACTGACTACCAACAACACAGTCAGGATTGAGGATGCTGATGGATGGAGTACAAAAGCAATGGTCTTGCAAGAAGTTGCTCCACGATCGTACACGGTGAGAACTGATGATGGACAAATCCTCAGACGCAATCGTCGCAGTCTGTTAAAGACTCCTCAAGGGACTGTTGGTGAGTTCAGTGTAACCTGTGGTGAATCTCAGGTCATTCCCACACCTGATATGGACTGTAACACTGACTCTCACACGCCTACTCCAAGTGAACCTGAGTTAAGGAGGTCCACAAGAGAAATCAGAAAGCCTGATAGACTGAACTTATAAAAATAAAAAAAATAAAAAAAATCAATATGCATGTTAAAGATGTTGACCAAAATGTATATTGAAGTATGTTGTGAATGTGTTCTAAATGGTCTAGTATTGGCTTAGATTTGAGTTAGACTAACCAATCGGATAAACTGTTTATACTATATGTCAGGGTTAGATTGAATGATAACTGGTTAAAATATCTAACACAGTTAATGTGACAATTCATGTTGAAACATTTTGTCTTAGAAAAAGGGGGATGTTATGATTGGATGTTATAATATATATGACCGCTAGGCGGCAGTACTGGTTTTGTGGTTACCTTACTGAGCTATATGAGAGTAGAGCAAGACTGCATTGAGACACATGTATGTTGTTGAGAACGGGAGTCATTTAAACTGAGTTACTTGCTATCAACACGGCCTCGTCCTTCAAACACGAACATGACAGAAGGAAGACCCTAAACCTGACTGTCACTGATGATGTCACTGATGGACTTACCTGAACAGGTGATCTCTATGGTGGGGGAAGAGGAACTTGATGGTGATGAACACTCCCTCAGGGTAAATCCAAACTGAACACAGTCAGTGTTGATCACCCACACAGACCTCTCTGAGGACTCCTTTCTTCCTCTTATTGAAACAACAGAGCCACAGTTCAGATCTCTACAGGCTAGAGATGCTGTCTTCAGGTACCAGTTGTCCCTGCTTTTCACTGGTCTCCACTCTCCTACTTTCAGCTCTAGTTCACCTGCACAGCGACTGGCTCCTCCCACCAACCTGACAGGCTCTGAACACAGAGAAGAGAGTGAAGAGTAAAAGAAGTGAGTTTGATTCAAACAGAAATGAAGCAAATCCAAACTGTAGCTCCACTTGTACCTGAGCAGGTGAGTCCAACAGCTTTGCCAGGTGAGCAGCTGGTTCTAGTTGAGCCTGAGCTTCTACAGTCCAGGAGAGCTGACTCGTTGCCTCCACACTGGAACTCTGTGGTCCACATTGGAGCCTCCACTGCTCCATAGAGCGCCCCCTGGAGGACTGAAGGAGCCCCACAGCCAAGCTCCCCACAGACCACCTCTGCATCCTGCTGGTCAAAGTCATCTTCACACACTGAGGACCACCACTGGTTAGACTGGTTGGACTTGACCTCCAGTCTGCCTGAACACACACTGGTCCCATTCACCAGCCTGACAGAGTCTGCAGAGAGAGACACAGCATTTGATTTGATTCGATTTGATTTTTATTTGTCCCAAACAAGCACATCAATAGACAAACAGTATATGTTAAAAAAAACAACAACAAAAAGAAACAAAGATAATGATACTGTGCAAGTTTGAGAAGGGGCTGAAAGAAGCAAAGCTTATCAAGTTCAGCCCCCCCTTACAATGTGATTCATGTCATACATCTGTAGTTCCGTACAATTTATAAGATTAAAAACATATTGCTTTAATATGAAATGAAATAAGGCATGACTATAAAATTGAATAAAGAGTGTAAAATTAGAGTAAAATTATCTGTCCAGTGCTTAATAGCACATTGGTCCTGACCTTTGTTTAACGTTAACTGTCATATCAACTTTAAAGTCATCAGCATGCGTCCAGAAATGAGTTCCTTTTCTCTCCCCAACATTCAGTTCCATTTTTATCTCAACTAACGAGAGCTTTAGTGAGTCCAGGTTGAGGAGAGGAAGCCTGTGGAAGATGAACTTCATCCAGCTGCTCATTTTGTTCCAACAAGTCAGAAACACACAGAAACGAACCGTAGCATTATCGGTAGCAACAAGCCTCGCTGTGCTTGGAGGTTAGTAGGTCAACCTACAGACGCCGAATGTTGATAACATATCACCACCAGCTCGGGGGGGAATAGCATTTCTGTTTCATGACAAAATATTGGTGAAATGACCTAGTTTTTCGGCGGATAATGTGTTATTTAGAGGCTGCATTGCGTGTCCCATGTTCTCGCATCATATGGATATACGCGGCTCTCGGCTGGATCTAATTTTGCCAGAACGACTTGTAATGACACCAAAGTTATCTGGGTGAGTACATGATTGTATTTTATGCTATAAATAAGGTCCAGATTGTAAAAAACACCAATCATCCTTTAACTCTTTGACTGCCAGCCACTCTCACAGCAGCTACCTCCAGCTTACCAGGCATTTTCCAGCTTCTTGACTGATTTTCTTAGACCCGCCATATAGTCTGTACTATTACTACATACACATTCAACCCATCAAATGAAAAAATACTGTCTCTACTTTCCAGTAAAACAAACCGTGTGTTTCTATCTTGTTCCAGTCTTGAGAAATTGGTGGTTGAATATAGGCTAGTTTAGCCCAAAAAGCCATTTTGGCACCAAAATCTTGAGATAAAAAGGTTTTTGTGTTGGCTGTCATTTTCAGTACCAATACAATTTGATCCATTATATTTTGCTTTGGTGACACCTCAACATCTGTACAGTTGTTCTCTTGTAAACAACAACAAAATCAACACTGACAAATGACTTTTGATGACAAAAGACAAAACATTTATTGACTGACACACGACTCCAGCCTGTTTTCTTTCTTCTTCTTTTCTAATTTTAGTGACAACTTTTTCTTTTTTTTGTTGTTGATATGTATCAATATCGACTGACATACAAAAAAAAAATATTGTGACAGGATTTTTTCTCATATCTCCAAGTCCTAATGTAGAGGAACGATAGTGAGAGAGGACGCGCTACACCAAGTCAGTCAGCTGACTAGTGACCACAGTGACTGTCCACAGATGCCACAGTGAACAAAGTGTGTCTCAGCAGCCCAACATGATTGGGTGGAGGGTTCTCCAATACAGACCATGATGTAACATGTTGAGATAAAACATGTCTTGTTTTCAGACCTTCACTTAAATACAAAAAGAACATGTTACTGAACATTTCTGACACCACAACAAAGGAAGGAAGACACTAAACCTGACTGTCACTGATGATGTCACTGATGGACTTACCTGAACAGGTGATCTCCATGGTGGAGGAAGAGGACATTGAATATGAACACTCCCTCAGGGTAGATCCAGACTGAACACAGTTGGTGTCGATCAACCACACAGACCTCTCTGAGGACTCCTCTCTTCTTCTTATTGAAACAGCAGAACCACAGTCCAGATCTCTACAGGCTACAGATGCTTCCTTCAGGTTCCAGTCGTACCTGCTGTTCACTGGTCTCCACTCTCCTAGTTTCAGCTGCAGTTCACCTGCACAGCGACTGGCTCCTCCCACCAACCTGACAGGCTCTGAACACAGAGAAGAGAGTGAAGAGTAAAAGAAGTGAGTTTGATTCAAACAGAAATGAATTAAATCCAACCTGTAGCTCCACTTGTACCTGAGCAGGTGAGTCCAACAGCTTTGCCAGGTGAGCAGCTGGTTCTAGTTGAGCCTGAGCTTCTACAGTCCAGGAGAGCTGACTCGCTGCCTCCACACTGGAACTGTGTGGTCCACATTGGAGCCTCCACTGCTCCATAGAGCGCCCCCTGGAGGACTGAAGGAGCCCCACAGCCAAGCTCCCTACAGACCACCTCTGCATCCTGCTGGTCAAAGTCATCTTCACACACTGAGGACCACCACTGGTTAGACTGGTTGGACTTGACCTCCAGTCTGCCTGAACACAGACTGGTCCCATTCACCAGCCTGACAGAGTCTGCAGAGAGAGACACAACATTTAAACTTTGGTCCTGACCTTTATTTACTGTCATATCAACTTTAAAGTCATCAGCAGTCTCTCTCCTCATTGGATAAAGGTTGTAGGATACAAGAAAAGTTTTCTCCTCTGCTTACAGCAGAGCCGAGTGACTGACAGACGCATGTTTCGGACCAAACACAAGTGATTGCTGTCGGAAGATAGAACTATTTAAGACTTATATTAACAGAAATATTCCACTTACTTGTGCTTCATGTATGCCACCACTGTGATGGGCAGTTGCAATTTCATTGTATTTTAATGCAGTGACAATAAAGGCTGGACAAATTTATGATAATGTTGTTCTACATCTTCAGTTCAGTGGAGACGACCGACTGTCACTGATGAACTGAAGTATTACTCACTGATGGACTTACCCGAACAGGTGATCTCCACAGTGGAGGGAGAGGAATATGATGATGATGATGATGGTAAACACTCCGTCAGGGTAGATCCAGACCAAACACACTGAGTGTCAAACCTCCACACAGGCCTCTCTGGGTACTCCTCTCTTTCTCTTGTTGAAACAGCAGAGCCACAGTCCAGATCTCTACAGACTACAGATGATGCCTTCAGGTTCCAGTTGTACCTGTCCACTGATCTCCACTCTCCTCGTTTCAGCTGCAGGTCACCTGCACAGCGACTGGCTCCTCCCACCAACCTGACAGACTCTGAACACAGAGAAGAGAGTGAAGAGTAAAAGAAGTGAGTTTGATTCAAACAGAATTGAAGAAAATCCAAACTAAATAATTTCTAAATAAAATACTTGAATGTGCTCCATCTTGTGGTAGTCATGAAGGAAAAAAACATGAAAGAGACCAGCCCGCCATCCCGAAGGTCTGCTACTTCGAAATTTTCTAAAATTGTACATAATGTGTGGGCTAATATACAGTACAAGGGGAAAAAAATGACGCATGTCACGAGCTTCAATCCCTAGCCGCCCACACTTGAGGTAACTGATCAAACCACTGCACTACGGCAGCCATTGCTTGACATGTTTCACTCAGCATTATATGAAGCTAAGCGAAAGTTCAGACAGGAAGACTCTTAAGCACAAGCCTCTCCCAAGCTCACCCTCTATTTTCTCGCTCCGCCCTCTTCACTACTTCATCCAATCACGGGCTGCCATTTCCTCTCTCTCCTACCAATCAGTCACTAGCGTCAAATTTAAAAGTGTCTCCTTTCCCTGCTGTCATCCCTCTGTCATCCAGCAAAACTCTCAGCCCACCTCCACCCCTTCACCACCTTCACCTGACGCTGACCATCAGGATCTCCGACCAGAAGTCTACCACCACCAGTGTCTAGGCCCGGGGGGTCATCTCCTTCAGATGCAAGCTCTCACCCATAGATCAGTACACCACAACGTCTAAGCGCCAAAATCTATTTGTATGCACAATAAATGCAATTTCACAGATCTACATTTTTAACTTTTTCAAATGTAAACGAGATGATCTGTGACCAGGAAGGTGAAGGACCATCAGCCAATGATCAGTGGGGGAAATGAAATCGTGTATTTATGCTCATTTCAGTGACACTGTGATGTTGACTGAGTATAATTAGATAAGAACTCCATTACCCAGCATGCACAGGAGCCCCGCTAGCACGTGAGTTGTACGTAGCCATGCAGGTAGCACTGGATTGTTTACATGTGCAAGAGCTCAGCTATCACGCTTCGTCTGCTTGTTGCAAGTTTGAGCAAAACAACACAGACGCCACACTCATCCATCCTTCAGTTTACCTGTGGAGTTGTGGCTTCCTTCAGCCCAGAGTCCTGAGGAGAAAACCAGAAAGGAAACATCAGTGAGATCTGTGAAGACAGCCACGTCACTAAGAAGCAGAAACAGTCGCACCATCATACAGGTCAGGAACAATGAAATGAATCCCCAATACATCCATCACAGCAGCATCAGCTGACTTCTCCACCACTTTGGATGGAAACCAGCTTGTAGCCCATTGTAGACGTCCCTGCATCGATTGGTTGTCTGAATTTTGCTGTGGCAGATCCACAAAGTGTGCAGTGATACGTTAAAAGGATGTGTGTGTAAACTCTCATTTCCCCTGAGTTCAGGCTCACAGGGATAGCTGTGGCTGCAGTCGTGTGGTAGCAATGGGCTCTCAATTGTTTGATATAAGTAAACCTGATGCTGTGCTGTCTCTTTCTTGTCTGTCTGTTCCCCTCATCTGCTTAAAATAGTTCCCAGGTGACTCAAAGACATGTGTGACATGCTTCGGTCAAAATACCCCAGTGCCTGTCCCTTTTAAATGTAAATGAGCTGCTGCTTGTCCCTGCTGCTGGTCCTATGGGTGGTATTATGCAAATTCAAAAACTAATGACATCATTGTCAGACAACTCAGGGAACAGCTCATAAAAAAAACCACATGGATTGTAACTTAGGGAGCCTGCACTTTACAGATTTTGTTGTCAACTCTCACATTTCAGCCGATGAAAGACAAAGCCAACACCCAAATATATGTTAAAGAGCCTTCAAAAAGTGCTATTTCCATAATACTGTATGTCCCCTTTAAAGCCCCACTATGTAGCTTTTCAACTTTTAAATTACTGTTACTGAACCCGCCCCCCAGAGATACACATATTTGCAAATAATAAGGTAACAATAATACATCCACAAATGTCCCTCAGTCCTACCTGAGCTCCACAGCAGCAGCAGCAGCATCAGGTGATCCATGTCCATGTAGACGTCCGTCTTCATCTCTGTCTCTTCTCTGACTGTCGGACTCGTCCTCTCCTCGTCTATTAACCTCAGGTTTTATCTAGTCAGGTGCATGAGGTCAGTACATGTTATTAACCATCGCATGACCTTTTATTTCCAGAATGACGGTATCATAGAAACACATCCGCTGCGTTCTCAACTTAAGTCACAGGTATTTTTATCTGCTGCATCTTTTCACAGCCCGGGCTCAGTGAGCAAGACACAGAGGGAGACCACATGAGTTTTAAAGTAAATTAACTTATTAACTAATAAACTATTTACAACTAAGATTAAAACAACATAGTAAATGAATCTGTGATCTGTTGAGTCAGTAGTAAATGCAGTGTTGTTGTGTATGAGAGATGTGGTGGAAATGAAATCAAGCATGACAAATAAACCAAACAGGCAGCAAGAGAGTGACTGATGTTGGTACCTTAAAAACCCACAGTTTTCACTAAAATAAATAAATAACAAAGACAGCAAAGCTAGCAGGGGTTAATGCCTCGTATTATGGGCTGGGACCCTACTTGTACTGTTGTTGACGTCTGGTGCTGTTCTGAACATTATTGTGGCCATGAGTGACTTTTGGCGGTTGGCTCTTGGCTCCATAGACAGCAGTGTTTTGCTATTGTGCGGTGTTTGCTGAAGTCGCTACAACTCGAGATGAAACTTGATCTCTGGAGGGGGTGTTGTACTCGGTCTCATGGTGCGTTAGGGCATGGGTTACATTTATGCCGGACTATCCCTTTAAGTCCATGTACCTGGAGCCTTTGCTCCACAGCTGAACCTGCTGCATGGCTCCAACACAAGTACTGACCTCATTTATGATTTTATGATTTTTAATAGTGACATTCAAACACCAGTTATACAGCTAAAACACATGCATCCTCTCTCCTCTCCCCCCCCCCACCCCCCCACCCCCCCTCTCAGAGGTTCATCTGAGGCCTGTTGCTGAATGACTGATATCACATCCCTGTGGTTTCTGTCACTGCGACCGACCTGATAACATGTGCTGCTTTAACATTTTCCACGGAAATGTTAAATGTTTTGCACTTGATGTCGCAATGTTGCAGCTCCTGAAATGATACGATCAGTGTCAGCTCTGAATTTGAACCCGCACGTACACACACGCACGCACACACACACACACACACACAGACAGGGCTGTGAAGCTGCTTTAACAGGAGGTGGGGGTCAATGTAGTCCAGTTACTGACTGAAGGTAAAGCTACCTGAATGACCACAGAAGTCACCTGGAGGAGCCCCTGCTGCTGGGCCTGGGAGACCCCTTCCACAGAGCAGAGCTCTCCAGTGGACCTCAGTTTGAGGAACCAAACGTGACATCCTCCTCGCCCACTACAGTGACTCCTGCAGGAGCTTTGCATCATACGTGTAGAAACCAATGAGACCAACATGCATGTGCACACAGGGCCCAAAATGTGCTTGAGTCCCTTTTGCCTCATTAAAAAGTGCCTTTTTTGAATGTATTTTTAATGATGAATTCCTGTTGTGTGTGGGGATGTAAAAAGTGGTGGTATAAAAGTTTTATTATCTCTAAATACGGTACACATTTCCTTGTAATACTGTGTCACAGTAATATTAGTTACTGATAACTAATAAACAACAACAGTCACATGCAATAAAGACGATGTTAACATTCAAAAACCTCATCATACAATGAAAACATGCTTGAAAAGATGTGTCTTCATATTACTTTTAAAAAACTTTATTTTTTTAATTTTGTTGTTTCTATACCTTGCACAAGGTATGTGATTATTATTTCTTCACTGTGCTTGATCTATTTGGTAGATCAAGGTGAGGTCATGTTATCAGCCTTTCGGGTTTCAGACCTCACCTGCACATTTCTTTTCTCGTACTTCGAGAAATGGGTAAATGTCTTGCTTCATATTATATGTGCAAGATTAAAAAAAATTTAAAAAAAACTTGAGAGTTTGCAGAGCGAAGACAAAGAGGGAGAGAGTTCCAAAGAGGAGGAGCCACTACCTCAAAGGCACAATCACCTTTTGTCTTTAGTCTGGAGCAGCAGGGGACAGTTATAGGAGGGAGAAAACTCAATTTACGAGGGAGAGAAAAAACTGTTATATAAAAGTTAAATGGAGCCTATGACTTGAAAACAAATATTTTTGTCCTTAATCCAGTGTGTGTCATATGCGCCTCCCTGTGTGTGATGAAGAGGAGCAGTCCGTGTCCTCAGTCCGCTCCCTCCGACTCTGTGTTACATGACTGTTCCTGTCGCTCCGTCTGGATGAGACGCGCCGTGCGTTAATGTTGCTGCTGCTGCTGCTGCTGCTGCCGCTGCTGCTGCGGACAGAGCCTGTAGCGCGTGGGTCATGGGCAGATTGGACACAGACATGGACCTGGACCTGGACCTGGACCTGGACCTGGACCTGGACCTGTCCACGGCGGCGAACTCGTCCTCGTGGAGAGCCGAGTCCGTGCTCGTGTCCCTGGGCTTCTCGGTGATCTTCCTGCTCGGCACCGTGGGGAACTGTCTGGTGCTCGCGGTTCTGCTCCGGAGCGGCCAGATGAACACCAAGACCACCAACATGTTCATCTTCAACCTCGGGGTCGCGGACCTGAGCTTCATCCTCTTCTGCGTGCCCTTCCAGGCCACCATCTACACCCTGGACCGCTGGGTGTTCGGACCCGTGCTGTGCAAGGTCGTGCACTTCATCATCTTCCTCACCATGTACGCGAGCGTGTTCACGCTGACGGCCGTGTCCCTGGACAGGTGCGTCCACTGTCTCCTCACCTGCAGTAGTTGTTTCGTCATTTTTGATATTAAATAATGATTTAAAGTAATTAAATTATAGTGATTAAATAGGCAAGTGTTTTCCAAACCACAAGACGACGTCCTGTTTTGTCCACAAACCAAAGACATATTCTGTTTATTGTCATTAACGAACAAAGAAACCAGAAATATTCACATTTAAGAAACTGAAATCTGAGAATTTTGTAAAAAAGAAACAAAAATAATACTCAAACCTATTTTACTGTAATCAAGAGATGACGATTATTGTTTGATTTATTAATTGTTGCATAGATAGATAGATAGATAGATAGATAGATAGATAGATAGATAGATAGATAGATGGATAGATGGATGGATGGATGGATGGATGGATGGATGGATGGATGGATGGATGGATGGATGGATGGAGAAACTGTTTTAAAAGCAGAATAAGACACAATAATTCAAAAAACTAAAAAGTCCAAATCAGATACATACAGTAGTATTACAGTAAGTATTTGATTATATAACAACCATGGCATCAGCTGACACACCCTCTTAAATATCAGTTTGATCTGAGTTGATTTTTTTCCTGCTTCCTGTTCGACATAATTGTTTTTCCTGTTGTTGTTGTTCACTGTCCTCCGAGCAGAATCTGGAGTATTTGTTGTTATTGTAATTTTATTGATTGCAATTGCCAGAAAAGTTGAGTTTTAGTTTGTTGAGAGGAAGGAAAAGTGGAGATGAGTTGATAAACTAACAGGCCAACAGTTCAGGGTGTGTTTAGCTTTTCTGTGTATAGTTTGATCTGAGAGATCTGAAGTGTTTCCTGTGAGTGGATTCATCATCATCATCATCATCATCATCATCATCATCTGTGTTTTCCCACAGGAGTCAGACACTTTTCATCAGCTCAGAGACAAAAAAAGTGAATTTTCTTTGCAAACCATTAAGCAGTAAACTAAGACAGATCTTCAGACTGCAACAGTATCACATGACACGTTGTAGATTTCCAGCAACATAAAGACACCTGTGATGATTCATGTCTGTGAGTGATGAACACCTGGATCTCGTCCTCTCAACAGATACTTGGCCATCTGTTACCCGCTGCGCTCCAGACAGATGAGGACTCCCAGGAACGCCCTGGTCTCCATCGGCCTGGTCTGGGCTCTGTCCCTGCTTTTCTCCGGCCCGTATCTCAGCTACTACTCGCAGATGGACCTGGTCGGCACCGTGGTGTGTGTTCCCGCCTGGGAGTCCAGGCCTCGCGTCATCATGGACGTCTGCACCTTCGTCTGCGGCTACCTCGTGCCCGTGCTGGTGCTCAGCCTCACCTACGCCCGCACCATCCGCTACCTGTGGACCAGCGTGGACCCGGTGAAGGACGTGTCCGAGTCTCGGCGGGCCAAACGTAAAGTCACCAAGATGATCATCATCGTGGCCGCGCTCTTCTGCCTCTGCTGGCTCCCCCACCACCTCGTCATCCTCTGCATGTGGTTCGGACGTTTCCCCCTCAACCACACCACCTACGTCCTGCGCATCCTGTCCCACCTGGTGGCCTACACCAACTCCTGCCTCAACCCCATCGTCTACGCCCTCGTCTCCAAGCACTTCCGCAAGGGCTTCAGGAAGGTTTTCAGCTGCACGCTGAGGAAGAGGGAGGTCAACAAGGTTCACGTGGTCCAGGCGGTGAACACGGTCAGCAGCGTGGAGACGTCCAACTAGAGACATCGGCTGCGAAGGAGAGGAGGAGCCACCTGAACATCATGAACCAAACAACAGAGCTGTTTAGAGAAAAGTCCCAGTGATTGACCAGTTTCACACGGTGATGTGGTCCAATCAGCTCTGCAGATACCAATGATCATTCAATCAATCAATCAATCAAGGAAACCCTTCACTCTGGTCCCGGCTGAAACATCTCCGCTGTTGGGAGGGTTTTTTCCCTGATTGGGTTCCTACAGGACGGATCTCTAAACCTTCCAGAGTCTCACCACGAGGCCGACAGTTTGGTTTGTTGGCGTAATGTGACTGTTGTATTTTATCTTTATGTAACCAACAGTAGTCACGACATTTTGCCAACGCGTCTGTTCTCTTCACCAACTGAGAGATATTCAGGGAAACTCCTTTTCCAGTTTTTCCACTTGGCTGCTTAACAAAGTCATCAGAGACGTTGTTGTAGGACTGGAGACCACATTTCCAAGGTCTTCTTGGTCTTGTCGCTGTCTTTTTTAACCACAAGTGTCACTCACTCACTTTGGTTTCTGTGATGTAATTCAATGAGTTCCAGATAATTCAAATAGTCGTACTAAAGTCTCTGCTTGTGTTAAACCATGTGAACAGCTTGGTGTCACCAGATGGAGGAGACTGTTCTTCTGTTCAATCCAAACTCTGTTTACATTAAATATGCTTTAGATTTTACATCAAATCATATTTACTTTATAAATTTAGGAGGAATAATGTAAATATCAAGATACAGGATTATTTTGAGGACTGGGACTGGATACAGTGATGGTCTTGGAAATGGTCTCACATTGGTTTGGTCTTGACTTAAAGTCTCAGTCTGGTCAGATACCTTGATGTTGTGTCTTATACTGGTCAGATACTGGGAACTCACGGCTTCTAGAAATCACACAAACGCCTGAATGAAGAGACTGAACCACCTCCGCATCCACTTTCATCTCTATTTATTTATAAGTTGTGCAGATCAGAGCGAAACAAAGCCACAGAGCTGGTGTGTGAACAGCAGAGTCGACTGAAGGTTCAACAGAACACGAGTCTGTAGATGAAGTGACTCACTGCAGTTTTGGTTTAGAGAGCTGGTCTGGGGTCTGTGGATCAGAATCTGGCAGGAAACAGCCCGAGGAGTCAGAGGGACCGTGGGTGTTGTTGGACTGATGAAGAACCAACAGGACGTTATGCAACCAGCGTTTGTCCCACAGACTTTTAATCATCTTTACAGAATCCAGTCCTCAGTGCTGCTGCATCATTTATTTATATTTATCAACACACACACTAACTGGATTTGTTGTATTCAAAGTGTGATGTGCAAGGTACGGTGTCATGCAACATCCCTGGTCAGAACAGTTCAGCTCGATAACGTTATCTCCAAAAGGCATAAAGTTACAGATGACACATCCACTTGCTCATTTTGCAGGCTGTTGCTTTGTTTCACCTTTTTCACTCTGAAAATTGAGCAGCGTTAGTTCTGACAGGCCATGACGTCAGCTTAGGGCCCTCCAGCCACTAGGGGGCCCCAACCGTCTCTGACCTGGCAACACCTGGTGTGTGTGTGTGTGATTTGTAGCTGGTCAGTCTGATGAGTGTGACTAAATGTTGTTGTGTGTGTGTGTGTGCGTGCGTGCGTGTGTGCGTGCGTGCGTGCGTGCGTGCGTGCGCGCGCGCGCGTGCGTGCGTGCGTGCGTGCGTGCGTGCGTGCGTGTGTGTGTGTGTGTGTGTGTGTGTGTGTGTGTGTGTGTTGTCCCAGGTGGAGCGTCAGAGGTGTTGTGAGGTGTGTTTGTGATTGTTGTCTAGTATTTGTTGAGTTACAAGACACAGATGGACTGAAGCACATTTCATTGGTTTATGAATAAAAGCTTTACATTTTGATTGTGTGTCTTGTTTTTTGGGGACATGTTTGACTCCATTAGAGGACGGTGAAGACAAGACACTGTTCTGTGCTGACCAGAAGCAGCAGCTGTCCTCCTGTCCTCCAGTCTCAGGAGCATCGTGTTAACACTTGGTTCATGAACATACGTGTGCATATTTTTCCTTAACAATCTCTGAGCTAAATCCTCCACGCTTGCATGACGCCATGGAGTTAAATAGGGAGGTTAGGGGCTGTTGCTCATAAAAAATAATTGATTTAACAAATATTCATTCACAGGGATGACTGGTAACGTCAAAATTATTATTGTTGTTGTTAATATTATTATGAGATAGTGTGTGGCTTTTCCTATCGGGCAATAATCATTTCTATCCCACACAGCTTCCTAGATAATGTTTAACTTTATGTCTTCCATTTTTGTCTTGAAAATCTGTGACTTTACACTTGAATGTACTGCCTAAAAAACCCCAGTATTATCTCCTGCAGTAAACACGCTGTCAGCTTGTTATGTTCCGTGTGTGTTGCTCCATATTTTACACAATAATGATTTGTTTTGATCGACGCTGGTTAATGTTTTTTTCATGAGTCGATTGTTCCATCAATATTTAAGAGAAAAAACACTCTGCGCTCAGAGACGTGAAGCGTTTGTTACATAAAACAAACATGTAACACACGGAACATGGTCAAGTGTCACATTATCATCTAACCCTCCTTCACATCACTTTTGTTCACTAACAAAGTGAAATCAGTGAATCCACGATGTTTGTGTTGCACAACCTGACCTCCTTCCTCTTCTTGTTGTTGTTGCAGACGATTGAATTAGTGTTGGAGAGAAAACAAACAACAGGCTGGTGTCGTTCATCACAACCTGCAGGAACCGGACAAATGATTTCATTAGAACCTCAGAACGAACCTAACGACTTTGTTTTTGTTAGTTTTGAAAAAGAACAGGAGGAAACCGTGGCAACGAGAGGATGAACCTTCCACCCCAGCAGATCTATATAGATCTATAGCTGCTGCTGCGGCGCTGAGCCGTCGGCACGTTACGTAAAGGCAAACCAAACACAGTCGGCACGGCGACGCTGTGCAAATACACACTTCCTGTGTTCACATGTGTTCATGTTAAGTGTTCCTCCACACACACACACACACACACACACACAGGTCACATCTGATGATGAAGACGTCTTTCAAGTGTTGCTCTGCTGCTCGTTAGGCTGCTCACGCTCTACGACGCCGCGGCTTCACCTCCTCACGGCGAGGCTCAACGCAACATCAATCACCTCTGTTGTATGCGTGTGTGTGTGTGTGTGTGTGTGTGTGTGTGTGTGTGTGTGTGTGTGTGTGTGTGTGTGTGTGTGTGTGTGTGTGTGTGTGTGTGTGTGTGTGTGTGTGTGTGTGTGTGTGTGTGTGTTGACGTCAGCAAGACAACAATCAGATTCAGATTCTTCTTTATTTGTCTGCAACGCGGAGCTGCAGCAGCTACGTTACATAAATACAACCAGTTCAGTTCTTTGTACAAAACATTCATCAGACACAACCAGAGGGCAGTAGTGTGTGAGGGGGAGAGGAGGGGGGGGGGGTAAGGAGGGGCAGGGTGGACTGGAGTGAAGAGCAGCTCAGGCCGACGTGTCAAACAGCCTCTCGATCATCTCCTCCACCTCCTCAGGACGGTACTTGTGGTATTTCTCTGGGTTCTTGGTGAAGGAGATGTTGGCGCATCTACGACAGGAGAGACAGAGGAGCTGTTACCATAGATATATCTATGGCTGTTACAGTCTGTCTGGGAGGAGACACACAATCTGTAAAGGTAGCTGCACAATATGTAACACTCTGCCCTGACGTTGCAGCTCTGTCGCCCCCCTGTGGTGGCGACTGGTACTAACATGCATCACAGTCGTCAACGACAGAAGAACTGAGGCTGTTTTAATCCAGATGTTGCAGCTGCAGATGTTCTCACCTCTGCAGGAAGGCTCTGTAGGCGTCCGACACCACCTTCTTCTGAGCCTGACGGATGGAGTCTCTCTGCTCCTTGTCGGGGATCGCCCAGCCCTTCTGGATCTTACAGAGCTCCTCCAGGCCGTCGTTAAAGCCCTGAGGGGGGTTATTATTATTACTATCATAAAATATATATACACATAGTTCATACTAAATGATAACAGCTTGCAACTATAATCCCATGCACTGCAAAAACTCAAAATCTTACCAATAATATTAGTCTTATTTGTAGTCAAAAACAAATCTCATTCTACTTAAAATAAGACTAATCACATAAATAAAATAATCTGACAGTGGAGCAAGTTTTTCTTCCTTGTTACAAGCACAAAAAACTGATTTTTCTACTTATTTCAAGTGAAAATGATCTAAAACAAGTACATTTCAGGTGATGAGTCGATATGTAGGTGTAAAGAGATTAGTTTTGACTAGAAATGAGACAAATATTCTAGGAAAGATTTTGAGTTTTTGCAGTGTGTCTCTCTCTCTCTTATACACACGGCACAAATTCAAAATCTTACCAAGAATATTTGTCTTATTTTGAGTGTAAAGAGATTAGTTTTGACTAGAAATAAGACTCGCTTTACTTGTTTCAAGTATATTTTCACTTGAAATAAGTAAAAAAAAATCTTGAAACAAGTGAAAATCATCTAAAAACAAGTTCATTTTTAGGCGATGATTCGTATTTTGAGTGAAAAGAAATTCATTTTGACAAGAAATTAGACAAATTTTGCAGTGTGAAGCTGTTTGAACTGATTTGAGGTCAGGTTCATATCCAACAGTGTGACACCGAGGTCTGATCTCACCTTGAACTTGTCTTTAATCACCTGCCGTTCTCTGTCTTTGAGCTGCAGGAAACAAACACACAGTTTATACACAAACACACACACACACACAGACACACACACTGCTGAGCCTCAGGTCAGTTGAGACGTTCATGTGAGACGCTGAGGAGAAACACCGTGAGTGTGTGTTTCTCTGTCTCCGTGTCAGAAATCGAACACACGTGTTGAAGTTGACACGTGTGTGGTGTGTTTACTGTTCTCCAGGAATGACGGACAATAAAGTTCTGACCTTGGTGCCAGGTTGGAAGACGGGCATGTTCCTGTCGGCCAGGTGCTCCGTGACCTTCTGCCAGCTGAGACCAGACAGAGAGAGGGACACGTCGTCAGGTGAAGACACGCATGAGACGGATGGAAGACACACACACACACACACACGTGGCTGTTTTACCTGCGCTGGTACGTCTGGATCTGCTGCTCGATCAGCTCCCTGTAGGACGACTCGGCTTTCTTCTGGGTCACCGTCACCAGCTGGATCAGCTCAGACCTGGACCGGGTCAGACCAGGTGTTAGAGAGGAGGACGAGGAGGACGGAGACGCTGCAGCAGCCAATCACTGCTCAGAGCCTCAGACTTTATCATGCAACCTTTTCTTCCAACAAAAGTTCAAACATTAAAGGAGTCATCACCTGGTTTTTTACGTATCCAGCCCCCCTTGGATCGCTTCGTAAAACTTATTAATAAAAAAATAAATAATTTTAATCAAACATTGAGCTTGTTCTGACCCTTTTTCCTACCGCGACTTTATCACGCGAGATTACGCGCGAGGTTTTGACTGGTCCGGATCTGGTCCGGATGTGCATTGTATGAGGCACGCGTGGATTCGCCGCAGGAAGGACAGAGCCGGGGGGGGGGCGCTTGCCTGCATGCAGACTCCAAAACATAAACAGCCCCCTGGTACCGCTTCGGCGATTCCAGGTAGCGGACGGGCCGGGGTTGGGTTCTGAAAGAGGCAGTAGCCTCCGCCGGTGAGGTCACCGTCGGAGCAGAATCAAATTCTCGTGCTTTAGGAAGGCACACCATTGTGTGCTATTCCTGTTCGGAGAAAGAGCCGAAGCGAAAAAACGGCGCCGCTTTCAAACTCCAGCTTTTCAGGCAAGTTTCAACTGAGGTCAAACACCAGTATGCATGTTTTAACAAGAGAAATTGCGATTTCCGGGTGATGACTCCTTTAAAGAGGAACTATTCCTCCCGTGGCTAGGCTACATTTTAACCTTCATTAAAAAGCTCCAGACTAATTGTGTTTTAGAGGGAGATGCAGAGACTGTTGATGAAAAACTGCCCCTGAAGGCAACGTGCATCAGAGGTTTTGCTTGAATTTCCCTCTAAAACAACTCTGTGTGGTAACGTTGTGTTATTATCTCATAGCGTGGTGAATGTGCAGGTCACAACTTGTCCACCAGAGCGTTGTGGAGTTGTTGGATTGTGTATTTGATGAGTTTGAAACCAAGAAATCCAATAACGAGCCTCCGTAGCGTAGCTCTGAGCAGCTCACGGCTCTGCTCCGCCGTTCTAAAAATAGCTTGCACCGACAATTAAAGGTAACGAACCTACTGCTGTGACTATAGGGGTTATGGCAATGGGCCAATTTGCCAAAAATGTTGAACTATCCCTTTAAGGAAGCAGACGACGTCACACTCACTTCTCCAGAGACTTGAGGATGTAGTTGTAGTTGTTGTGGAGGAAGATGGCGCTCAGAGCCAAGTCCTCGTACACTTTGGATTTACTGAGCAGGTTGAGCTGCAGGTTCCCCAGGACTTTACCTGAGAGGATGGAGACAGAGACACAGAGACAGAGACAACGTCCATCATCCATCAGCTGTCACTCATCATCAGCTCAGATCAACAGCTGGACTCTGCTGGACTCACAGATGTAGGTGCTGAGGAGCCTCTTGTTGAAGTCGGACGTGTAGCTGCTGGCTGAGCTCGTCTCTGAAACAAACACAGAGAGCCGTGTCAACGTCAGACCGACTTCACTCGCCGTCATCCGTTACTTCCTGCTTCCTGTCTGCGCGCTGAGTCTCTTTATCATCACGTAAACAACACAACCAGACAACAGTGAGCCGAGCGTCGCTCCGGGCGGGGGCCACACACACACGCTCTCTTTGCTTACCTCGGGGGTCTAAAGGGATATTGTAAGTGTCGCCCAGAACTAAGAGGGCCGAGGCAGAAGAGAGAAGGAGAGAGAGAGAAGTGCAAAAAGGTTAGAAAAGATCTGTTAGTGCAGAGTAAAGCAAACAGTCGTCGGCCAGGCAGCGAGAGGGGGGGGGGGGAGGAGGAGGAGGAGGAGGAGGAGGAGGAGGAGGAGGAGGAGGAGGAGGAGGAGGAGGAGGGGGAGGAGGAGGAGGAGGAGGAGGGGGAGGAGGAGGAGGGGGAGGAGGAGGAGGGGGAGGAGGAGGAGGGGGATGATGAAGAGGAGCCACACACCTCGAGTCCTGATCTACAGAGGCTGCTTTCAGACAGACACGGTTCTGGAACCAGAAAATGTTTTTGCCGTCTCTGTAATGTTTAAAGGGATAGTTCAACATTTTGGCAAATTCTCCCATTGCCATGATCCCTATAGTCATAGCAGTAGGTTTTAATTGTCAGTGCAGGCTATTTTTAGAACGGCGGAGCAGAGCCGTGAGCTCTGCACTGTTCTCATCATCAAACTCATCAAATACACAATCCAACAACTCCACACAGAGTTGTTTTGGTGGAAATGACCTGCACAAAACCATGCTATGAGATAATAACACAACGTTACCACACAGAGTTGTTTTAGAGGTCAAAGTAGCCGGAACTACATTCCAGACACGGCTGCTGAGTGGAGGGATTTTGTAATGTCACATAATTATATCTGATTATCTCATAGCGTGGTGAATGTGCAGGTCACAACTTGTCCACCAGAGCGTTGTGGAGTTGTTGGATTGTGTATTTGATGAGGGAAACCAAGAAATCCCATGAGCCTCCGTAGTGTAGCTCTGAGCAGCTCACGGCTCTGCTCCGCCGTTTTAAAAATAGCTGCAGCTTCAGAATTGGATTTATCTTTAACGAACAAATCTTGTCCTTCGTCGCTCTGAGACTGAACCAGAACTCAAGGAGGCTGCGTCCGAGGGAGGAGGTGAGGAGGCGAGGAGTTGAGGAGTTGAGGAGGTGAAGGTGAGGAGGTGAAGGTGAGGAGACAGGTGCAGAGTGAGGGAGCAGACAGGTGAGTCACATCTGGACCGTCTCTGGTTTCTCTCCCGTCAAAACTTCAGAGCTCAAAGCAGCAATCACTTATTTTTTCTCAGCAGCAACAAATTCAAAGCTCCGCCCACTTCCTGGTTGAGGTGTTCGTCAGAAAGTGGGCGTGGCTTCACATGAGCCGAGTTGGAAAAAATGATTCCAGCGTCTAAATAAAACATCAACTTTTCCTCCTGCTGGACATTTTTGTCCTTGAGTCTGTGGATTAACAGATGTGGAGAGGAAACAACGTCTCTGTCCAGATTCTGTCTGCAGGACGGGACGTGAGACGGGAAGGGAGAAGGAGGAGTAGCAGGGAAGTGTGATGTAGCGGAGGTTGGAAGACAGACGTCTGACAGGGACGACGGCCGATACAGGAGACAGACCCAACATGGTGTCCTATTGTCTCTGTCTCAGTCTGTTAGTGTCTGTTTCACTGTCTCAGTGTCAACATGCGGTTTCTGTCGGGTGTCTCATCTGTCTTTCTCAAATCGTCTGATAGTAAACAAACAACGCATAAAACACATGGAGAAGAAGAGGATCAACATTTTGCTGCATTTTTGAAATTTTCATGGCTGTGTGGACTGAAGCACTGGAGGAGCAGCTGATTTCGCTGGTGGAAGACCGACCACCGTTGTATGACATAACGCTCCAGTGTTATTCCAACCGGAATGTTGTGCCTGCCGCTGTTGAATCCACAACTTCACCCACTTAGTGCGGTTTCTCCTCACTTTTTGCCTCCTGCGATGTCTTCGGGCAAGAATAAGAACCTGCCAAGATTCTCAAAAATAACCAAGCCGTTTTGTGCGCTTTGATCTCCTGGTTTCTTCTATGGTTTTCCGTTAGGTCATTTCCTGGTTAAATAACCTGCTGTTAAATAAATAAAAATCGGCGAGAGTTCGTCGCAGCAAAATGTCCGTCTCTGTCCCCGGCTTTAGTGTCTGTTTCACTGTCTCAGTGTCTCGGTTTCTGTGTGTCTCACTGTCTTTCTCATTGTCTGTGTCTCTGTGTCTGTCTGTGTCTGTTTCATTTTGTCATTGTCTCTGTGTCTGTCTCCATGTCCGTCTCTGCCTCATTGTCTGTGTCTCAGTGTCTCCATGTCTCCGTGTCCGTACCTTGAGACGCCAGCATGGCCCCGGCCGTCTCGTGGAAGTCGAGCAGCTGCTGCAGGAACAGGATGGCCTGTGGGACAGAAGTCAAGGTTAGTCATTAATAAACCGCCGCTCTCTGCTCGCCGCTCGCCGCTGCTGTTGGCCCATTTCCATGGAGACCACATACAGAGACCCCCGGCGGAGACGGACAGACAGACGGCGGCGGTGGACAGGTGTGAGCAAACACAGCAGGAGGAGCGAGGAGGACTTACGTTGCTGGTCAGCTCGTGGACCGTCCCGTCTTTGGGCATGTTGTACTCCTTGTCGGGGTCGTTCTGCGGAGGACGGAGGTCGATCAATACGCTGCTCTTATTGATTATCGGCTGATTATCGGTGACGTCACCGCCTCACCTTGATGCTGTCGGCGAACTCCTCCAGAGCTTTGGCTCCGATCGTCTCCATGGAGGTGATGAGGGTCGGCAGCTTGTTCTTGGTGCTGGCGGCCGTTCCCTGGTCACGGAGACGGAGACAAACATCGACACATCAGAACGCCGGGATCTAACTCATCGCCATGACGATGCAGCACACACACACACCTGCAGCGTGGAGTCGAACTCGGACTTGTTCATCTTCAGGTGTCTCAGGATGGGGAAGATGGTGAGGACGGCCGAGTACTCGTGACGCATGATGGCGCGGCGAGCGGCCGACACGATGTTGTCGCCCTCCAGCATCAGGTTGTCCAGCGCCTCCTGTGGACACGGGACGCCATGACAAAGAGTTTGGTCTGAATTATCTGTATATTTTTATTTATTTTGTCTTTTATTATAATGATTTTCATTTTTTGCTATATGTTGACAATGAAAAATGAATTTAAAAAAGCAACAAAACAGTAAAAGGACAAAATAAGTTATTAGTTATAAGGTTTTATAAAGTACTAATGTTTACACTCGTGTCAATGGATCAATGTAGAGTCTAAATGTTATTGGTATTGATTGATTATTAGATCAAATCTTATTTCTCCCTGCACATGGAGACCAAGAAGCTGCTGCTTGGCTCGAGAAATTTGCATTTACTAAATAAATAAATAAATTACTTTTTTCAAAATTCAGTCAAATTCCTTATTATGCAACATAATTGGAGAATAAATCCGATTCCGATTCCCTCCTGCACACATTGTTACGAGGCCAAAAAACTAAAGTGCAAAAACTTTTTCCACTGCAGTTTCCTGCTTCTCTGAAACACGTTGTTGACCTTTGACCTGCGGCGCGTGGCCTTTACCTGGATGAGCGAGTCGAACGTCTTCTTCTGGTGATGCTCGGGGATGATCTCCGTCAGCAGCGCGTACTCGCTCTGCGCCAGCTTCACGAAGGCGCTGATGCAGTGGATGTAGGAGTCGATCTCGATGTCCAGGCCGTCGTCCTTCCCTGAGGCCACGAGGGGGGAGGGAGGGAGGGAGGGAGGGGGGAGGAAACGTGGAGTGAGCGGCGAAGGGAGGGGGGCGGAGCCATGGACATGAGGTCATCATTACATCACAAGATGAGGTCTAATGTGTTTCTACTGATGTTTCTACTGAGGCGCTAGCGCTGCAGCAGCAGGTGAGACGCCATGTTGTCCTGTTCCCGCCGGTTCCCCTCACTCACCTGCGGCGGCCCCGTGCTTCTCGGTCAGGGCGTCGGACAGGTGTTTGACCCGCAGGTCGTGATCGTAACCTGGTGGGTGGGGCGGAGCAGCAGGGACACGGGTCTAGTCAAACCGCCTCTGGGAGGGGGGGCGGGGCGGGGGGGTCGTGACTAGACCAGAGGGGGAGGGGGGGGGAGAGGAGGAGACAAACCTGAACCTGGAACAGCTGAACCGACCACCACCAAGCACCAGAGGGGGGAGGAGGGGGGGGTGGAGGGGGCCCATTGGAGTCAGGTTGGGGTTGGGGGGGGGGGGGAGGGGGGTGTTTTGTGCGTGTGTGTCTACAGTTAGTGAGTGTGTGTTAACGCTACAGCACAGAAACCAGCTTCAACATCGACGTCACAACAGCTTTTCATCCACTGCAGGTTCACGCAACACAGAACTACATTTCCCAGAATGCCCTACGGCTGAAACCTCTAATCATGTATTTTTTCAATGTAGCCTATGTTTTCTGAACCGACGTTTCTCAAAAATTATCTACAGAGTTGTTATGGACAATATTGAATGGGACTTTCCTCGGAAAAATTTAAATATATAAATGTAAATGTATGAAAATGTGTTTCATAACGAGCTTCTCTCTTTCACCAAAGCCCTTAACATAACCTTAACATCATGAAAAGTAAATATGCATGGAACTTTTCATCAGTTTATTTGAAAAATACATTCTGCGACAAAAGCTCTAGTTAAAAATGTTTTATTTATTTCATTATATTTTATTTATCATGGGTATAGGCCTGCTTTCTCATGCAAAGTCTCTATTCTGCATTCCTCAATGCACCCGCGCCTTTGGAATGTTAAAAATGTTGTTAAATAAAGTTTTTAAAAAAAGGTTTCCAGGAAAAAAAATTATAAATAAAATGATATATACGTAAATAAATAAATACAGAATGAAGTTAAAAATCGTCCGACGCCTGCAGTGACTGCGTCGAAGCTGTTGTGACTGTTGTTGTGGGAGAGATTTCACAACACTGATTGACAGCTGTTCTGTCAGCGAGAGAAAAGGGCGGGAGGAGGTGTAGGAGGGGGGGGGGGGGGGCACAGACACTGAAGAGAAGAGAAGAGCGAGGTGCGTTACCTTCCAAAGGAGTGAGGTTAGAGCCCCCCTTTTTCCCATCCAGCCCATGCTGTGAGTACTGTTTCAGAAGGTTCTGAGCCTTGCGAATGGTCCCTGGTCCCACACAGAGACAGAGTCCAGAAGAAGAAGAAGAAGAAGAAGAAGAAGAAGAAGAGGGAGGGGGCGGGGGGGTCCAGACAGCCAAAGAAACAGTAGAAGAAGAAGAAAGAGGAGGAGGAAGAAAAAGGGAGAGAGCTCGGAAGTGAGTGATGAAACATACGACACCACGTCCCTCCACCACCCAGACAGCCAGCGGGGGTCGCACACGGCAAAAACTCAACATCGTTCCAAGAGTGTTTGTCTTCTTTCTCGTCAAAATGTCTCATTTCTAGTCAAAACTAATCTCTTTCCACTTCAAATAAGACTCATCACCTAAAAAATTAACTTGTTTTTAGATCATTTTCACTTGCAATAAGTAGAAAAATCTGCCAGTGAAAGAAAAACTTGCTCCACTGTCAGATTTTGCTACTTATTTCAATTGAAAATATGCTTGAAATAAGTAAAAAGTGTCTAAAAACAAGCTGCTTTTTATCCGACGAGTCTTATTTTAAGTAGAATGAGATTTGTTTTGACTAGAAATGACATTTTGACGAGAAATAAGACAAATATTAATGGTAGGATATTTGAGTTTTTGCAGTGCATATGGAGGAGGTGGAGGTGGGGAGGGGGGGGGCCACGGCCTATCACCACCACAGCTACACAACAACAGGGAGACCAAGACCCAGGTGAGACAGAGCAGACTAAACAGCTACAACAACGACGAGCCCAGGTTTTTGATGTGAGAGCAGAACAAACAGGTTAAATCAGGTCAAAACAGTCGTCACATGTTCAAACAGCAAAAAAAAAACTCTACGTACAACATTCACAATACGTTCGTTAGGGAGTTAGTGAAAGCTGCTAACGACAAACACAAACAAACAAACAGTGGCTAAGCAACAACAGAGCAGATTTATCCGAGCCTCTCTTCTGATTCGTTGACTGGGTACGGCTTTGTTGTGACATCACAAAGTGACAGGAAGTCCTGACGGCTGGCATTTTTTGGACTGAGGCTCAGTTTCAGTATTGAATAGAACCTAGAGCTGCTTTATAATGCATTTCTCTGTGGAGGAGCTTTAACACAAACATCTACCTTTTTGATACTTTCTACCTTTATAGTATTAATAAAGAACCTATGGAGCTTTAACACAAACATCTACCTTTATATAATCTTTAACACAAACATCTACCTTTATTTTGGACACAATCATACCTTTATACAGTATGGAGCTTTAATACAAACATCTACCTTTATACAGTATGGAGCTTTAACACAAACATCTACCTTTATACAGTATGGAGCTTTAACACAAACATCTACCTTTATTTTAAAGGAGCTTTAACACAAACATCTACCTTTATTTTGAAGGAGCTTTAACACAAACATCTACCTTTATTTTGAAGGAGCTTTAACACAAACATCTACCTTTATTTTGAAGGAGCTTTAACACAAACATCTACCTTTATTTTGAAGGAGCTTTGAAGCAAAAGCAAACATCACGCCTGCAGCTGTGAGCTCATGTTTGATGGAGTTAATTTGCTGAGTGACAAAAAGAATTTAAAAGTGAACTGATCAGGAACCAGATCATCAGCGTGTTAATTAGCTACAAACTCCTGTGATCAACACAAACACACACACACACACACACAGCAGCTCTGCAGAGCTAATCTACACAAACAGTGGAAACTGGTCAGGATGTAGTTTCATGGTGTTGACCTGGAGGAAGCAGCAGCTGCAGCAGATGTTTTCATAGCTTTATATTGCTGCATGTTCAAATCCAGCCACACTGGGGACAAATGGAGTAAAAGTAAAGCTTCTTAAATGTAAGTGATGTCATGCATGCTTTGTTTTTACTGTTTGTGAAGGAACTGGACACATGAACCAGTTCAGAAATGAAACACTGGCACCGTCACATGAGACTCAGTGTTTAACACGTTGCTCTTTTCAGGCCTTTTTATGTCTTTTTACAGCTGATGATGAATCTTCTGCTTTAGTCTCTGTCTTCTCCACCAGGACACGACACCATGAAACCAGAGGCCGACCTGAAGCTCAACGACTTGAGACTTTCTACCTCGAACATCGAACATCACAGAGAAACAAACAACAAAACTGTCTTCTGCCCCCTTTTTTTTTTTTTTACGTTCCTCCTACCCGTCCTAAAAAAACTGAACTCATGCTGCCTCTCATGTTGCCGTGAAATGTGGCGTCCGACAGACAGCAGCAAGCACGAGGAGGCGCACACTGAGGTGTTTACCTGGGATGTAGACTGTCATGACAACGACACGGGGATTACGAGAGAGGAAAGGACGGAGGATTAGTCAGAGCTGGGAGTAAAAATCACAGTGTGTGTGTGTGTGTGTGTGTGGAGTGACATCATCATCATCATCATCAAAGTGCTCGATTGTTGTGATCTGTTGTGTGCGAGGAGGCGAAGGAGTGCGTGCGTGTGCATGTGTGTGTGTGTGTGGTCCTGCTGACCTGGTCTCTTCGGCGCCTTCTTGGTGGGCGTGTCCTTGCGTTTGGTTTGCACGGCCGGCGAGTAGAGGATCCCGGAGGAGGCGCTGTTCTTACGGAAGTGATCCTTCAGACCTTTGATGGATCGATCCAGCTGATTGGACCGGATCTGGAAGTAGACGTTCATGAAATCTGCAGGAGAGGAGGAAGAGGAGGAAGAGGAGGAAGAGGAGGAGGAGGAGGAGGAGGAGGAAGAACTGTTGCTATATTTATCTTACATTATTGATTATTATTAAAGGGATAGTTCAACATTTTGGCAAATCGGCCCATCACCATAATCCCTATAGTCACAGCAGTAGGTTTGTTACCTTTAATTGTCGGTGCAAGCTGTTTTTAGAGCGGCGGAGCAGAGCCGTGAGCTGCTCAGAGCTACACTGCAGAGGCTCATGGGATTTCTTGGTTTCCCTCATCAAACTCATCAAATACACAATCCAACAACTCCACAACGCTCTGGTGGACAAGTTGTGACCTGCACATTCACCACGCTATGAGATAATAACACAACGTTACCACACAGAGTTGTTTTAGAGGGAAATTCAGAGACTGATGATGAAAAACCGTCCCTGAAGGCAACGTGCATCAGTGGTTTTGCATGAATTTACCTCTATATAGACTATAGGGATTATGGCAATGAGCCAATTTGCCAAAATGTTGAACTATCCCTTTAAGGCTGCCTGATATGCAAAAAACAAGACAAATTGCTGGTACCCTGGTTGCGTCCGTACTCCACCAGCCAGCCGGCGATGCAGATGATGTCCTGCAGCACGGCCTCGGGCAGATGCTCCAGCACCACGTCCTCCTGCACCTCCAGATCCTCGTCCACGCTGATGGCGTCCAGGATGAGGATGGGCGGGACGGGTTTACTGTAGCGGGTCAGCAGGCTGCGGAACTCCGCCTCCAGCAGCTCCTTGCCCTTCTCGAACCGCGCTTTCTGCACAGAAGAAGAAGAAGAAGAAGAGGAAACATCTGGCTGACGTCATGCGACCACATCAACATGTGGAGCGTCTGCGGCGCCGCAGCTCGGACCGTACCACTGTGTTGAGCTCAGGGCTGTCGGGGTTGTTGTCCTGGAAATACTCCACAGCTTTCTGGATCTTAGCAATGCAGGCCAGGTACTCGTCCAGTCGGCCCGTCGGCCTGCAACACACACACACACACACACACACACACAATGACTAGTAGTTCAGTTAGTGAACGTAACCAGTAGATTTAACTAATTACTTTATACAACATGTATAAGGACCAGTGGGCGAGCGGCTCACCCCTCTTTGATGATCCGGTCCGTGTCTTTGGCCACGTGGTAGTAGCTGATGACGTGGTCCATGCAGGACAGAGTCTTGTCCACGTTCTCCTGCAGCCGCTGCAGGTTCTCCGTCTGTTTGTGGACGGGGATGATGGAGTTCTCCAGCTGCATCAGGCGGCTCTCGAACGAAGACAGGATGGAGACCTGACACCCAGACCGAGAGGGGAGATGTGAAACTTGATTATTAATATTATATAGCTGTTATTGTGTATGTGTCATTTTTATTTTCATCGTTATTATTTCTCTTTTTTTATTTTTAAGTTGCCTCTCAGTTCAGATACAATGAACCTGCGATAGGAGACAGTGTAGGTGCTTTTGCAATGATGTGAATTTTTCTGTTTCCTTTTTTTTTTATTCAGCTATTAATTTTTTATTAACAGGTTTGATGATAAGACTTTAAGACATGTTTACAAAATTAATCTGTTTGTTCTTCAAATAAAAGTTTAAGACCCTGAATATTGATTAAAGAAGAATAAAACCACTCTTGTGCGCGTGCGTGCGTGCGTACCATGCCCTTGGTCAGCTGATCACTCTTCTCCAGATTCTCTTTGATGAATGACAGAGTCTCCTGCTCCTGTAACACCAAATACAACACATTAACTCTCTTCTTTCGCGCTCTTGTTAATCAATAGCCAATAAATCAGCTGATCGGTGGCCTATTGATCAGACAGAAACACATAACAGTTGGAGCTGCTGGCTGGTTGTGTTGTGATGCTTCCTGTCCAGACCTGCTTCAGTTTCTCCTCGATCTCCCGCTTCCGGGCGGACGCGTCCTCGGTGGGGATCATCCTGGAGCTGATGCCCATCACCGGCGGCTCCGCTCCCGCTGCTGCTCCGCTCAACACCGGAGGAATATCAGAGAAAAGTCACCAGCGACGCCCTGATGCTAATGTTGTGGAGGGCTATCAGATCAACCCAGCCGTTCCGTTCGTTGCAGGACACCGTTTCCGGTTCTCATTTCAAAGTAAAAGACCCCGCTGTCGAAATAAATACGTGAATCGGCAAACACACTGAAAATATTCACCAAAATCTACGCCTTTCTAGTTGTTTTATTGTGTTAATTTGTGATCATGTGGCACTTACTTATAATCACGACATACATTTGAACTAATTTCCCTCAAATCCTCAAAATAACATAAGAAGTTCGCTATAGTTTTAATAAAGACGATGTTTTTACATTGTAAGTGAATAAATTTACCGTGTACAGTTGGTTTGTCACCGCATTTACAAGTATTTGTGCTGTAAGTACAAAGGATCCAGCCCCTGGACTGAGACGCAGCTAGTGCGCAAAAATGAAACGCTTTTACTTTGAAGGTTAGAATGTGCACTTCCGGTGTAGCCGTAAACTATCACTTCCGTGTTCATCTAGGGGTGAATCCTGAATGTTTTGGAACTACGCCGATACTATCTTGTCTAATAAAAAATCATGATTGATGACGTAATTTCACGCTCTCGCGCGGAACCTCGTAGTTATTTGTTTAAAAAGAAAAAAAAAGTGTGAAATAAACAGAAAGAGGAAACCTGCAGTGCCACCAACAAACCTCTGTGGGTCAGTTGTGTCACCAACACACACCCAGAGTGACTCAGTTGATAAATACGTTAATAGATTAATAGATGATTAAAATAATATTGTTAGTCATTATATTCAAAAGTCAAATATCACGAATGTAGATGAAGATAAAAAAAAAAACCTCATTCTGCTGCCTTGTGATTTTAAAGGCAGCACTTTTCATTTTGTTTGTTCTTTTTGTTTTATGCAACTAAGACAAATAGTAATAATTCTGTTGTGAATGTAAATAATAATTATTATCAGTTACTCTGCTTATCATATGTCAAATTGATCATTCAGCCAATAAAATTCAAAAAACAGAAACCTCCATACTGTCTTTTTAAATATATATTTATACTCTCCATAATAAAACATCATATTTGTCCTCAACTCCTCAAAGAAAACTCATCAAGTTCATTGTTTTCAAAAATCTGTATGAATAAAAACCTCCACGCTTTTCGGAAAATGTTACAAATGTATTTGCACAAAAGAAGAAGTTGCACATAGTTTCTTACATACATATTTACAAACCTCCTCAAATACTTTACACTGTTACTGTAACGTGTCTATGATACAAACACAAAAGATTTGTTTTTTTGCAGTTAATGATCATGAAGAGGAAACGGTGAAGAGGCGATGACGACACAAACTAAAGGACACAGTAAAACTAAATAACATTGACACCCTCGTTCCCACTCATGCATCGACTGTGAAGGTTTTATTGCTGCTGCAGCTTCAGTTCTGAAAAACAGCTACCAGGCCTCTGACCTCTGACCTCTCTGTGGAAACGGTCTCTGTCGGGACTCAAACATCAGATTCTAAAGAAAAACTCAAAAGTCTGTTATTGTCTTGTCAGGTTGCACAACAAAAAAACAAAAAAAAGGTTTCTCTCTATGTATCCACTCGCTAAAAGAAGATTTTAAAATATAGCATTAAGAACAATGCAAAACGTGTTCAAATCGCAGAGCAGCACTCTATGATTCCTCCTCCTTAGACATCGCCTGCAGAACACAAACACAAACAGACGTTAAGACTCAGTGGAAAACCACCAACAACAACAACAACAACAACGTTTCACTGTGTTGAACTTCATTCACCTGTTTGAGGAACTGTCGTCCAAAGTAGTTGGTGGCCATGTTCTTCAGGCTGGTCTTTCCCCCGACTTTACACCGCACGTATCCGTAGAGGTTGGCGCCCTGCAGCACCACACCCATGATCACTATGGGCTGAGAGACCACACACACACATTTATCATTTCATAATGGAGAAATAACACAATTATACCAATGTCATGGGAGACAAGTAGTACCCATAAAGTGTCTCCAGAGACTAAGGAATCATGTTTATCTGAAATACTGATCTAACCCACAACAATACTGCAGCCACAGTATTCACATTAAAACATTTTATTTGCAGCAACAAATCATGTTTATGTTTTTGTTTTGTGTTCTGGCCTGTTGTTGCTCCACGCACCGCTCGCTCAGAGCTACGCTACGGAGGCTCATTATGGGATTTCTTGGTTTCCTCTCATCAAACTCATCAAATACACAATCCAACAACTCCACAACGCTCTGGTGGACAAGTTGTGACCTGCACATTCACCACGCTATGAGATAATAACGGAGCGTTACAAGTTTCGTAGCGTGTAGCTCTGAGCAGCTCACGGCTCTGCTCCGCCGTTCTAAAAATAGCTTGCACCGACAATTAAAGGTACGGAACTGAAACTGTATGTTCACCATTACATCAACAAATAAATATTTTAATCACAAATAACCTTCTGATATCTTCAAATATCACTTGTGAGCATAAGGGAACATGAAAAACTTGAAAAACTAGTGATTTGAGTTATGGTGACACGTATATCAATATCAAATCATCTCAATAGGATATTTTCCTCATATGGCCGAGCCCTGATGCAGAACAGTGTTACATTCAGCTCCTCCAGATGCTCGGACCTACCAGCCATTTAATCTTAAGAGCAAAGAGGGCGCTGAAGGCAAAGATGACCCAGATGGCCGGACAGATGATCAGGCCGAGCCAGAAGATCCGCGACTCGGAATCTGACGCTTGTTGTTTCCCAGTGCCCTGAAAGAAAACAGGATATTCTCACAGTTAGGACATCTGCAAATACCAGAGAGACACAGAGAGAGAGAGAGAGACAGAGAGAGCTGCCCACACACAAGAGCATGAATCACTCGTACAGAGTGAGACGTCGTTGTGTAATAACGTCGCACCTTCCTCGACTCAAACACCCAGTGGCTTCGTCCGTCATCGTCCACCTGGTTCCACCACCGGAGTCCCACCATCAACCGCCCGGTGATGTTCTGCCGGAGCACAGACAATACAAATGGAAATATTATAGCTGCTGCGCAGCAATGGGTCGTGTCCGGGCAAATTTTGCACAAGAAACAGGAAGACAGGTTCGAGCTGGGGATTGAACCCGCAACCTCTGGAACCGAAGACTGTTGTCTATCGCACTGAGCTAATTGTCAAGTGGCAGTGCTATGGTGGCTTCACAAATTAAGTAAACCATTCACTGTTGTGCAGGCAACGTTTCTGAGGTAAAATTCTGATGTTTGTGTCAAACATCATCTGCTATGAGTCTAAGATTTTGTTCAAAGACTATCTGGTATATTGATGTAATATACTTATCATCCGGACTGGGGATCGAACCCACATTGTCTGGAACCACAAACCAACACTTAACTCACTGAGCTAATTATCTGGAAGTGAGTCATGGTGTGTGTCTTCTCAAATACACTCATAGAGTCAGCGTCCGGGCAGCTGTTGTGGAGGCAGATTTCAGAAAAGGTCAAAATGTCAGAAATTCTAATATCTAAACAAAAAATCTGATAATACATAAATTGCATCTAGACAACGGACATGTTGGTGCTTTGTTTTGCTACATAAGAGAAAATCTGATGTTTAAAAGTGTCACTCATGGATTGACTGCGGTTGTTCCCATGAGAGCAGCATTCGTGTTGTGGTGAGTTTTAGACCATGGTCCGATCAGTTTGCTTTTTGTAATTTAGAGACTTGCTGTGATGTTACCATGAGGATTCTGGCATTTTTACGTGTCATTGTCGTTGTCACCCATGTTGGGTCTTGAACCCACAACCCCTCGCACCACAAACCAGCGCTTAACTCAGTGAGCTAATCTGGAAGTGAGACATGGTGTGTGTCTTCTCAAATACACTCAAGACGTCAGCGCCCAGGCAGCTGTTGTTGAGGCAGATTTAAAAAATAGTCAAAATGTCAGAAATTCTAATATCTAAACAAAAATCTGTTAATACATAAATTGCATCTACACAGCATGGAAATGTTGGTGATTTGTTTGTAATTTTAAGTGTTTTGCTTCTCAAGAGAAAATGTGATGTTTAAAAACATCACCTTTACATTGGCTGCAGTTGATCCCATGAGAACAGAATTCAAAATGTTCTAGAAAATTCAGTTTTTGAGATAAAATTCTAATATTTTCCAAACTTCATCAACCATGACTCTACAATATTCTCAATTTTTTTCAGAAAGATAGAAAATGTATTTAGCAGGAATTTGATGGTATATGTTTACAGTAGTGTTTACAGTCAAACGTTTTCATGCACTGTAGGCTCAATTTTTGATTAATCAAAAATCCGAGAAACAAGTTTTGTGGAGGACAGTCTGGAGATGCTCTGGAGCAAGTTTGGTGACAATTGAGCAAAAACTGTAGGAGGAGATACATTTTAAAAGTTTTACACTTATTGAAAAAAACAGAGTGATGGACTTCATAATTTGTAATAAGTTTAAGTTGATGAAAGTTTCAGCAGTATCTAGGCTACGTTGTAGTGAAGTTTCACAGCTGTAGCATCTACTGTTGGCTTGGTAGGAATTTTTAAAGTTTTTAATTTTAAACGCTTATTGTGCCCCCCCTGGGAGGGGGGGGCACATGTCCTTGGAGTTGAGTGAATCTGGCATGGGACTGGACCTTTGTGCAAAGTTTGGTGAGTTTTCGCCCATGGGAAGTATGACTTCCTCGGAAGAAGAAGAAGAAGAAGAAGAATATCAGCAAATACAATAGTGTCCTTGGCAGCTGTCGCTGCCCGGACACTAATTAAAGGACAATTCCAGGGAAATTCAACTCAGAGCTGTATTTTCCTAACATTTTAGGTCTAAAAGAAGGAATCTGAATATTTTCAGTTTAATTTGCTCCTATTTTGCGGTAGTTGTGTCTGTCGCCGCATCGCCACGGCAGCGATGAACGGGAGCGGATGCAAGTTCCACAGACAGCGTCAGATGGCGAACATGCAGCAAGAAGTTTATTTACTTCAACAAGCCGACATGTTTGTAAAACTAGATCTAATTCAAAGTCTCGTAGAGTCTCAAGCGAGACCCAAGTTGCTGCTCGGTGCATTCAGGTGCAGTCGGAAGCTCCCGTTTGTGTCATAAACACAGGAATATCAACACTAAACAAACTTCTGTGTGCATTTTTGAGGAACCATCTGATGCTGTCTGTGGCTTTGAGGGATGTAAACAGCAAAACTTCCATCCGCTCCCATTCATCGTTCATTAAACTGAAAATATTCAGATTCCTTCTTTTAGACCTAAAATGTTAGGAAAATACAGTCCCGAGTTGAATTTGCCCGGAATCGTCCTTTAACAAACAGCAACAACAACTTATAATTTTAATTTAGAGAAACTGCATCCTTCACACCTTTACTGTCCAGAAGTCACATGACAGCAGGAGGATGATGGTCACCATGCCGCCGATGAAACCGCTGCTGACCCACTCACACACCAGGTAGACCAGGATGGAGCCGACTCTGAAGAAGAGGTGGAAGAAACTCGCCACCGGGTGTCTGGACACAGAGTTTCAACACATTAAATACTGTTGTTCAGTTTAATATTGTATACACGACAAACAAGAAGTGTCAAATCGTGTTTGCAGGGCCCGGAGTCGTGTGTGAACATACTTGATGTTTTTCTTTGACCTTTTCCCTGCATCCTCCTCCGCATCAAACAGAGACACGTCCTCATCATTGGTATCCTGGGGGATCAATAAGGAAGAAACTTAACCCTCAGAGACACATGTTCGCAAAACCATCTGAGCTACAACTGGACTCATCATGTTTTGTAACAAACATATGTTTTCATGTGGTTTATTGCTCTGTAGATTCCTCATCCTTTTCTCTCCGTATTGTTTAACTTCTATAAGCAGCGATTAGTTTCTTTCTTTATTAATAAATCAACTATTTTCTCTATAGAACGTCACAAACTCTTAGTATTTACCACAGTTTAATGGCAAGTGTTCAACTTATTGAATAAATATATGCTGTAACTGTTTAATAGACTGTAATGTGGCTGTTCAAAGTGTTTCTATTGGTGCAACATCATGGATGTCAGTCGAGTTGTTGTTATGCTAATAAACACTTATGTCTGCTAACAACTAGGGTGATAATTTATATGTATTGTAAAGATTTAATGTAACTTTTTGTTGACTTGTCTTATTTATGCCATGATTGTAAATGTATGATTTAAATGTGGACCCCAGTAAGACTGTAATATGTGTAAGAACAGCTAATGCGGAGCCGATAATTACAGAATAAACTGCTTTGTTTTTCTGTTTAAACCTAGTTTATAGAAGCTAAACCATGGGACTTGTTTAACTGAGCCTTTTAGAAACACTTACTAACTATAACTAAAACTAATAAATGTACATTAAAGGTCTAGTTTGTCAGCTGAAGTGTTGTCATCATGTTATTTGTGAGTTTTTAGTTTTATTTGATGATTGTAGCGACAGAACAGGAGCGGAGCTAGCATCACCTCTCCCAGCTGGTTTATACCCAGATAAACTTTATCTACCTCCGTGTTGAAGTTTTAAAAAACGTCACAGACTGAAATAAATATGTGATAATGTGATAAACATCGGTAAACTGCACGGTTGTGTGGATTTAAGAGATAAAGTGGGGCCACGTTAAACAGTGTAAAAGCTACACAAACTAGCATGCTAACTGATTAGCAACATGTAGCACGACAGCTGTAAAAGCTTCAGCTGTTTTTATTTTTTTGGGCTAGAAAAATAAAGAAAGAGTCCGTTTTTATCCAGTTCACTTGACGCCTCGTTTACAGTTTGACATATTAACAGATACAATAAATAAAACGTTAGAAAAGTGTCTCTCTTACCTCTGTTATCATGTTGACACAGGAGCAGCCACTTCCGGTTTACATGCTCAGCTCCACGTCACTGTGCGTGCGCCGGAGTCAGCTGACCGACACGTTCCACGTATGTCGTTATGTCACTGTAGCGTCACTTTTTATTTTATTCTGTTTTGTTTTTATTTTATTTTCAGTTCAGTTTTTTTTATATTATCTAAGAACAGGAAGGAACGTTTCACTGTAAACAATTTTCAAAATAAAACGCAGCCTTGTGGGAAAACGCCAACATCTTGATTTGATTTTAAGGGGCTGAAACATGACGTGACCAAACTATTTTGAATCCTTGAATGAGATAATTACATCCAGTCGTGTGTGTGTACTGTAGCCTATGTGTGAGTGTTTTATGAATCTGGGACCAATCAACCGCCTGTTTTACAAATCTAAATTAAAGATCCGATATCCAATCTACTCTCTGATCTAAAGTGTCTGAACTTTTTCACAGTCTTGTGTTTGTGTGATCCACACACACATCTGGCCCCTGAATATGCAACATCTGGAATATCAACAGCAGCATTTCAGTGAAACACTCAGGAAAATGACAAACCAGGTTTATTCACTTTGGACTTACAACTTTTTTAAAATTCATTTAACCAGCAGATGAAGATAAAAACTTTTATTTGACACAGACAATATCAGACATTTCTGAATTCACAGTGTGATGATGAGAAGTACAGTAACAGAAGTCCCAAACTTACACAGTAGGAGTATAAATATGACTTGAGCCCATACATGAGACAAAAAGGAGAATAAATCTGTAACAAAAATAATCTACTGTAAACAACATGGATGAAGTAAGACTTATTCCATATTTTCCCTTTTATAGATTCCTGATGATGAGTTTATTTCATTAAATAGCACTCTGACAGTGATGAGGAGTCTCTAGAGTTATTGTCTATGAGATCACAGCTCCGTTTAAAGGCGAGGTGGGAGGGGAGGGGCTTTTGAGCCGCAGCGGTTCTCCGGGCGCCACCAGGGCCACGATGTTCTCCTTCTTGGGCAGCCAGAACGCCGGGTACAGCGGCTCCAGGAACTCGGTCTGGTACTCGTGGATGGGCGTCATGGCGTCCTCCACGCCGTAGAAAGCCAGGAGGCCTCTCGTGTAGTCCACGTACACCCCGATCCTGGTGAACTTCTCCACGTTGAGCGGGGTCTCCACGCCGCTGTGCCAGGCCGAGAAGGTGCGCCCGTTCCACTGGAGGCACCAGGAGAAGTCGTTCCCCGTGATGCAGCTGTTGCTCTCGCCGCCTTTGCGGTCGATGCTCTTGTAGGTGACGCCGAGGTGCGTGCCCTCGCCGCTGATGTCCACCTCGAAGTAATGGCGGCCCAGGTAGAAGCTCTCCGTGGCGAGGACCTGGCGCCAGTTCTCGAACCTCTCGGGCACGTCGGGGTACGGGTGTTGCCATGGCGTCGTGTTGGTCACCTTCCTGTTCTCCTCCGTCAGACGCAGGAACTTGTGAGCTGTGTCGGCGTCGAAACTCACGGGCGCGGCGTCTGGGAGAGAGATTTAAAAATGTTAGTTCCTAAAAATGTAGGCGGCAGTTGATGTTCTGAACTGGTCGACGGGGTCGGAGGTCGGACATGATGAACACATGACACATGAACACATGAACACATGACATCACACCCTGGGGCAGATCTGGATAATCTACTGAGTGACAGGAAGTCGTTTTATTTACCTTTGTATTTCTATGCAAAAAAATTTGAATATAAACAAAAAGATGTCGATTGATGGAGAATGTACGGACTTTAACAACCCTGACTGTAGTGTTTCTGTCCAGCTGAGATGAGTTTAGTTGAGTTGAGTTGAGTTGAGTTAGGCTAGGTTAGTTTAGTTCAGTTTAGTTTAATTATTAAGTTTACTTGAGTCTAGCTGAGTTGAGTCAAGTTTAGTTGTTGAGTTTAGTTTAGTTTAGTTGTTAACTTGAGTTTAGTTTAGTTGTTAACTTGAGTTTAGTTTAGTTGAGTCGAGTCAAGTTTAATTGTTGAGTTGAGTAGTTGAGTTTAGTTTAGTTGGGTTGAGTTAAGTCGGGTTTAGTTTAGTTTAGTTTAATTATTAAGTTTACTTGAGTCTAGTTGAGTCGAGTTTAGTTGTTGAGTTTAGTTTAGTTGTTAACTTGAGTTGGGTTGAGTCGGTTTGAGCTTGGTTTAGTTTAGTTTAATTTAGTCTAGTTGAGTTGAGTTAAGTCGGGTTTAGTTTAGTTTAGTTTAATTTAGTCTAGTTGGGTTGAGTTAAGTCGGGTTTAGTTTAGTTTAGTTTAATTTAGTCTAGTTGGGTTGAGTTAAGTCGGGTTTAGTTTAGTTTAGTTTAATTATTAAGTTTACTTGAGTCTAGTTGAGTCGAGTTGAGTTTAGTTGTTGAGTTGAGTTGAGTAGTTGAGTTAAGTTGAGTTGAGCTTGGTTTAGTTTAGTTTAGTTTAGTTGGGTTGAGTTAAGTTGGGTTACTTGAGTTTAGTTGAGTCGAGTCAAGTTTAATTGTTGAGTTGAGTAGTTGAGTTTAGTTTAGTCTAGTTGGGTTGAGTTAAGTCGGGTTTAGATGAGTTTAGTTTGATAAACAGGGTCGGAGTGAACCAGAGTCTGTACGTTGTAGACTTGTAAGTCTCGAGACCGGTCTTGGTCTCGAGACCGGTCTCGAGACCACTTTTTTGTGGTCTTGGTCTTGTCACGGCCTCGGCCGTCTTTGGTCTCGGTCTTGTCTCGGTCTCGGGTCTCTTGGTCTCGCAATGTCTCGGACTGGCGGAAGGGATTTAATATTCAGGCAGGCACGCTGTTTTTTTGTATTTTAAATCAATATTTAGACTTCAAGTGCTATTCACATGCATTTTTAGTTACTGCTTTAGACTGCAGCAGGCAGCAGCCGACCGCGGCTGCTCCGTCCACCGGACATTGCAACCGTGTGACCAAGACTTTATTTTGTTAAAAGCGACTAGCGACAAATCTAGCTACGTTTTGCTGGGGTTGTTGCAAACGTTTGTGGTTTGGAGACTCAGATGTGAAAGCGCGTTATCACCGCTGTCTTCAACGAGCAGCGTGTGCCGTCCGTGCCAAAGCACTCAGCGGCAGTCAGTCAGTCTCAGTCCGCGAAAGTCAGAGACCCGCCACCCCACCAATAGAATAGTAGTATAGGCTAAATCCTCAAAAGTGCTGGCACTGGCTGTAGCCTAGTTACACTGAGGGGAAAAGAACTAGTGAATGAGTTAAGCATTAGGCCTATGCCATTTCATTGATGCTGATATTGTAATTTGGCTATTGGGAAATAAAAATAATGCCATTGCAAGTTGATATATGTCACGTTTCATCTATGAATTAAGTAGGTCTAGTTAATTTAAATCATTAACATTTTCAATTCATTAGAATTTTGTTAGATGACTTTGGGACTAGTTAATGGTCAGTCCGTTTGCAATAATGCCACTATTTTGCCAATTGATGAAAACTTAAAATTTGATGAAATTGATGAAAATTAGTGAGTTCACACACAAGATATGCACTGTCTCTATTGTTGTGCCTGTAGTTGAAATAATACAATCTCATATTTAAACCAAGCAGCTGAACCCTATAGCAAAATATGAAAATATGGTGTAACTAGATTTTTTTAAACTTTTTTTTTTTGGTCTTGGTCTCGGTCTCGGTCTCGAGCTGAACTGGTCTTGGTCTTGACCTGGTCTGTCTTGGTCTTGGTCTTGGTAGTGTCTTGGTCTCGGATGAGGCGGTCTTGACTACAAGTCTAGTACGTTGTACCTGTTGCCAACTCAGTCTAACTTCAGTCCCTTGTTGAGTTTAAATACATTAAACAAATCAACTAAATGAATAAAATATATCTTGACTCTTACACTTGAGGAAGTCGGCCCGTGTCTCTGGGTTCGGTATCGACAGGTTCTGCTTCGCTGCAACAATCTGATGAACCGTCGTCTTTATTCCCATTTTGTCTGTAAAAGGCAGAAAACACACGGATTATTGGTGACGGATGATTGATGAGTGATGACAGACAGCGACGATTGAATTCTGCTCAGTTTGTCTTCAGGTGTCACAGAAATGCATCAAGGGAAACGAGTCTTATCTGTTCTCCTGCACCTGTGTGACCTTATTTACATTGCATTCAAATGAGGTGACTCATGAAGCACATGCGTTGCTAACCAATCAGCGTTGCATATTTAGACCCATGTTATGTCAGGTTAAGTCCAACCATATGACACACGGGCGGAAAATTCTTCACATGTGTGAACACGCCCAGATGTGCAGATAATAGCAGCTACTGTCGGAGGCTGGGTTTCCCCTCCGACTGCTGCTGCTGCTGCTGCTTCTCACCGTTCTTGCAGGTTTCTTTGACTTTCTCGATGTAGGAGGAGACGAGCAGAGCGCAGAGCTCCTGGGTCGAGTCCACGATCACACGGCTGAAGGAGGGCAGTCGATCCATGAGGCCGATGTAGACGCCGGGCAGAGAGATGTCGGTGGCTTCCTTCTTCCACTCTGAGTACTCCTGGAAGACAAAATCAGGGTTTCAATAATAAAATAAAGTGACCTGAACGTCTCTATCTGCTCTGTTCTGTAGTATGTAACTGATAATACGATGAATTAACCATTAAACACGACTTGGACATGGTTAAGAAGCAGGAAATTTAAGAAATATTTGGTTTTTCAGTTGTTTTGACTAAAGACGCCAAGATACACTGCAAAAACTCAAAATCAAGCAATGAATATTTGTCTTATTTCTTGTCAAAATGTCTAATTTCTAGTCAAAACTAATCTCATCACCTAAAAATCAACTTGTTTTTAGATAAATTTCACTTGTTTCAAACAAATTTTAACTTGAAATAAGTAGAAAAATCTGCCAATGGGGCAAGTTTTTCTTTCTTATTACAAGCACAATTTACTTTTTTCTACTGATTTCAAGTGAAAATGTGTTTGAAACAAGTGAAATTTATCTGAAAACAAGTTCATTTTTAGGTGATGAGATTAGTTTTGACGAGAAATTAGACATTTTGACAAGAAATAAGACAAATATTCTTTGCTTGATTTTGAGTTTTTGCAGTGTAGAAAATATATTAAAGACCTTTCTGAATGAATTTTGATGCTTGTGTGGATTTCTAAGACCGTGCCAGTTCTCCGTCCTGCTGCTGTTACCTGCAAGAAGTCCACGTCGTTTTTGTTCCTGGACAGTTTCTCCATCTGGGCCTGGGTCTTCTTCAGCTCGGAGCACCTCTGCTCCAGGTGGACCCGGATGCCCTCGGCCTGCCTCAGCGCCTGCTTCTCCTCGGCCTCCAGGATCTCCGTCACCTCCCTCTTGGCGCGCTCCACCACCGCCTGCAGCTCCTCGAACTGGCTCTCGATCGCCGCCCGCACGTCCGTCACCGATTGCTGCAGAGGAGGCGTTTTGTTTTCAACATTAAATAATTTTCTGAGGGTGACTACACCTTCATCCTCTCTGCGTTAACCCTCCAACGCCCAAAACGTCATGAAACACATAGGATTAACTCCCAAACCGCAGGGAAGCCTTTCAGGTTTGGGAGGCTCTGACACCGGACCAGAGGATTGTTGTGGCGTTATGAATAGAAACTGCCAAGTCATTTTCTATCGTGACTCTTGTGACGATCATGTGACACACACACACACACACACACACACACACACACACACACACACACACACACACACACACACAGTGAGATGAGGCTTGAGATTAGTCATTTACCTCAATGGAGACAGTGTTTAGTTGAAGTTTGTTGATGGCGTTTTCTGCTGCCGTCACCGTCTTCACCATCTCAGTCTGTTTCCCCCTCAGCTCTTTCTGTGAAGAAGAAGAAGAAGAAGAAGAAGAAGAAGAAGAAGAAGAAGAAGAAGAAGAAGAAGAAGAAGAAGAAGAAGAAGAAGAAGAAGAAGAAGTCAGACTCAGCACACAAATGGCTTTAATTCTCTAATGCCGTCATGCTGAAAAAATGCCAGATCCTAACAGAGCTTGTAAATATAAACCTCTGAGTTTGTGTTTGTCCTGTTTCCGACTCTCCTCGACTCCGTGGTGACGTCACCACAGCGTCCTGATCTACACGCTGATGTTTGTGGGTTTTGAAGCATTCAGCGTTTCAAGTTCGTGGATTCCTGGGGCAGGCCCAGACAACTGCGGAGCTGAGATTACTGTTCCATAAAGTTCAGGCCCCGAGGGAAATGCCATGTTTCCTTTGTTGCAGAGGACGAGACGTTTATTCATTTATTTAAAATGAATCGGCTTAAAGTTTGTAAAACTTATATATAAATACCCTGCAGCCAAAACATGCACTGATAATACACTGAAGAATTCAAGTGGTATTCAAGTATCTGTTATTAAAACACTAGAGCCACATGCTACTGTATATGTGTTAGCCAGAGAATATCGTGCACATGCACAATTCAAATGTTCAGCACAGCTGCAATTAACCAATATAAACTTATTTGCAGACGATTCTGTGTTTTATCTGTAGAAAAATCCAGGCACGTTGATTATTTCATCGTCTCCATCATATAATGATCTTTTATGTGCATCTTAACTGAGCCTCAGTCGTGTGATCTGGACTCAGTGACTTTGAATCTCTGACCGAAACAAACTCTAATAACGTTGCATTTCCTTATGGTCTGTATGCTGTACCTACTGTGTTGAAATGTCTGTTCAAAGTGTGTGATCCTGTTACGTTCTTATCTTGAAAGGTGCTATTACTGGAAGAGTTTCAAAGGCGGACTGCGCCTTTTACTTCACAACTGGAGTTTGTTTGGAGTTTGATCGTCCTGTTTGGTTTGTGACACGTCAGATAAGAACACGTCTGTTTCTTCTTTGGGTTGGTTTGTTGCAATTTCGGACAAAGCGAAGCAGGAAGAGGAGCTGAAACAATGAAATCATTATTTAACGTCACTAAACTCTGCTCTACTTTCTAATTCAGGGACAAGCTGCAACAGGAGCAGTTTAGTAGAAAGTGAAATCTTGAAATCGCTCCAGAATAAAGGTCAGTGTTGTTTCTCTGCGACCTGAGTCTAAATCTAATCCACGACAGGTTGATGAGTCGATCCTTTGGCCTTGAACTATATTTAACGGTGGACGGCGACCAAGCAAAGGTGTGAGTCATGTGGAGAGTTTTTTCCAAAAACGGGAACATGAACAGGAAGTTCTTTCACTCTATTGTCCTCTATGTTTCTCTGAGTGTCGTGTCTCTGCAGAGGAATTAAAGTGAGTCGGTTTCCCTTTCAGAAGCATCTGATTTCATTTAAACATCAGTTCTTTAGTGACACTGTGGGGCGTTTGCTCTGCAGCTCTAATGAAACACTTTGAGGTTTTGCAACAACAACGCTCTGTAAATAACAGGTGGAGGCTGAAGCTGCAGATCTTTGCAGGAATGTGTGTCTGAACCTGAGGGTCACGAACTGTCGAGGAGAAAGAGACGAATGACACTTCTTCAGAGCCGCAGCTTCGTCTGCGTCACTGAGATTAAAATAGATTCAAGTATTAAGTTTCCACAAGCGAAAAGACACGAGATCAGCGAGATCAGTCCAGAGGAGATTGAGTCAGTACTGGTTTAATTGGATTAAGTATTGGAAGCTGCTTCATTGTGGGACACGAGTGTGTCCCACAATGAAGCATTTTTGGGGTCCGGTGCTGAAGGACCCATCCATCAAACAGACTGAGTGGGTGTTTCATTAAAGGATTACATGTTCAGGTTACAAATGAGCGGCTCGTGTTCTGTCGACTGATGTTGGAAAAATGTTATTTACATGAGACGTTGATGTCCTTGTCTGTGTTGGACTCCACCTTTGTCACATATCAAAAAATAAACAACCAAAGACAAACACTGGATGTGGCCGAGGACACCGTGGATCTGGGTTAAAGATCCTGCTGCAGCTGAGAACGACATCCATCACAGACGACGACTTATAGATAATTATAAATGATGAAATGTCAGAAATATGTGAAGAATTTCTATAATTACTCTCCAGGAACTTCCTTATGACAAAGACTGGTTTTGTCCAACCAAGAATCAAAAACCAGAATATATAACGATATAAAGCAGAGATTTAGACGAGTGTTTAAAATAAATCGCCACGATCGACTCATGATAAAGAAAATTACGTCTTTTTGGTCTTTTATTTTCTCTAAAAGACGACAAATCTGAGCAGCAGACGTCCGTGAGTCGCTGGTGGCTTTTTAAAGATGAACCTCTGATTTCTAGAGGTGTGAACTCTTGAGTTTTGAGGTCAAAGGTCAGATAATTAAAGGAGCAGTACGTGTTGTTGTTGTACACTTGCCTCGATCTGCCGCCGGGCCTCCACCACGGGGACGGTGTTGTGGCCCTTGTGCTCCTCGGCCACGCAGTCCTGGCAGACGCAGCAGGAGTCGGCGCAGCAGAAGATCTCCAGGGGCCACTTGTGGCTCTCGCAGGTCCGGCGCTCGATGTCCCGCAGCGGCTCCACCAGCCGGTGGTTCTGGAACTTGGGGTTCTCCAGGTGCGGCCGGAGGTGAGCCTCGCAGTACGACACCAGGCAGGTGAGGCAGGACTTGAGGGCCCTGCAGGGGCTCTCGATGCACGAGTCGCACACCACATCGTCGGGGCCCAGAGGTTCCTCCTTCACCTTCTCCTCCTCCTCCTTCTCTTTCTCCGCCTCTGGTTCTGCTTCTGGTTGCTTCTCCTGCTCCTGCTCCTCCTTGGCCGGCTTCTTGGGGTCCTCAGACTCCTTCAGGTCCTCCTGGATCTTGATCTCCCCGGTGGTCTTAGAGTCCTGATCCTCTTTGCTGCTGCTGCTGATCACCGGAGCGTCAGCCTCGCTCCCGTTCTGTTTGACGCCGTCAGCAGGTCCAGACCCGTTGCTTTTGGAGGCCGGTGAGTCGGCGCTCGGTGCACCTGAGGAGACGACACTCAGCTGCTGCTGCTGTTGCTGCTTCTGTTGGGAGGGGGGGGGCGCTGCGTCCACGGCCGCTGTCTCTGCCATGACTCTGTCTTCTCCTCCGCTCTCTGCTGCTGCTGCTCTGGGAAGAAGTGGCTGAGCCGGCCGGTCCTGGAGAGCCACACCTAGATGATGTGAGGTCTTATAGTTTCAGTCCAACTGTTACCGCCCCCTTCAGCGCTCACATGCAACCAGGCAGACAAACACTGACACACACACACCCACACTCACACACACACACACACACACAATCAGTGCCCTCCCCTCCCCTGAAGGGAAAGAGAAACCACAGGGCGGAGCTCCGGCTGCAGACGAGCGAGTCGACCAACAGAGGTGTAGAGTTGCATTCCTGCGCATGCATTGTGTTTGATCAGCGACTGAAACTCGCTGCACTTCAGTCGTGTTGACTCCTGTTTACTCACCTCTCTGACGAGGTCACTCCGTCCATTGTTGCTGCTCTGACTCTGCAACTCTGACAACAAGAAGTTTATCTCCATGAAACTGAGGAAATCATCAGCGTCTGTTCAGCTGCTTCCTCTCCTCATGGCACATTCCTGCTGCTCCACAAAAAGAAAAAAAAAACCCAAATGGAAAATCCAATGAAAACCAGAGAGATGAAAGAATGAGAGGAACCGGAGGAGGAGGAGAAGAAGAGCAGACGGCGCCCCCTGGTGACAGAACCACAGAGACAGAACCAGAGGAAAAACCTCCAAAAGAGACATTTACCAGCTGGATCCTGATCACAGTAACAGGCTGCATCATGTGACCAATCAGGAGGGTCATCAGCCAATCAGAGGCTACGATTTCACCTGCATCTGCCACATTGATCTTTTATTATGTAAATAATCTAAACCTTTATGGCAGTGTATAGGCCATTTTTGTTTGTTTACTATAGCTACTTTTATATATATAAAAAAAAGTGCCTGGTCAAAAAGAAAAAGTGAATTATTTATGCAAATTCCATGTGGTTTTTGTTTTGTTTGTCTGTGCTCTGATGGTTTTGCTTGTTGTCTAAATATGAAATGTGTCTTGTAAGGCTTTATAGGCTTATAGGCCTTCATTAGTGCATGACACTTTTAAATAAATATAAATTCAGTTCAGTTCAATTCTAAACCTTTATGTGTTTCAATGATTTAACTGAATTTATTAGTGTAACATCTTAAATAAAATGTACAAACAACAACTGGTGACTAACTATATGAAATATATATGAATGTCACAGATTGCAAATAGATTAAAACTGGGTGTGGTGCAGGTCGGCTACGCAGTGACGTCTTGGTGTAACTGACCTGTGTACATACAGACGTCTCTCTGACTGACTTCCTGTGACTCTACAACCTGTTTCTTTTTCTTTTGGGACTTTGTAATCTGTGTATTTTATGTTTGACATAAACCTAAATTAGCCTTTATGCCTAGTATTAATAACTTTTTCTCTTTGTTCATTTTTGTCTAGTCTGTTCTGCTGCCCCCTGGTGGTGAAAAAAAGATAAATACAAATAACACTTTATTATATTGTTCATTCGTACAGTTTATTGTTGTATGTATGGGTGTTTTTTAAGTTAGAAAGCTTTTATTCTAAATGTGTGAATAAGAGCAACAGGATGTTTTTCTTGGTGTGAAACAGTTTGAATCGGGTCTGAAGTTGTAAATGTTTAATGTCCATCAGAAAACAACGTGACGTCGGTGGATGTTTGGATTATATGAGACATAGAGGTGAGAAAACAATGTTGATAATAATAATAATAATTATTATTATTATTATCATATATATAAAATAAAAACACAGAGACTCGTCTGTGTTCTGGTGACGAGGACGTGGACGAGGACACACAAACAAAAATCATCACTAAAGTCCAGGAGAACTGGAGCCGGTCTCACCGAGCAGGTTCATGGGAAAATAGACGTCAATAATGGTTTAATGTCTGAATATTATTCTATCTATCTATTATCTATTCATGATTTTTATTTTCATTTTAGTTTTGACAAATGAGATGTTTTTAAATGTTCAGTGGTTTTGTGTCTTTTTGTTTTCCTGTTGCTGCTCTTCATCTGTCGTCGTTGTGCTTAGTGTGACCTCGTCGCTCGCTGCAGCAGGACAGAGCTGAGACAGTGAAACAGACCCCAGGTCAGTTTAACTAACTAACTAATTAAATCCGATCAAGCGTTTTGATTGGGTGACTTTGTCTTTGTGCAGCTTGTTCAGTTAATACAATCATTGTTTTCATTTTGTCCTGGTTAGTAGAACTTCAATCTTCAGGCGTCGTGTCCGCGGGGTCGAACCCGCAGGTCGACGCTCGGCGCCAGAAAACGCAGCCAACGCAGCCGACGTTTGTGCTTTTAGAGTCACTAAAGTCTGAGGCGTCGGCGCCGTTGTGTGGTCACTGCACCCCCACCAGCTCTGTGATGGGCGGAGCAAACACCATCAGCTCCTGGTACTTATGGAAGAAGAGGCTGAGGCGGGACAGGTAGCTGTCCTCCTGGTACGGAAGCTGCTTCTCCGTCAGATACCGGGACACCACCGGCTTCACCTGCACACGAACACAGTGTTCACGGTGAAAAACAATCATTCTGTTCATTATTGTGGTTTATAACAGTGGTTCTCAACGTGGGGTCCTTGAGAGATCTGAAGGGGGTCCCCAATTTATTTCTTGAAATTTTACCACTTTTTCTAGATTTTTTTTTTCCAAACTTCCTTGATTTAGAAATTTTACCACTTTTTTTTTCAAGAATTTGTTTTACTTTTTTTTATTTTTTACTTTTTTTTTGTGAGAATTTTTACCACTTCTTCCTCAGAATTTTTTTTTTGAGCGTTCACAGTGAAAAACAATCATTCTGTTAATTATTGTGGTTTACAACAGTGGTTCTCAACGTGGGGTCCCTAATTTATTTCTTGAAATTTTACCACTTTTTCTATATATTTTTTTCAAACTTCCTTGATTTAGAAATTTTACCACTTTATTTCAAGATTTTTTTTAAACTTTTTTTATTTTTTACTTTTTTGTGAGAATTTTTACCACTTCTTCCTTAGAATTTTTTTTTTTGAGAAATTGGACCACTTTTTTCTAGAAATTTCTCTAAAATATTTCCAAAAATTCACGCCATTGGCCCTAATTTAAAAGTACAGAAAAGTAATGTTCTTCAGCCTCAGAACACATTTGTGTGTTTCTGGTGTTTACTTCTAAATTTGGTCCAATGGGGGTCCGTGGTCTAATTTGTGCCAATTTAGGGTCCTTGATGTACAAAAGATTGATAACCACTGGTTTATAAAACATCAGAAAACATTGAAAATGATCTAAAACGTCAGTGTTTTTATATTAAACTTCACATTTCAATCAGTAAAAGCTGGAAATTTACACAAAACAAACTGATACATTATTTAAAGTAAGATTTCAGATTTTTTGTTTCATATCATTGATCAAAGCTTTTGTTTTTATCCTGCAAAATGTTATTGTGACTGTAAAAAGATTAGTTCAGATTATTTATAAATCATTCCTACAATTCCCATAATGCACTACATGTTTCCAAACCTCAGAACAGTTTCCTCTCAGTGAAAAAAAAACGTGCAGAGGAACTGAAGTTAATCATTAAACGGAGCGACGGGATGTTTCTGCAGCTCACAGAGGTTTTGTTGTAACTCATTAACATAAAACACATGAACTTCCTTATTTCGTTGTCTCTGCTTCTGCAGGATGAACTGATCTGCACAGGGAGACGTTTCCCTCGGCTGCCAGAAGAGGGCGTGATTTCAGTAGAAATAGTTAGAGAACCAGTTTAATTTAATGTTGCAGCAATTAGAACAAAATAATCAATACCTGCAGGGATCACTTTATAATGATAATGAAAAATAAAATAAAAATAAATAAATGTCTGTCATCACAACAACACTGTAAAAACAAACATGTTAGATACAGATCCATCAATCAGTGCAACGTTTTTACTCAGAATATCCAAGAAAAAACAGATAATTACTGTTTCTAAGTCACTTATTATATCATCTTAAAGGGATAGTTCAACATTTTGGCAAATTGGTCCATCACCATAATCCCTATAGTAATAGCAGTAGGTTCGTTACCTTTAATTGTTGGTGCAAGCTATTTTTAGAACGGCGGAGCAGAGCCGTGAGCTGCTCAGAGCTATGCTATGGATGGACGCTATGCAATCCAACAACTCCACAACGCTCTGGTGGACAAGTTGTGACCTGCACATTCACCACGCTATGAGATAATAACACAACGTTACCACACAGAGTTGTTTTAGAGGGAAATTCATGCAAAACCTCTGATGCACGTTGCCTTCAGGGACAGTTTTTCATCAACAGTCTCTGTATTTGTATTTTATCTATATTAACTCATTCACTGCCATTGACGATTATAATCGTCAATCTATTTAGTAACGCCCACTGCCATTGACGATTATAATCGTCAATTAGGCTTTTTAATGCGGGGGGCTGGGGAAGGGTCTGGTGCAGCTTGTCAGTTAAGATCAGGCTTGTAAACTATTTTAGTAAAGTTTTATAACCCTAAATCAACAGCAGGTGGCAGCAGCGAGTCTCTGGATGAGTAAAAGATGAGAGGAAGTTATCCGGTTTGGGGGGGAAATGGCGAGGCGGAAGGCGGACCTGAGGTCATGGATGTATTATGAGGTACAGGCATCACTAGCACAGAATACGTCCATGGCTACAAGCTAGCGATTGGTGAGAGTTTGAGACGTGGAGATAGTGCGAGCACTGTCGCAAAGACGAGGGATGTTTTTTTCTGCGTTATAAACTTTGAGGCGGCCGCCGCGCTGACGTTGTCTGACGCCGCGCTGGGATCTTGAATCTAATGCGGGCTACGGTAGCTCTGCTCCGCGGCGGCGGCGGTGTGTTCAACTCGGCTCAACTCGACAGCAGCAGGAGTGTTTGATTTCTACTCGGGGTCGGCCAGCAAGATGCCGTTGATGCGCGGCTTGTTCCATGCTGTTGGTGTGCCCGCGGGGGCGGGGCGCACTGTGGCTTCGCTCCAGTCGTGGTGCCGAGTACGCATCCACCGGCGCAGAGCGCGGAGAGAGAGAGATAGAGAAAGAGAGGAGAGAGAGAGATAGAGAAAGAGAGGAGAGAGAGGAGGAGACGGAGACGGAGCTGCAGCTGCTGTGAAGCCGGTTCAGTGGGTCAGCGAGGTCTGGGTCTCTCCTGTTCTATAACCCGGCTAGATCTCCCTGTATATTCAGAGTTTCATCCTAAACTCGGCTATAAAAGCTGGATATGTGCAAATAAATAGTTATTTTGCCATCACAAGCCTTTTTTTCAGTGTTGTTTTCGTTGTTCTATAGAAGTGAACAACTATTCAGATGTTTGAGGTGTCACTGGAACAAAAAAAACATGGAGTAATAAGTTATTAGTCTCCATTCTGCTTCTCTGCAGAAAAAGCTTGTTTTCTCAGTTTTTTGGTCAAAATATGGTGTTTTTGCTGAAACAACCCTATGTTCTACTGCTGATTTCTAAACAACCGAGCAGGCTAGAAACAAACTTTTTTTTTCTGGTGAAAGAAGAAAGTCTACACTTTATTTAGAGATGTTTATTGTTCATGTACTCATAAAACCCAATACTCTGTGAGTCTTGACAGTTCAGTCAAAATCCTCAAAAATGGCTGGCAGTATGGGCGTCTCTTTTCTGAAAATGGCTGGCAGTCAATGAGTTAAATCAATAATTAATCAATTATAGCGACGTTTGCAACATGTGAGTTTCTCTCTAACGTCTCAATTCAAGAATCCGTGTGTCGTAAAACGAGCTGGAAGCAGATAACACAGGTCCTGTTTGTTTGTTTGTCCTACCTTCAGACACATGTTATCAGACAGGAAGGGGAAGAGGTGATGCTCCACGTGGCAGTTGATAAGCGAGTGTCCAAAGATCCAGTCCAGCACCGGGTTACGGGGCAGGTTCAGGACCCCGTGGGTCATCTGGTAGATCCTCTTGGGCCGGCGCGTCGGGGAGAACATGGGCAGGCCGATGTGCTGCAGAGGACACGGTCAGAAAAGGGTTCAATAAATTAGATATAGATATAATCATTTTATATTTCTTTTATTTATGAAATACCGACTCGCACATTTTTTATTCAGTGTTTTTAAAGCCCCAGTGTGTAACTTATTTGTCTGTCTGACGTCTGCCTGATTTCACGTGAATGCAACATCAAGAATATGCAACCGCACCGCTAGATGGAGGGAATTCCTACATATTATACCTTTATTTATTTTGTACTATTTATACACTTTTTTCTTGCATTTGTTCTTTTTATGTTTGAGGAACCTGCTCGGAGGCCACCCAAAGTTTGTTGTTTTTACACAATGACAATGAAGAGTCTATCCGGTCACTGAGTCTATAGGACTCGGTGACCTTTTCCACACCAGGATCGTGGGTTGTTTTTTATTTCCCAGGTGCAGTAAATCAAGAAGCAGGTCAAATCAAACAGGATTCCACTTCCCTGAGCTTTAATTTCTCTGTTTGTTTGTTTGTTTGGCCTGGTTCATAAAGGAGCTCAGCTCAGCAAACACAGTGTTTCCTAACAAGACACTGAAGCAAAGGTTAGAAAGCAGAGGATCATTAAGTTCAGGAGGAACAGAGATAGGACGACGGCCAACAACAGCAGAGCGGAGCGGACAGGACAGGTTTTCAGTTTCACCCTTTCACCTCCTCCTCCTCCTCCTCCTCCACTTCACATCAAGAACCTGTGATTTCTAATCCAGCTCTGCACACTTTGATCAGAACAATGCACAATGAGCTGCAGGACTCAGGCTCCATGTGGGAAAATCATGCATGAATTGTTCCTTTTTATCCCTTTAGTGCAGCGGCCGGTCCGATCCATGAGAAACACAATGATGCATTCAAGTCCAAGTTTCTCTATGGGTCGTTTTCTATCTGGGGCGGGGGACACAGCGAATCTCTGAGAGGTGAACACACTTTTATCTTTGAATAATTATCTTTACAAGCTTCCTGAAAGTAATGAAATGAGTTTAAGTCTTTAAACACAAGCTGCAACGCATGCAAATGAGTCACTATAGCAAAAATGTCAACTCTATTTTCACTTCACTGCTGTTCGCTTGTTTGTTCTCTTATTTTCTCTTTATTTTCAGCTGTGCACTGATAATTGTGTAGCCACTGATTGTTATTTGTCTTTATCTTGTTATTTTCTTGTAGTTATTGCAAAAAGCAAAACAGTAAATAAATGAATAAATGTGGAAGTAAATCAAAATAACACATACCTAGTGATGCATGTTGAGATTATTAGCATTTAGCTCAGTGCAGTTTCAAAGAACTGCTATTGTAACATGTTCAAGCAGCCTCATAACATAATATAATAACACCTGTTGATGCTGACGTTGGCTCATAAACGATAGAGAATCTAATAATCATCACATTAGAGACAGATTTGTTTTAGAGACAAATGCAGAACTACATTCCAGACGCGGCTGCTGGGCGGAGGGATTTCAAAAGCACAAGTAGTTCAGAGTGTTTGCTTCATGTGTCATAGTGTTACGTAATGTTACATGATTATCTCATAGCGTGGTGAATGTGCAGGTCATAACTTGTCCACCAGAGCGTTGTGGAGTTGTTGGATTGTGTATTTGACTTCATTGTTTTCACTGAGCAGCTCACGTCTCTGCCCCGCCGATCTCAAAACAACATGCACCGATAATTAAAGGTGATGATAAATGTTGAACTATCCCTTTAAGATTCATGCTAGTTGGGGTGAAATGCATTCTTTCATTCTTTCATTCATTCTTCCATGTGCCGAGTGCAGCGACGCCTGCAGCAGGTTTTTCCTCACCTGGAAGATGTTGACGTGGATGTACGGCACGGAGAACATGGCCCTGCAGACCAGCATGCAGAGCAGCGCGCTGAGGGGCGACGTGAAGCCGGACACGTGGATCAGCAGCCAGTACTGCGAGTACAGACCCAGAGCCACCATCAGGACGGTCCGCGCCACCAGGGCCGCAGAGTGTCCTTGGAGGTGAGCTGTGAAAACACGAGAGGCAAAGAAACCGAACCATCACACCGCGCCGCGAGGACCAAGTGACACCTGAGTGACGGAGACGAGGTGACGCAGCTGGAAGAGTCACATGAGCCGGAGGAATACACTGCAAAAATATTATTTCTATCTCTTATTTCTAGTCAAGTCTACTTATTTCAAGTGAAAATTTGTTTAAAACAAATGAAAACGGTCTAAAAACAAGTTAATTTTTAGGCGATGAGTCTTATTTTAAGTGGAAAAAGATTAGTTTTGACTAAAATTGAGACATTTTCACAAGAAATGAGACAAAATTCTTGGAAAAATGTTGAGTTTTTGCAGTGTATTTGTCTTATTTCTAGTCAAAATGTAATTTCTAGCCAAAATAAATCTGATTGCACTTAAAATAAGACTCATCATATTTTAAAAAGCAGCTTGTTTTTAGACACTTTTTACTTTTTTCAAGCAAATTTTCCACTTCTCTGACAGTGGAGCAAGTTTTTCTTTGTTATTACAAGCACAAACATTTTTTTTCTACTTATTTCAATTGAAAATTAGTTTGAAACATGTGAAAATGATCTAAAAACAAGTTAATTTATAGGTGATGAGTCTTAATTTAAGTGAAAAGAGTTTAGTTTTGACTAGAAATTAGACATTTTGACAAGAAATAAAACAAATATTCTTGGAAATATTTTGAGTTTTTGCAGTGTACGAGAGTAAACACCTGCACCGTGTGTGTGTATCTCTTACCCAGCGCCACCAGCGGAGTGATGACGGGGACGGAGAGAGGAGCCAGGAACAGGTAGACGGAGCGCGGCAGGAACGGCGCCTTCCACACGCTGGAGTCTCCCAGTCCGATGACGTTGGTGTGAGCGTGATGCATCTTGATGTGGCCCTGCACGCCGGCCCTCGCCGAGAACGAGCCGCAGATCTGACAGCCAGACGAAAACCCATCCATCAGTGATGCATAAAACAAAACAAAAAAATCAATGCAAAAGCAAGAAACTCAATACTGGCATCGACCCGCTTCATCCCAGTTTGATGGTTTTGTTCCATCTGCTTCAGCTCATAACAGGGAGCAGTGAAGGTCACGGCAGCTCCTTTTTTCCAGTAAATACCCACATCCCAACTCACAGGTTCATAAGTTCACTGAACAGTTATTACGCACTAGGGTTGCAAAATTCCGGGAATTTTCAAAGTTGGAAACTTTCCATGGGAATTAACGGGAATTTATGGGAATTAACGGGAATTAAAGGGAATAAATCGGAAATTTACAAAATTGAAGGTTGGCCCTTAACAGGGAACTTTAATATAGTTGGAGAAAATATATTGTAGCATCATCTTGGCTAAAACAACCAGATTTAATGCAAGCAACTTGAATATCTCTGCTATTCCATGCACACTGCTTCCTGCAGGGCTGTTGGCCAACATGCACTGCTTCCTGCAGGGCTGTTAGGCCAACATGCACTGCTTCCTGCAGGGCTGTTAGGCCACGCCCCCTACATGCACTGTGCATTCCTCCATCACATGCACAGATGATTCCTTGAACCCTGGAGGCCACACTTTTGAGCCCAAAGCACAATAGGAGGGCTCCTTTCATTTAAAGGGACAACCAGGAGTTTTTGAAAGCAAAGTGTGTTCACACTACATTTCCCATGAGCCTCCGTGCACGGTGAAATTCTTGGACCAGCGCAAGACAGACAAACCATAAACGGTGATTTGGTGACATTATTCCCATAACCCACAGGGCAGCATCCGCAAAACCAAAACTAAGAAATGCTGGGCGACCCGACCACTAAATAATAACAAAACAACGTTAAAGACAAGATTTTTTTTTGATACAGTTTGTTTCAATTACCCCCAATTTCTAGTTAATTCCCATAAATTCCCAATAATTCCCATAAATTCCCATAAATTCCCATAATTCCCGTGGAAAATTTCCAATTTGGAATATTTCCAAAATTCCCCAGCTTAATTTTCCATGGAAAGTTTCCGGAAATTTACCGTTAATTTATTGGAAATTTTCCATCCTTTGCAACCCTATTACGCACTCATGTAATATCCTGATCTGCACGATGAGCCTTCACTCCTGCAAATAGTTTTTTCCGAGGTTTTTATCAGTGTATGTATGAAATTACTTTAATAAGTTACAGTAAGCCATTCGTCATTTCTCCATCAATCAATCAATGGCCTCTCACCTCGATGAAGAACACGGCCCAGACCTTGGCCCAGGCCTGGGACTCGCTCAGCGACCCGTGGCTGGCCAGATGCGTCCCTTTGATGGTGATGACGCCGTGAGCGACGCCCATCAGCAGCACGCCGGCCGAGAACCACAGGAGCCGAGAGGAGGACAGCAGCAGGAAGGCTGCGACACACGGAAAAACAGTGACCATCGGTTACTGATGATGACTCGACCGCATAGCAACAGGACAACATCACCACAGAGACACAGATTTAAGACATGTGCATACTCCAGAGAAATGTTTTGTTTTGTCACGGTGGCTTTCAAACTTCACGAGACCCTCAAGTGCAGGATTTCACACAATAGTTGTCGGACACCATGCAAGAAAAAAAAAAGTTCTGCCCAGTTGATGAAGAACAAGATGCAAGAAAAGAATGACATCATCGTTTTCTTCATGTATTCATACTGTACATATTTGTTTTCTGTTCCACTTTTAAATGTCTAATACATTTCTGAATGTGAGTTGACGTGTAAATATCTTCTCTGATGTCTTACAGTTTAAGAATTAAAGGAATAGTTCACCAAAAAATGAAATTCAGTCATTTTTTTATTCCTCAAAGTGCATCTGGAGACCCGGGAGGCCGGTTCCTAGTCCAACATAAACTTTACATGAGAGTAATAGAGCCCAACACAAACATTTCCGTCAGTTTTTGGCTCTTTGCAGTTCATAATTGGCTATTTGTTGTTGTTTTTTTAATCTCTTTGTGTATTTTTTGCAGTGTTTCGTGTCTCCTCTTGGTCGTTTTGTGTGTATTTGTGTTTTCTAACTGCAGCCCTTTGACTTTTAATAACAAACACAGTCACAGTCTTTTCCTCCAGAGGCTCTGGTCCACACGACCTTTGACCTCTCCGGCCCTTGGGCCTGCGCCCGGTCGGCCGGTTCACGTCTTCATCCATGAGAAACACGGCCAAATGTGGAGCAAAGTGTTTAACCAACAGAGCTGAGTGACTAAGAGCAAACAGAGCTGAGTCTCTTATCTGTGAGCAGCAGGTGGACAACAGAAACCTTATCCGCCCGTGGACGTCGGGGGTGTTCCTGCATGATGACATCACTACGGACCGTTTTTATTTACATGTGTTTGTTGTTTTCCAGAGGATCAAACTGAATTCTTTGGATTTTCTTTATCACTTTATCCTGCAGTGAACTTTTACCATCTGATCGTTCAGGCAAATATTTATACAAGCAGCTTGGCGATAAAATGACCTCAGAGAGCGATCACATTAAATAATTCATGATGTGCAGAATCTCTGAGGCTTTATTTAACTCAGATAACCCAGTGAAGCTTCTCTGGCCTCCACAGCAGGTTTTAGGTGACATGTTTTTCCTCCTAACGCAATAAAACTCTGCTCCACCACCACCTCCCGACTCCTGTTTCTATAAGCAGCCTATTTGAAGGCGTTAAATCCAGAAGCTCAGTGATAAACAATAACAGACGCCACCGCCACCGCCGCTGCCGCCGCCACCACGGCCTCAGTGTCTCCCTGCAAATAAATTCAACCGCAGGAGTCGGCGTTTCTGCATCAGGAGTAAAAAAAATTAAGCCAATTAAAAAGCTGCAGCTGCTACGTCAACACACATCAACAAGTCTGGGTTAGAAGCTGCAGGCAGGTGTCCATGCTGTTAATGCTGCTGCTGCTGCTGCTGCTGCTGCTGCTGCTGCTGCTGCTGCCGCCGCCGCTGCTGCCGCCGCGGGAAGCTGTCGCTCCCAGTGATCGGGTGACACGAGGCACAATGGACACCGGGGCCTAATTGAGGTCAGTGGTTGACCGCCACCACCAGTGACCCAGATACCCCAGGAATCATGGGATACATCAGTGGTGTGTAGTCTTATTAGTTGCAGTACTGCTTTTTAGTTAGTTCAGCTTTTGGTCCACAGATTTCTCTGGAATCTTTTTACCACAATTTCTAGAATTTTTTAAAAAACTGTTTTGTTTTTTGAGAAATTTTACCATTTTTTCTAGGATTTTTTTAAAAACTTTTTTTTTTTGTTTTTCGATCTTATTTTTTCTAGATTTTTTTTTTTTTACTTTTTGTTTCCTGAAAATTGTTTACTTTCTAGAAATGTTTTAACGTTTTAGGAGAAATTGTACTTTTAAACTTTTTTGGGGGGAGAAATTTCTAACATTTTTTTCTAGGGAATTTTTAACTTTTTAAAAAAAAAATTACTATTATTTTTTTTAGATCTTATCATTTTTTCGAGAATTTTCTTTTTTTTTAAACTTTTTTTTTTGTTTACCACTATTTTCTAGAAATGTTTTAACGTTTTGGGAGAAATTGTACCACTTTTTTTTTTTCCAGAAATTGCCCTTCAATATTTCCAAAGATTTGCGCCTTTTTCTTGAATTCATTTATTTATTTTTAGATCTTATCAGTTTTTTCTAGATTTTTTTTTTACTTTTTTATTTTTTTCCTGAAAAATGTTTTAACCTTTTAGGAGAAATTGTAGCCTACCACTTTTTTCCAGAAATTGCTCTACAATATTTCCAAAAAATTGCGCCATTGTCCCAAAAATTAACATACATTGACTAAAAAAGTAATGTTCTTCAGTCTCGGAACAAATATTTGTGTATTTCTTGTATTTGCTTCAAAATCTTGTCCAACAGGGATCCGTGGTCTAATTTGTTGATGTAAAAAACTGGCATAGACTATAGTTAGATAGCCTTGTTGTAGTGAGTATAGCCTACTGAAATATTAATGCCTTTTCAGTGGGTATACATGAGTATCACAGACTACACCACGACTAGATGAGGGTGAGAACAAGCTGCAGAGAAATTCTTTTACAGATTTCTTTGTCTCTTCTTCTTCTTGTCATTTAATAACCTGATAATTCAATAATGCAAACAATCATTAACTGATGAGTAACAATGTCACCTTGAGCTGCTTCCTGACAGTTCATAGACTTAATGAATCAATAGTCGTGTCCTGTGCATTCAGATGAAACTAGTATGTTTATGGGTAATAACGCTGCAGCAGGACGGAGGACAGAGGACTCCCCCTCTCCCTGGTCCCATGCAGCAGCGGTGTGAAGTTTTCCGGGACTCTTACCTGGAGGCAGACAGAGGAACGCCGCTGCCAGGATGCTGCAGTCGATCCCCCTCCTCTCCCACCAGCTGCTCTCCTTCACCATCTTCTGCACCATCTTCGTCAGCTCCATCATCAGCGTCTCTCTCTCCACCTCGTCCGCACCTGCTTCTTCCTTCTTCTTCCTCTTCATGTCCTGCTCTTCTCCTCCTCCTCCTCCTCCTGCTGCTGCTCTCCTCTTCACCGACGTCTCCTCCTCACCCCCGGCTCCTTCCCTCCACTCCTCCGGTACGTTCTGCATGTCGGCTGCACTCAGAGGAGAGTAAAAGTCACCATGCGTTATATGCATGTGTGTGTGTGTGTGTGTGTGTGTCGTCCTGCAGGCTGCCGGCTGCTGAGCGCTGCACAGTCCACAGGTCAAAGTTAGCATTGCGAAAGTCCTTATTGGCTTGAAGCATTGTCAGAGAAGCCCAGCCCCTTTCCTGCTTTATACTTCAAGAGCCTGGTGGTGGAACCTCCTCCTCCTCCTCCTCTTCCTCATCTCTCTTCCTCTTCCTCTCTTCTTTCCCCCCTCCGTCAGCTGACTCCCGATGCAGCAGAGGAATTCAGCTCTCTGTCCCGTGGCACCAACATGTAAAGCTGCTGCCATGTCATGTTATGGATCCAAACATGCAGCTGCTCAGCTCGGACTCGCCTGCCCTCCCTCTCTGGTGTCTCATACATTGTGCATGTTGTTCACCCCCCCCCTCCCTCCCTCTCCTGTGCTTCTTTGTGTCAGCTCTTCTCCCCCCCCCCCCCCCCATCTCTGTAACCTTGGCAAACGTCCTGGGAAAGGAGAGGGAGAGGGAGAACAAGAGTGGGGTTGGGGGGCTGAGAGAAGTGGATTAACAGTGACTGTTCAGTTGTTTCTTCACTGGGGGAAGGTTCACACTGCAAAACTCCAAATATTTGCAAGAATATTTGTCTCATTTCTTGCCAAAATGACTCATTTCTACTCAAAACTAACCTCTTTTATACAGTTTTCACTTGTTTCAAACTAATTCTCAGTTGAAATAAGAAAAACTTGCTCCACTGTCAGTTTCTACTTATTTAAAATGGAAAATTTGTTTGAAAAAAGTAAAACGTGTCTAAAAACAAGCCACTTTTTAAATGTGATGAGTCATATTTGAAGTATAATGAGATTTATTTTGACTAGAAATGACATTTTGACTTGAAATAAGACAAATATTCTTGGTGAGATCTTGAGTTTTTGTGGAGGAGGAGGAGATGCTGGAGCAGCAGGAATGTGCTCTGAGTTTGTGTGGTGCGTTCATGTGTCAGTGCAGGTGAGAGGAAATGTGAGTTGTGCATATATATCTGGTGTCAGTGCAGTTTTTTCCCCCCCTCCTCCTCCCTCCTCCCCCCTCTCTGGACAGAGGCCAGTGTCTCTGGGCTGGAGGCCACGCCGGCTGCAGAGTGCTCTTTAAAAGATACACTCCCGCTGCGGCTGCGGCTGCTGCTGCTAATGTGTGTGTATTTATTTTTTCCTCCAAACGAGAGGGGGAACATACGAACAGCAGGCGGTCTGACAGCTCGGCTTACATCCTCCCACACACACGCGCGCTTAATCGTCGACCCTTTTTGTCCAGAGGAGGACACACATTAAAGGCATAAAAGAGCTGCAGAAACTCTCAGGATTCAATTTATTCTGTTAAAATCACCCAAAAAAGTGTCATCAGCTTCTTAAATAAATCAGATTTGATACTTTTCTTTGTTTTATTTTATAATAACATGAATATTTTTTATATATTTTTGTACTTTTTGACTCAAAGTTGGACAGAGGAGGAAGAAGACGATGTTTTACTTTAGTAAAAGCTCAAATGGTAAAACATAATTACCATATTTTATAATAATAGATGTGAAGCTGGAGCAGATTGTAATGACCTCTGAGATCAATAAAGTTTTAAATAATACATACGATTATTAGTTGGTTTCTCATCTGAATCTGCAAAATAGACAAAGTTATCAAACAACTGTGTTGGAATAAAAAGCAAGTAGAAGTAGAAGCAGCCAATAATAGAAATAACCAAATTCACGAGTACAAGTACATCAAAAAAGTACTCATGAGAAGGTATTTAGTTACTTTTAACCAATTCTCTTTGTCACTGATATTTTAAACTTAATAATTTATAATAAAAGCAGCAGAAGCCTCACTAGTAGTTTGGTTGTGTCACAATAAAGTCACACAAAACAACATTAATTTTCACCTTATTTTAATAAAAGATAATTATGACTGTGGGGATGATTATTACAAAAACAGAACATAAAAATGTACATTCATGCACAGCCATTCTCTCCAGAGACTTCCAGTGAGATAACAGTGTTACCTCACACACAGGAACGCTCCCATTGTTTCTACTGTTGCAACAGAGTTTGCACAGAAGGGCGAGTTTCATCCATCATAAATGAACAGTCGCCACAGTGTATGTGCCACGGAGTAAAATAACATGTTTAAAGTAAGAAAACTGTACAACAGAGACACAATTACCATCATTCATTAATATGTTAATTAATCCAGTATGGAAACAGTAACAGTGTGTCTCCATGTGTCTGTTAATGTGGCAAAGTTTAGCTGTAAAAAGTTTATTTCCTTATTCCAGGGAGTAATAACATCACATTAAATATGTATAAACACCTTCACTGTGACTTCATCCTGTGAATGAGGAGTCGAACTAACACTATGTGTGACTACGCTGCCATAAAAATGTGTCATGAAATATTAACGCAGGTGTCATGCTACTAAAATGACGTCGAGGCTTCTGGCTCTGAAGCTTCAGCTCGTTGTGGCAGAAAACGGCCACTAGATGGCGCCGTTCAGCCAGCGAACAGGTGAGTCGCTTCTGTTGCTCCCACACGCGGGTGTTTTCAGGTGTTGTGGTTGATCAGCCCTCAGCTCGGGTTGGAGCAACTTTTGAAGAGTTTGATCCAAATGTCTTGATTTCAAAATCCAAATCCGTGTGCCCTTTGTTCTTTCGTTTCTCTGTTTCAAAACAAAAACGGAAAAACGGAAAAAAATGGGAAAATGAAAAATCAAAATATTTAAAATCCGGTTTCTGCGAATTACTTTTTTTTACATAGAACCGATTGGTCTACATTTAATTTAATAATTAAAGAATACAACGGGGAAATTCAGTGTGACATGCTTGGTTTTTCGGGCACGTCCGCGTCGCAAAGCTCCATGCTTCTCTCAGGTGTTGAGTCAGACCCGGTTTTATAGCCCTGTTACTCCCCCCACGTCTGTTTCTTTTTTGTTTTGTTTTTTTGTTTTTGTTTCAAAACAAATAAACAGAAAAACAGACGCATTTTTCTGTTTTTCTGATTTTTTTTTAAACAAAAGAACGAAGGGTACACGGATTCCAATCCAATACCAGGGAATATGATTCCTACGCTCATGATCCCAACTGATACTGATACAGCTTATTAAAATGTGTCAGAAAAAATACTAATACTTTGATGAATCCATCACGAGAAGGTCATTCACTGTAGATTTAGGTTCATCACTAACGACAGTCCGGTTCGTTTCCTCCGATGCAGCAGCTTACCTCGTGTCTTGGGTTTATCTGCTGTGAGTGGAGCTTCTTTTTAAAAAATAAAGCATGATTTCTCCACACTGACCTTCACAGCTCAGTGTCTTCGATGGCTTCTGGTTCGTCCAGCGTGTCCAGGCGTCTCTTGCAGGCGTCCAGCAGCTTCTTCCTGGGGCCCAGCGGGATGTGGATGCCGGTGAGGTCCTGATCCGAGCAGAGCAGCAGAGCGGCCAGGTCGATCTTCTCCCTCCTGAAGATGGACATGAACTCGCCGAGGCTCTGCGCGGCCAGGAACGTCTCCAGAGGACTCGACTCCGGCTCCATCATGTCCTCGTCCAGCTCCACGTCGGCCTCCTCCCACGGTAACTCCTGCAGGTTCCTCTCCTGCAGGCTCAAGGCGCTACCGATGCTGTCCTCGTCGAAACTGGGCGAGCGTCGCGGCAGACGTCCGCGCAGGCGAACGTTAGGCGCCCGACCCACCGGTTCGCTCCCGGCGACGCTGCCTTCGTCCCGTGCCCCGATCCCGAACATGCCCCCGGTCATATAGTTCCTCCTGAACACCATGGTGCCGAGTCCCGGGCGGGTGAACAGGGAATCCCGGCCGGAGTCGGCGCTGATCTCCGAGTACGCCGCTTCGTGGAGGCCCGGGTCGCTCATGGCACGGGAGATGGTGTCGGCGTCGTCGTCGTCGTCGTGGGGGAACATGTCGCGTATGTTGAGGCGCGACCTCTCCTTGGGGTTGGCGTAGGTGCCCTGTTTGAGGAACATGACGTCGCTGCCGAGCTGCAGGCCGGACAGCGAGCGCACGCTCTTCCTCCCGTCCTCGTAGATCTTGAACGTCCCGTCGACCTGCTTCTTCTTCTCCAGCTTCTTCTGGATCTTGGCCTTGCCCTTGGCGGTGGAGTGCAGAGTGGCCTGAGAGGAGAGTACGTTTAAAAATCAATCAAACATCAACTACAGATCATACAGAGCCGACGTCCTCCTGCTCCTCTGTTCCAATGGACTCAACCACAAAGTATGTGTGTGAGGAAGTCCTTCAACTGGTGGTTTTACCTTCTTAAACTAAACCAAACCAGACTTTATCTGTTGATGTGGCAGATATAGATATATATAGAACACAACTGGTTGGATCGCGTCAACCACCACCAGCTTAGCAGCTCTAATCCTATCCATACCTGTGGTTGTATCCCGAACAAGAAATTCATTTTTACCATGAACACAATCTTTCCAAACATAAGTAGTTTTGACTTTCCAAACTTCACCAGAGCTTGGCCCAGTTGGCATTTCCTTGTCTGTACAACTACAGTGTATAATTGCATGACAATAAAGGACAATCTAATCTAGGAATATCTACTTAATTGGGAGAAATGCTAGTTGGAGTCAGAAGGAGAAACTCTGTTGCTTCTATAACAAAGGCTTACAATGGTCCCCCAAACACCCGATCTAGTCAGTGAGGTCATAGGACTGAAAACCAGCGGAGCAGAAGCTGATCTTGGTTCTTTATCGTCGTCAACATTAAAGGGATAGTTCACCCAAAATTCAAATTTCACTCATTATCTACTCACCCTCATGTCGACTAAGAGCTGTGAGAGTTTTCAGAGTCCTCCGTTCCTTCTCTGAGTTACAGGGGGTCCACGCAGCAGGATTTGTCCATATAATGGTTGTCAATGGACACCAGGTTTCTTTGTCTAAAAAGACACACCAACAAACATCCAAATACCTCCATACTGCTGGTCTGTAATGTTCCACTGGTCAGTGTAAATCACGTGAGAATTGCACTGACACAGGAAGAGCAGTGAACTGAGACACTGGGAGCTTCTGCTACAAACAAGCTTAAAATATAGACTTATTTAATTTTTTTTCGGAACAATTTCTCATGTCAGGGCTTCAATACAAGAGGGACATTACAGACGAGCAGTATGGAGGTATTTGGATGTTTTTTGGTGTGTCTTTTTGGACAAAGAAACCTGGTGTCCATTCACAACCATTATATGGACAAATCCTGCTGCGCGGACCCCCCGTAACTCAGAGAAGGAACGGAGGACTCTGAAAACTCTCACAGCTCTTAGTCCACATGAGGGTGAAATTTGAATTTTGGGTGAACTATCCCTTTAAGACAAAGACATTAAGTGGTAAAATCAAAGTCAACCAGACGACCAACGACTACTGCGGCCTGGATGAAGCCTTCAGAGACATTCAGTACCTGCGAGTATGGCATGTTGGAGGTGACGGTGTTGAACTTGCGGCTCAGCGTGCTGCCGCTGGTGTAGCTAGAGAAGCTAATAGCATCCAGGTTGTCCAAAGCCGCCGACTCCTTCATGAACTTCCTCTCCATTCGTTCTCGGTGCTTCTTCTGGAGCTTCGCGCAGTCTTTGATGCGGCGCTCCGCGGCACGGAAAGCCCGGTCTTTGAGTTTGCTGACCAGCTTTGGGTTGAGGGTGATCTGCTTGGCGGCGATGGAGTCCAAGTAGCGAACGCAGTCCATGTGGCTCTTGGTGGCGGCCATGTCCAGCGGGGTGTGGTAGTCGTTGTCCAAACACCACACGTTGGCACCGAAGGCCACCAGGAAGGACAGGCAGTTGTGGTGGCCGTTGGCAGCTGCCAGGTGAAGCGGCGTGTTCCCCCAGATGTCACATTTGTCCGGATCACCTCTGGAACAAGAGAGGACGAGAAGCCATGTTGGATCTCCAGTTTACAGTATTGTTCACTCGTCTTTCAGCCTAAAAAATTACCATCCTGATCTTAACTCTGAAACTTCTCCCAGCCTTTAGTCGACATTTGGTCGTTAATGGATTGTGTATTAATTTTTCATAGATAAGCCAGTTTTAACACCAAAGTTTGGGTTGCCAGGTTGTGGAAACATATTTCTATCTTTTTAAATCATTGGTGAGACTTCTCAGTTTATTATTCGTGTGTTTTATAATATTTATGACATTTTAAAGCGAGGACTCAGTTTGAATATGTGTGTCCTGTATAAATCTAAATGATTAGTTAGCGCCTAGATCAAAAGGTTTGCAGTTATAGATGGTAAATGTTGAAAAAAGTAATCAATAAAGGGGTAAATAAATCAAGTCAGCAGCAAAATGTATGTAAATAATCAGTTTATAGATTAATTTAAGTTTATAGTTGTCATTGCACAATGAAATTTCATTCGGCAGTCTCCTATAGCAGCAAAGAACTATTTTAAAGAAGTGTAAGGAATAAAAATAAAAGAAACAACATAATGCAAAATGTAGAATTTGCACGCGTATTAAGTGCAAAGTGCGAGTGTCAAATAAATAGTTATGCATCAACATGTTACAAACAGTTCATCATCAGTTCCAGATGTTGTTATGTTCGGACGGAGCCAGACCAACTGGGATGAACTCCTCTAAGCCCCGCCCCTTCCTGTGCCCCCCCTCGCCGCTGAGCCCTGATCAATAATTGAAGCGCTGCAGGTTAAACATGACAGAGGTGACTCTGCATTATTTATCCTCCACACCAGCTCCTTTTTTACTCAGACACCCAGAGACAAACCACAGGGCAGCATCGCCACCGCCGCCGGCGCCACCGCCTTCATCAGCTCAGAGTGACCCTGATTTCTGCTCCCGCCTGCAGCGCCACACGCTGGTGGAGTCTGAACGTGCAACACCACAGAGTAGAGCACAGAGCAAACTCAGCTTCAGGTCAGAGCGGGTCGTAGTAAACAGATCATATTCCAGATGAGGAATGTGTCACGGCGGTAACATGAAGGAGGAGGAGGAGGAGGAGGAGGAGGAGGAGGAGGAGGAGGAGGAGGAGGAGGAATCACACCTCGGTGTCTCTGTTAGTAACTCGACCATGTGCGACGCTGCCAGGAGCTGAGTCAGAGCGACACAGCAGCCGCTCGCCACCCTGCAGCTACACAACAACAACAACAACAACAACAACAACGACACACTGTTAACAGCAGAGTGTCGAGCTGCAGAACATCAACACTGGGTTTTACACCGACATGTTAACACCAACGTCGGTCTGCAGACTTTGTGTCAGTGCCAGGTCAAGAGAAATACCAACAACACCTGACGCCCTGTGACTATAATTAATATAATAATTAATATAATTTCATTATTGATCAATCTGCTGATTATTTTTCTAAATTAAATTATCAATTGGTTAGTCCCTGCATTTCTCTATTTCATATCTGTATGTTTTCATACTTTTTAATCAGATGTTGTGTCCTGTCAGCATCATAAATGTTGTGTTGCTACAGAGATGCAATGCATGAAGAAACATGTTTGTTTTGTTTGGTAACAGACCCAACAAACAACACAACATTACATATTTTGCAGCATCTTTTTACTTATTTTATCCAGATGAACTTCCTACTTTTAAGACTTCTTTTGTTAAATAAATTTAAAAAAAAAACGTTTTGCATGAAAACTCTGGATAAAAACTGGATATTTTAAACTCATCTCCTGTCAAATTCGCTAATGAATGAAAATAAATAAGTTATAAGAATAAGAAAAGCTGCCCGGAGTCTCTGAAGGTGAACCAGCTCCTCCTCCTTCATTTACCTCTGTCTATGGGCTCTACTCCTGCTCCTCTGCCCGTGCTGCTCCGTCCTCCTGGATGAGGATGCTCCATCCATCACTGTGACCTTTCTCCTGCGTCTGCAGCCTCCGACTCCACTGACCCAACAACAGCTCGTTACTGCTGCCTTATAAAGCTGCCTCCAGCCTCCACACACAGCAGTAAATATCACACGGCTTTGTCTGCGTCTTAAACCCGGGACAAAAGACGTCTCTGATACATTACCTACAACTTATCTCTGCAGAATATAGACTTACCCCTGAACTCACCCGCTTTTCTTACAAACAACACAGCCGCCCTGCTCTGATAAGACCACATGAGGCTCTCAGACTATTGGTCACATCATTTATTGTTCCTGTAAAGACGTGGAGACCCTTCAGTAATCGATCGGTATAAAAACGGCCTCTGTATCGTAGCTGAATCAGATTTAAAGCTTCAGCTGCTATGTAACGGATCGGGCTGAGCAACAGGGAGAAGACTGCATTAAGTTATCATGCTTCACATGAATACAGAAGCTGTTGGTGTGTGTGTGTTAAAGTGTGTATATCACACATTGCTTGTATTGAGTGCAGATTTCCTGCTGGATGCATGTGACCTTTGTCTGTAATTAGGCCGTCCATCTCCAGCAGCTCTGATGAGATCAGAGAGGGGGTGGAAATATCTTTTTTGTAATTTAATTTTAATCCTCTGTCGCTAGGAGCAAGCAGAGATCGATGTGAAAAAGTTGTAATGAACAAAATATTCAACATTTACTATTCTTGATAATAAGAAGGGCTACTTATTATTATTATCAATTATTCTAAGGCTCTAATCTAAAACATTAAATAATTCACTTTGTAAGACTAAAGATATCAGAAAATAGATCTGAACCAGAGAACTTAAAAAAAAAAACATTACAGATTGTCTGATCAGTTAGTTGCTGCTGTAGTGATAATCAATATTTTGTCTCTGAAACAGAATAACTCACCTCTCCCTGTTGTTTATAATTGTAATGGCAACTTTGACAACAATCAGTGAACAGTTATGACGTCGACATGTTGTTTGTAAAAAAATCTGATTAAAAAAAAGTTTGTTTATTTTTCCTGCAGTGTTTGAACTTATTAATTATCTAACGCCAAAAACCTCTGGTGTGGATCTGGAGGACACAACTCCCCGCAGAAAGGCGCTGATGCTCGGCTGCGGCGGTCTGACTCACCCTCTGCCCACGATGAGCCGCAGCGCCTCCAGGTTGCCGTGGTACGCGGCCCATAAGGTCGGTGTCATCCCGTCCTCATCCGGGGCGTTCAGCTCCTTCCGTGTGGCCTCCTTCAGCACGTCCAGGTAGCCGTCACTGGCCGCCCGGTGGTACCGGTCGTTCATGGCGGCGGCGGCGGCGGCGGCCTGGCTCACTCCGAGTTCGGTTCCATGGGGTTTTCCTGGAGGTCTGCCCCGGTGTTCAGGCGACTGTTCAGTCCGGGACTCGGCGGGGGGAGGTCGGTGTGGTGGACAGGACGGAGCGGGCTGACAGACAGGCTGGTTGCTAAGAGGCGAGCGAGGCGTGCTGGTTGTCAGGGAGGGGGCGGGGCTACGACCGTGGTGGCCCCGCCCCCTCCTGAAAGAGAGGCAGAAAGTAGCACTGTAAAATAAAACCAACAACTTACTGTAGGAGGCAGTACCTGTAAAAAAAAATGTAAAAACTGTTGAAAATGAAAATTGAAAAAAGAGGAAAGAATAAATATAAGATAATAATAAAAAAATGTCAAAACACCAGTCCTGATGAAATTGTTTGCCAAATTAGCTTAGCTTTGTTTGCTATGCTGGTCCTTACATTGTAGACCCACCTAATTGTTGTGTGCGTGTGTTACTTTTTAAAAATGTATTTTATCCATACATTCTCAATTTGAATTAAAATGCATGACATTGGGGCGCCGCCGCCGAGTGGTGCAGTGGGTCAAGCGGACGCCCCATGTGTTGAGGCTATGGTCCGTCCTCGTGCAGGCAGCCTCAGCTCGAATCCTGCATCGGACTCTCTCGACTGTACTATCAGATAAAGGCATGAAAAAGCCCCAAAAATATACTTGAAGGTGTACAGAAATGGCTGTTTGTCCTGTTTGTCGCGCAGAGTTGTCGCCACACGAGTTTACCCGAGTAAGGAAAACAAATTTGATTGGTCGTTATCGAGCGGGTGGGATATTCAATGCTTGGGGCGAGACCAAGCTCCTTGTGTGTGTGTGTGTGTGTGTTGTCTCAGACGTTTGATTGACGGATGACGGATCCAATATCAGTGGCTGATGAATCGTGAGCAGGCTGATGTATAATGTGTGCCTGCATTATCAAATGCAAAAAAAAACAACACACTTTCATCCCGGATTTAATCAAACATAGAACTTTGCACATAGTCTAGCCTACATCATCTGATAGATGAGTTACTACACTCATTTTATGACCAGAGTGGGCTCAAATTAAATGTTCTTTTCTGTACAGCTTTAAAAAAAAAAAAAGCATGGCATTGATTGACATTGAGACTCTCATTGGTCCAACTTTGTTGATCAGTGTTGGTTTTTACACGTTATGATGCAAAGGTCCTGTCATGAGTCCTGACTGCAGTGGGTGCAGGACATCATGTGGCAGAGCTGACCCCTGATGGTATCATTTCAATTGCAACTGATAAAAACTTTTTAAAAACCACTTGCGTGAGGAGTTCGTTCAGCAGCAGATGTTATCAGGTTGGTCAGAGTGGCCGACACCACAGGGATCTGATATCAGTCGTTCAGCAACAGGCAGCTTTTCAGTTGCTGGAGGCCGGTGCTGGCGTCCTCCCACCCTGCGAGTGGGTTATTATATAATACCACATGTTACAGTTTGTTCCTTTTTGAGTTTAGTGTTTTTTGGATGATTGTGTTTTAAAACTTGGAACCACGTCTGATGCCCTTTTGGGTAAACAAACCTGTGTAACTTGTGTATGAAAAAGTAATTGTTGCCTCGGTGAAATTCTCAGGGTGGCATTGAGCCTTTTTTTTGTAACACTATCACATCATTTCACCTCTTTCTTGCCACTCTTCATTTTTGTATCTGTAAGATGAGCTGATGTGACTCCAGTGTTTGTCTTTGTTATTATTTCAGTGACAATTGTGGCTTTTTCCTTCTTTAACATGAGGGTACCAACAATGTTGTCCACTCCACTGTCACTACACTGTCTAAGTATGGCTGGTCAATCTCAGTCAGTCACACTCTCTCTGAACTCTTGCTGCCTTCTCTGAACACACTGCATCCACTACTGACTGGGGCTTACTTAATCTTAGTTGTAAATAAATTAATTGAAGTTAATTTACTTTAAAACTCATGTGGTCTCCTTCTTTATCTTGCTCTCTGAGCCTGGGCTGTGAAAAGATGCCGCAGATAAAAATATATGTGACTTAAGTTGAGAAAGCAGCAGATGTGTTTCTATGATACCGTCAATCCGGAAATAACAAGTCATGCCATGTTAAATAAGATGTACTGACATGAGATAATTCAGAGATAAAACCTGAGGTTAATAGACGAGGAGAGGACGAGTCCGGCAGTCAGAGAGGAGACAGAGACGAAGACAGACGTCTACATGGACATGGGACACCTGCTGCTGCTGCTGCTGTGGAGCTCAGGTAGGACTGAGGGACGTGTGTGGATGTATTACTGTTACCTTATTATTTGCATGTCTATCTGTGTGCGTAAAGGTTTTTGTAAATGTGTAAGAAAAAAAATCCTTATATCTATATGCAGTTTTGCAAGTGAAGACAAATCTGAAAAATCCATGCAAAGATCAGTGAATGCATCCACAGATGTACATAAATCTGTAAATGTGTAAACAGATCAATAAATACGTAGATAGATATCAGTTACAACTCAGGCGGGAGATCTTGATTGTCTCTGTCTTTAGCAGTAACTTAGTTGTCAGAAATATTATTGCCGAGCTTTGTTAGGGTTAGGGTCGGTGCTAAAGCATCAAACAGTGAGCTGGATGTCTGGGCAACAGGACCGTGCAGAGACCTTTGGAGTGGCAGGTGCTCAGAAAAAAAAAAAAAACTATATATATACAGTATATAATATACTGTATATATCGCAGTCACCTCGGTCCAACCGTTGTGGCATTTGCCCACATCCCCCTATAGCCAGTCCGTCATTGTTGCTGTAACGTGTGATCTGTCAGATTTTGGGCCGAGCCCGTCTCTCGCAGCGGCGGGGGAACGTCTTGGTGGATGATGTAACCAAGGGGAGCCAGGTCATTTCATTTAGGCTACATGAATTATTATCATTTTCTGTTAAATGTTTCTCTTGAAGGGCTACTGACAGGCCTACACACACACACACACACACACACACACACACACACACACACACACACAAAAACGAACATATTAAATTATATGTTCGTGCAAAAATAAAAAAAATAATCCTCGTCACTACTGCAGTGACGTCTACAATGGGCTACAAGCTGGTTTCCATCCAAACCAGTGGAGAAGTCAGAGGATAGATGAAGCTGCTGTGATGGATGTGTTGGGGATTCATTTCTTTGTTCCTGACCTGTATGATGGTGCGACTGTTTCTGCCTCTTAGTGACGTGGCTGTCTTCACAGATCTCACTGATGTTTCCTTTCTGATTTTCTCCTCAGGACTCTGGGCTGAAGGAAGCCACAACTCCACAGGTAAACAGAGAGGATGAGGGCACATGAAGGATGGATGAGTGGTGTCTATGTCTCAGCACTGAAATGAGCATGACTACATGGTTTCACTGTTCCCACTGATGCTGATGGTCCTTCACTTTCCTGGTCACAGATCATCTTGTTTACATTTAAGATGAGTTTATAGAGTGAAAAAGTAAAAAAGTAGATATGTTTCATTGAGGATAGTTTACAATGGTTACTGAAAGTCCTGAGTGAATTTAAGAGACACGTTACCGACTTGCTGAGCCTCCAGATCATCTGGGTCTGGTCTGTTTGCTGCTCATGGAATAGAAACAACCACTAATGAAGCTCCATTTACTTCATTAACATCTCCAGCAGATCGAAGGGTTTGCTCCATCAGCAAATCAAGATTTCATTCTCTGTGGTTTTATATCAGTGTCATTCTTCATGGCATGCTACCACAAGATGGAGCCAAAGTAAATAATATTCACCTGCTCAGGTGCAAGTGGAGCTACAGTTCGGATTTTCATTTCTGATTTAATAAAACTCTTCACTCTCTTCTCTGTGTTCAGAGCCTGTCAGGTTGGTGGGAGGAGCCAGTCACTGTGCAGGTGAACTGCAGGTGAAACGAGGAGAGTGGAGACCAGTGGACAGCTGGAACTGGAACCTGAAGGCAGCATCTGTAGTCTGTAGAGATCTGGACTGTGGCTCTGCTGTTTCAACAAGAAGAAGAGAGGAGTCCTCAAAGAGGTCTGTGTGGGAGATCAACACTGGCTGTGTTCAGTCTGGATCTACCCTGAGGGACTGTTTATCATCATCAGGTTCCTCTTCCTCCATCCTGGAAATCACCTGTTCAGGTAAGTCCATCAGTGACATCATCAGTGACAGTCAGGTTTAGTGTCTTCCTTCATTTGTTGTGGTGGCAGAAATGTTCACTAACATGTTCTTTTTGTGTGTGTATGTAAGTTTTCATTCACACCACACACTCATTAATTCACAGCACAAACACATATACTCACCACTACACCGTTGCCAAAAGAGTTCAACCAAGCCTGGATGGATGGAGAATGTCCCGTTATAATTTTCTTATGCCAACTGAAGAAGTAAATTGGTTTATTTGGGTGTTTTACTGGAGGTATTTACTCCGAAGCAGAACAAGACGTAAATGAGATCATGAATCAATGAGGAAAAAAACATGATTAGTCAGCAATTAGTCAACTAAAGGCAAAATCTGATGAATCGGATTTGACTATGAAAATTCAAGGACACAGTAGATTGTATGTGTTAAATATACAGTTGGTACAGAAAATATTCTGATCCCCTCCAAATTTTATTTGTTATGTTGCAGCTTTATGTTAAAATCGAAAAAAGACAAACATTTTTTTCCTCATCAATCTATACTTACCACCATTTATGACAGCACAAACACAAAATTTTGGCACACAGCTGTCTCGGTAAGACCTGAAAGCTCATTTGTATTTCAGAGCAAAATGAGATCCATTAAGGTCAAAGGGACTGCCCCAAGAGCTCAGAGACTGAGTTGTAGCAAAGCACCGATCTAGGCAATGCTATGAGAAATTCTGCTGCGGTTATTGTTTCTAAGAGCACAGTGGCCGCCATCATTCTTCCATGAAAGATGTTTTGGTTCACCAGCATTTCTGACCCACGGTTCGACACACGATTCGATTCTATTCAATTTCATTAAAGGCTTTCCCAAAAAAATTGATTTTGATAGCAAAAATTGAATTATTTATTATAACAACAATATATAACATTAACAATTATAACATTTGGCTCCTTTCCCAAAACACAAAATGATCCAAAAAAATATTATTCAATTCAAATCAATCTTATTTATAAAGCACATTTCATGCACTGGGCAAACTCATTATAATACAATGCAATTTAGCCGACCAAAATCTCATTGGCCGATTGGTCGCAGGAAAAAAAAAACATTTGGAGCCGTGTATTTTCAAAATTAAGTCAACATCAATATGACTGAACTGAAAGGCCATAGGGCTTTTAATTTGAAGGGCCAGATACAGGAAGTTTTGACAAATCCCAGTCTCAATTGTTATTGTTGAGTTTGTTTTTTACACGAGACACGACAGGTCGGGTCCCTACTTTTTTTCTTTTACTTTTTCCAATGTGTTTCTAGTTTGGAAGCGGGTTGACCACCGCTGCTGTCAACAAATAGCGGCCGCTTTGAGTCCTGCCCCGTCCCACAGCGATTTTTTTTATTTGATAGTCTCAGTGTCAGGAAAGGAGCAGCAGCAGAGCTGCAGTCCGAGTCCCGCACCGCTCCACGCCGCTGAGACCAAACCCCCTCCCGGCGTTACACAGCCTCAGCTCAGTCACTCACCCTCCTCATAAACTGAGGAATAACGTAAAATCCGCCCCGTCACTTGTTGAAACTAATCAAGTTCGTTTTAAACTGCCACCAGAGCCTCTGGCCGTTTTTTGATGTGGGGTGTGAGTGACAGATGGACAGGAAGTCCGACAAATAAAAAAAAGGTCGGAACCAACTGGAATGGTGTGTCTCGGTTCTGCAGACTTTCATTGGCGACACAATGGTGTCTCAGAGTGTCGCGGTTTCAGGCAGACTGGTGTATCGTCCACAGGCCTACTAAGAGCACAGTGGCCGCCATCATTCTTCCATGAAAGATGTTTTGGTTCACCAGCACTCTTCCTAGAGCTGGTCGTTCGTTCAGTTTGGCCAGACGGCTCAAGAGTCTTAAGCCGCTTTCCCACTAAAATTAGCGGGTCGACGCTGGGTTTTTAAATGCGGGTCAACCCGCTAACAATCAGCATTTGGCTCCTTTCCCATTGACCAAAATGATCCGAGTCTGCCTCCCACTGGGGGATAGGACAAAACATAAACCAATTGCCCGCATTCATCCGCGGTGCAAGAAACACTGTGTCATGCTAGAGTCGCCCGCCACGGAGTGTAAGGTCTGTCGGCCAAGGAAGACGAGGCGTCTGGCTGACCTGCGGAGCACCAGGACTGCGGAGGACAGCAAGTCTGCTGCAGATGTCCGTCATACGGCCAGGTTCAACAGGCTGTTCAACAGGCTGTCGCTTCTTTTTTAAAAATCTTTTTTGGTCAGTGTTCTTTGATCTTTTGATCAAATCCCAGTCTCAAATGCAAACAGAGCTTTGTTTTGGTACGATATGAGACACGACTGGTGCAATGACGTGGCGTCACGTAACGTTCAATGTCATCACGTTAATTAGCGGGTTGACCCGGGTCTGGCGTTCCCACTGCAAGCCGATCAGAGCTGAGCCGATTGAAGGCGATTTTTTTTATTTGATAGGACAGTGGAGAGTGTGACAGGAAATGGGAGGCAGAGATGGGGGGAACGACATGCAGTATAGGGCCGTCCGACGCGGGACTCAAACCGGGGCCGCCTGCAGTGAGGACTGCAGCCTCAACACATGGGGCAGGTGCTCTACCAACTGAGCCAACACCGCCCCGATTGAAGGCGATTTTAACCCGCGTCACTTGCTGAGTCATTTAATGTGGGTTGACGCGCCTTTCCCACTGCCACCAAGAGCAGGTTGTTAGCGGGTTTAAACAGGTTTTTTGGCCAGTGGGAAAGGGGTGCTAGTTTATATAAATACATAGTGGACAGAGAATGAACAAACAAAATAAAGGTCAGGATCCAACTTTAAATGTTGTGTCTCTCTCTGCAGACTCTGTCAGACTGGTGAATGGGACCAGTGTGTGTTCAGGCAGACTGGAGGTCAAGTCCAACCAGTCTAACCAGTGGTGGTCCTCAGTGTGTGAAGATGACTTTGACCAGCAGGATGCAGAGGTGGTCTGTAGGGAGCTTGGCTGTGGGGCTCCTTCAGTCATCCAGGGGGCGCTCTATGGAGCAGTGGAGGCTCCAATGTGGACCACAGAGTTCCAGTGTGGAGGCCATGAGTCAGCTCTCCTGGACTGTAGAAGCTCAGGCTCAACTAGAACCAGCTGCTCACCTGGCAAAGCTGTTGGACTCACCTGCTCAGACAGAGGTGGAGCTACAGTTTGGATTATCTTCATTTCTGTTTGAATCAAACTCACTTCTTTTACTCTTCACTCTCTTCTCTGTGTTCAGAGTCTGTCAGGTTGGTGGGAGGAGCCAGTCGCTGTGCAGGTCAACTGGAGCTGAAACGAGGAGAGTGGCGACCAGTGAACAACTGGGACAACTGGTACCTGAAGACAACATCTGTGGTCTGTAGAGATCTGGACTGTGGCTCTGCTGTTTCAACAAGAAGAGAGGAGTCCTCAGAGAGGTCTGTGTGGATGATCGACACTGACTGTGTTCAGTCTGGATCTACCCTGAAGGAGTGTTCATATTCAGATTCCTCTTCCTCCACCATGGAGATCACCTGTTCAGGTAAGTCCATCAGTGACATCATCAGCGACAGTCAGATTTAGTGTCTTCCTTCCTTTGTTGCAGAGGCAGAAATGTTCAGTAACATGTTCTTTTTGTATTTAAGTGAGTGATGGTCTGAAAACAAGACATTTAATATCTCAACATGTTACATGATCATCTGTATTGGAAAACCCCCCACCCAATCATGGGGTCCTTGCAGGTACTAGGAGATTGGAGACCAGACCAAATGTTGTGTATCTTGGCCTCCCCAAGATACCAAGATACAAATAAAAAAAATAAGTGAAACTGAGGAGCAGCACAAACTGTAGGCTACACTGTTATGGACTGATGAGAAGTTACCGGAGAATATTGACATGGTTTTGCGCCGGGAGAGAAGACTTCCTCGTTCAGATCAGGTTCAGATGTCTCTCATTCCGTGATGAGGACCGCTGCACTGATGTGAAGCCGTATCATGCCAATATTATCTGGTCCGCGGTTTCATTTTTAATGACGGGCAGCTGTTTTTCAGTCAGTGATTCAAAATGATCATCTGCCGGCCACAGTAGCGTTCCGACCGCTCCTCCCGTATCCGCTTCATGTGAAATGACGGACGGACGGGGGGCGTCTGTCGCTGATCAGGAAATGGCTCACCGGGCAGAGCTCACGTTTTTCCAGACTGGCACAGGGGGAGTATAAGGAAGTACCGGGAGGTGGAGTCACTTGAGTTCTGTGCATCCTGACGTCAAGTCTCCCAGCACTTTTAATTTGCTCGTTTGGAGACACGATCTCAAAAAAGTCTAACAATCAATTAAGGGAGTGAACAGACTTTTTTCACCTTCGGGCGTCATAGAGAGGCCACGGGAACACATAGAACCACTTCAAAACCTCTAGAAAGTGGATTTTGCATAATAGGACCCCTTTAAAGAAACTGGATACTGTGTATCACTTTGCATTTTATTACTGGTTGCAGCTTTCGTGCACGTCACTGTTCTTTATATGCCGTCGCCCACTGTTCATCTTTGTATGTCCGTAGACTCTCTCATTGGCTGACTTTTATTTATAAATGTATTCTTGGACTTCTGCCTACATATTTGCGTGTACACATTTTTGGTTATCAACCTCCTAATATGCATGTCCCATGATAATGTATGATCTACGATGATGTATGTATTAAAAGTGTTTTTCAGAGCTCTCCTGGGCGAGCCTGTTTTCATATGTTTACCTTGAAATGCAAATGATAACACGTCCACTCCCAGCTGTCCGGGAGAGGGCCTGCAGCCCAGCTAACAGCTCCATGGCCAATGTTGACACAGTCAAGCAAAACAGGCATTTTTCCAAACTGAAGGCTCAAAAGTTTATGAGACTTGCATACACACTAGAGAAGAAATTAATGTTAATTTTTTCTGGACAAGGAGATACAGTTGAGAGAGCCTACATAGAGATCTCTCCCCTACAGCCATCAAACTGTCAAATGATCCAAATAAGTGAAACTGAGTGAGCAGCACAAACTGAAACTACACTGTTATGGACTGATGAGATTTTAGGAGAAAACTTGACATGGTTTAGGCTGGACAGGAGACTAGCCGGGTTCAATCAGGCCACCCATGTCTCTCATTCCAGTGATGAGGCCCGGCTCACTCAGCAGCCGTATCGTCCAATATTATCTGGTCCACGGTTTCATGTGCCGGTGGGGCAAACAGGGCAGCTGTTTTTCAGTCAGTGTTTCAAAATGATCCATCTGGCGGCTGACAAGTAGCAGCGAGGCCGTCCGACCATAGGGTCTTCATGTTGTCAGGATTGTAACTATCTGAGCCTCTCAGTTCAACTCTGTCACGGAAATGGAAGCTCAGCGGCGCTGTTTTTGCCCCAGACTGGCACAGAGGTGGAAGGAAGAGTACGGGACGGTGGAGCTGCTTGAGTTCTGGGCATCCTGAGTCAATGGGTCTCCCAGCACTTTTAATTTGCTAGATCTTTGGTCATGTTCAGAAAAAAGTCTAAAATCAATTAAGGTTGTTTCAGTGAACAGACCTTTTTGCAGTGGATGTGCGTCATAGAAAGGCCACGGGAACACAGGGAGGACCACTACAAAACCTCTAGAAAATTTTGCATAAAAACCCTTTAAAGAAACTGGATACTGTGTAACTTTGCATTTTATTACTAGTTGTGTTGTCGGACACGTCACTGTTCTTCTATCTGAGCCTGTTCAGTTTCAAAAAAATGTCCGTAGACTCTCTCATTGGCTGACTTTTATTTATAAATGTATTCTTGGACTTCTGCCTACATATTTGCGTGTACACATTTTTGGTTATCAACCTCCTAATATGCATGTCCCATGATAATGTATGATTTACGATGATGTATGTATTAATGGTTTGTATTTGTCATTTATTAAGATAAAAAAAAGACCCAAGGAGGAATAGCTGCTGCGTGGCAAAAGCTAATGAGGATCTAAATAAACACAACAAAACAGTTTGGCCAGGCGGCTCAAGAGTCCTAGTGTATAAATACAGAGAGGACAGAGAAGGAACTCATTTCTGGACACATGCTGATGACTTTAAAGTTGATATGACAGTAAATAAAGGTCAGGATCAAAGTTTAAATGTTGTGTCTCTCTCTGCAGACTCTGTCAGGCTGGTGAATGGGACCAGTGTGTGTTCAGGCAGACTGGAGGTCAAGTCCAACCAGTCTAACCAGTGGTGGTCCTCAGTGTGTGAAGATGACTTTGACCAGCAGGATGCAGAGGTGGTCTGTAGGGAGCTTGGCTGTGGGGCTCCTTCAGTCCTCCAGGGGGCGCTCTATGGAGCAGTGGAGGCTCCAATGTGGACCACAGAGTTCCAGTGTGGAGGCAACGAGTCAGCTCTCCTGGACTGTAGAAGCTCAGGCTCAACTAGAACCAGCTGCTCACCTGGCAAAGCTGTTGGACTCACCTGCTCAGGTACAAGTGGAGCTACAGTTTGGATTTGCTTCATTTCTGTTTGAATCAAACTCACTTCTTTTACTTTTCACTCTCTTCTCTGTGTTCAGAGCCTGTCAGGTTGGTGGGAGGAGCCAGTCGCTGTGCAGGTGACCTGCAGCTGAAACAAGGAGAGTGGAGACCAGTGAACAGCTACAACAGGAACCTGGAAACATCATCTGTAGCCTGTAGAGATCTGGACTGTGGCTCTGCTGTTTCAACAACGAGAAGAGAGGAGTCCTCAGAGAGGCCTGTGTGGTGGATCGACACTGGCTGTGTTCAGTCTGGATCTACCCTGAAGGAGTGTTTATCATCATCATCATCCTCTTCCTCCACCGTGGAGCTCATCTGTTCAGGTAAGTTCATCAGTGAGTAATATTTCCGTTGTGACAGTCAGTCGTCTCCAATGAACTGAAAATGTAAAACAACATCATCATGAATTTGTCCATCCTTTAAGTTTGATGATGGATGGCAGGTGATGCAGTGATACTGTCACTGACTGCAGCATCACTGGATTGAACAGAGACATGAACTCAGACGTTGATATGAAGGTAAATAAAGGTCAGGATCAAAGTGTAAATGTTGTGTCTCTCTCTGCAGACTCTGTCAGGCTGGTGAATGGGACCGGTATGTGTTCAGGCAGACTGGAGGTCAAGTCCAACCAGTCTAACCAGTGGTGGTCCTCAGTGTGTGAAGATGACTTTGACCAGCAGGATGCAGAGGTGGTCTGTAGGGAGCTTGGCTGTGGGGCTCCTTCAGTCCTCCAGGGGGCGCTCTATGGAGCAGTGGAGGCTCCAATGTGGACCACAGAGTTCCAGTGTGGAGGCAACGAGTCAGCTCTCCTGGACTGTAGAAGCTCAGGCTCAACTAGAACCAGCTGCTCACCTGGCAAAGCTGTTGGACTCACCTGCTCAGACAGAGGTGGAGCTACAGTTTGGATTATCTTCATTTCTGTTTGAATCAAACTCACTTCTTTTACTCTTCACTCTCTTCTCTGTGTTCAGAGCCTGTCAGGTTGGTGGGAGGAGCCAGTCGCTGTGCAGGTGAACTGCAGCTGAAACGAGGAGAGTGGAGACCAGTGGACAGCTTCAACTGGAACCTGAAGACAGCATCTGTAGTCTGTAGAGAGCTGGACTGTGGCTCTGCTGTTTCAACAAGAAGAAGAGAGAAGTCCTCAGAGAGGCCTGTGTGGGAGATCGACACTGACTGTGTTGAGTCCAGATCTACCCTGAGGGAGTGTTCATCATCACCATCATACTTATCTCCCTTCACCATGGAGATCACCTGTTCAGGTAAGTCCATCAGTGAGTAATATTTCCGTTCATCTACAGTGACAGTCAGTTGTCTCCACTAAACTGTAGATGTACAACAACATTATCATAAATGTGTCCATCCTTGAAGTTTGATGGTGGACGGCAGGTGACGACTGACTGCAGCATCACTGGATTGAACAGAGACATGAACTCACCACTGGAAACATCATATTACTTTCATGTTGTGCTTTTCATGTCTGACAATAAATCATAATCATCAGTGAACCATGATGCTCTTTGGATCTTTTCCGGCCGTGCGTCTGACACGCTGCTCACTCCAAAGGATGAATGGGACATCGGAGCAGGAGAAACCCATTCTGAGGATTATTTACCACAACAGCCAGATACGTTGGCTGCAGCTTCAACCAACCTGCTGTGGTTCACTGACAAACCCAGCAGCTGCCACAGTCCTCACTCAGCTCCTTTAATAACAACTACACTGGAAGTTCAGACAGTTTGATGCCTCATGATTCCCCACAGAAAGGAGCTGTCATTTACTGATGCTTTATAGATAAAATATTGAATAATTAAGATCAATTTGTCTTGTTATCTCTCCAGTGAACATCTGGATCAGATCCTTTTAGAAACTGACTGTTAACATTCAGCCAATCATCTCTCTGTTTACAGACCTGCTGGTCCAGCCAATCATCTCTGTGTCCTCCATGGACGGGGTCTCCCAGGCCCAGCAGCAGGGTTATTCAGGTGTGTTGATGGGCTCCAACTTCAGCATCAGCTGCTCCATCCAGCCACAGTACCCAGGAGGCTTCTTCCAGCTCAGCTTCACCTCCTCAGACACAACGGACAACTACACCCAGCCAGCTGTCAATCACTCCGCCTCCTTCCTGTTTCCTGCTGCAGAGCCCGCCCACCAAGGAAGCTACAGCTGTGTTTATCACCTCTACGTTTTCTCTCATAACTTCTCCTCTGAGAGCCGTCGACTGTCCCTCACTGTCTCAGGTGAGTTGAAGACATTTCACCTGTCTGTGCTCAGGGACCCATTGTCTCTTCATCCGTCCATGTTGCTGTAGTGAAAAGTCCACGACAGGAGAGGATCCAGTGAAGGTACATGAGCACCATGATGGTGAGAAACTGGGTTTTACATGATGAGTCAGACGTCAGCAGGATGACTCAGCTTCACCAGGATCATGTTTGGTAAACTGCCTGTAAAGATGGTGATTAACACTCACCTGAGACGTTTCAACCAGACACAGGCTGGAAGGAGACAAGAAGCTTCAGTTCATCCTTTCAGACTAACTCTGTCCACCTGTTGAGTCTGTCCAACATCGCCAGACGACCTCATTCTCTAAGAACTGACTCAAACATGTTGAGGTTTGTTTATTGAAGCTGTTGTACTCATGTCATGTGATCTAACATGATGACTGAATGTGTCTCATCAGATCCAACAGATCCAACAGGTTATATCATCAGACTGGTCGTCCTGTCACTCAGTCTGCTGCTGATGATCTCTGTCACCTGTCTCAGCCTTAAAGGAGCTGGATGTAAGAAGTGTATGGTAAGTAATCATAAATCCACCCAAGGCACCAGACCCACCTTTGTTGACCTGAGCTCTGTCTGACATGAAGCTCTCAGCTCCTATGTTGAACTGAAGTCTCGTGTCTGTGTGCTGCCACATCTCTCCAGGCCACCAGGGGGCAGAGTCCAGTCCAACAGGAGGCCATAGAGCTGCAGTCTTTGAACCTGGGTGTTTCCACAGCTGACGGAGGGCCAGCTGAAGAAGAAGGAGTCCAGGCTGCAGAGGAGGAACTTGTCTAACATCCAGACTCGTCGGCTGCCACACACCTGTCCATCAGCTCGGTCAACGATCCAGCATCGTCCCTCAGATGTTCCCTTTAGAGTTTCACTGAGATCCTGCAGGAGTTTCATCTCTCCTCTCAGTCTCATGTCATCAACAGGTTTTTGCAGCACAGTATCTCTTGGAGAAACAACACTGATTTATTGGTTTAGAGACTGAAAGTACAGTGATGATGCTTTCAAAGGCAAAGTTATGAATCTTTTTTTTTTTCATCAATTAATCTCATCCAAAGACGAGTGAAGAGCAAACACCTGGATTTCGGATCATCATCTTCAGGACTGTTGGGACTTCGTGAATCTGAAGCAGAGCAGAGAGGAAATCTGTGTGGACCGTCTGTCACACAAGTCACCTGATGATTCCTGACCAAATGTAAATAGTTGTATTTAGACATTACTAACAGCTGCCCAGTTGCTTCATGCTTTACTGTCTAAAAATATACTGTATATATGAATATAAACATACAACACAAGCATGAATGTGGAAGTCGACCGCTCACCTCTCCAGTACATTTCCTACGATGCTTCCATAGTCTCTCCTCTAAAGATTGTTTGTGTGGCTGTTTGTGTCCTCTGCTCTCCATGGTTTGGACCCGGTAGTGAAGGGCTAGAAAAACTTTTACATAAATAAATAACAAGGAATTGAAAGAAGCAAAGCAATGCATATAGCCACAATATGATGATAAAGTTATGAAATATGAGTGTAAATATGACTGCCTATTTGTCAAGTCAAAATCACAAGGCTACAGCTTTTGTACAAGCTCAATAAAGTAATAAAACACATCAACTCACACTGTTTATTTCATGCCAAGTTCCTACAGAGCAATTTCCAGTCTAAAAGATGTCTAAATGTTAGAGCGAGGGATAACTAGTAGTAAGAACTTAACACAGGAACGTTTACACAGCACGGTTTATTTTGCCAAACAACAAAGAGTGAAAACACACTCTTTTCGATTCAAATCACCAATATGCAAAATAAAAAATCAAATTAAACTGTACCTTCACAACAATGAGCTGCTCGTATTGTTCCTCCACAGCAGCGATCCCGGTTTTTTCATGTCACCGTCCATCAGGTACAAATCCGTCCACATTCAGTTTGTAGTGTATTCGTCCAAGTGTATGCTGATGCTACCCAGGTAGCGTGTGTATATCCTGCACGCAGATTGCATATCTCTCTTGTGCAACCCATAATATACTGAACATTAAGCATCAGTCACCAAATGTGTTTCTGAACAGTATTTAATCATTCATGTCTTTTTGTCATTCATATCTCACATTTATCCTTTTTAATCATTGCAACATGAACAGCAACTTATTATTTATCTCATGAAAATCAGAAAAACCTAGGGTTGACCTGTTTACCAACAAATCAGGATGCGTGCGCAGCCTGACAGCAGAAAGAACCTGTTGTCATAGTTACCTCCCTGGATCTAGTGTAGTCAAAGCGGTGTTAGCTAGCGATTTTACTGTTTATCACCTATTGATGTAGTTTGTGTTTTATACATAGATTGTAGGTTTTATAACAGAAGGGGGAAAAAAAGAGAAAAAAACGTCAGGAAGAAGGATCGAGTTTATACCGCGGCAACGGCGACTCAGCCACGGGACAAGACACGGACACTCACAGCAGCTATTAAACAGACAATAATGTTCAGGAAAAGACTCACCATTACAAAACTTGGTGGCTGTGAGGACTGAGGTGCTGCCTGGTCAGAGAGGAGGAGGACGGACCTGTCTAAAGTCTGGAACAACTGCATCCTGACCCCAGCTGTAAGTTACATGAATGGCAGAGTATGTACCGGTAATGTAAAACAATATAGCTTACCGTTAATTAACCTCAGCTTGCTTTCCATTAGTATGCGACCTGGTCTTCAGTTACTGTCGTAGTAAACATTTCACAACTCATTGGCTGCAGTTCCAGCTGTGCTGTGGGCATTTAGCTTCATCACCAGTCAAACCAACGTATCTAACACGTTATATTGCTCGAAATGAATCGACAATGTACTATTTTCTATTTCTTATTTTATCACACCAATTAGTGCAACTAACAGCACAATAAGACACGATCCATCATCCCATAGACTCCCGGCTGTGGCATCACACCACAGTACTGTTATAAAATTTATCGGTAGGTAGTTGCCAAGCGGTTCAAGTTGGTTAAGTTTAGGCAATGATTAAGGAGTTGGTTAGGTTTAGTAAAAAAGACTAACAGGCCAGTCCAGTTAGATCAAGACAAGACACGTTTCACAGCCGTTTCACAACCAAAACAAACAACCAATCAGGCGAAAGCCCTTCTAGCCAATCAGAATCGAAAATGGAACCCATCTAGCCAATCAGAGACGAAGTAGGCGGGACCTTCCCCTACCATCCTGGGGAAAAAAATATCGCCTCCCGGCTGTTACTGCTCTCTTTCTGCAGCCGACACGCGCAGTAGAACGTCTGTGACGTAGGCTCACATTTAACGGTCAAACATGGCGCCCTAGGCTGTAGCCTATGAAGCAGTAGCCTAAAAATACTGCAGTCACTTGAATATATATTCAAAACAAGTCACAACAAGTCGGCTTGTTCTCACATAGCGTCTCCATTCTGTTTGACTCTGTTTGTTTGTTTTCAACACCGTTTCATCACAATGAAACATTTACCCATCCAGTTAGCTACGTAGCATGCTAGCGGCTAATTCATGCTAAAGTAACAAACTCACCAGAGTTCACGGTCGTTTCTCACTCCAGAAAACAAATCCTCCAGTCGAAGTGGTCCTGGTCACTCTCAGAACAACTTGGAACACTTCTATACTTGTACACATGGAAATAAAACTGCATTTATCAGTAAAATGTGGACAGCTTCAGCCTCCTGTACAGTGGCTATCTGTTCCCCGCATTGCAACGCACAGCGCACGTGACGCGCCATCTAGTGGTCAATTTATACAACTACAAACATCTTGAAACCTCACGGTTGCCTGAGTTCACACACAAAAAAGAGTAAAATTACATACAAGGGCTAAACAAGCCAAATACAGTATGTTAACCTAATGCTACACTTTATGGAGGTTACTGTTTTAAACTTAAGTTTTTAAAATGATCATAAAAAAGTGGACTAGACCACTGCTGGAGAGATTAAGAACCACCCAAGTTGCACTGCACATCCTGGGCATTACCGTTGTAAATTTTATAATGCATTCAATTGCTTGGTCTAAAAGTGGGCTGAATGTAATCCAATGATGATGAAAATGATGATGATATTATGTGAACTAGCCCACTTTCAGACAAAACAGTTATGGGCTAGACATGAACTACATTTATTGATGTATCATGTATGTTTGGTGAGTAAAGAGACTTATTATATTGAGCAGACTTCACAGCACAGCAACACACACATCCTGTGAACATCCTCAGTGTGGTGATTAAAGCAAACACCTCTGATGGATTTATGAAAAACAAACAAATTTATTCATTTACATTGTGGTCACTGTCCATCGTCTCAGTCACGCCTCCCATCACATCCTCGGAGCGGCTGTCACGGAGCATGCAGCTTGTGTTTAAGGTGAGTTCACATGAGTTCAAGTGAGTTCATCGACCCACAAAATTATGGTTTGTCTGTTCTGTGGTGACTGTGACCTCACTTGTGCTGCTTGTGACCTTTGTGATTCCTCCAAATACGCTCACTGTTTTCAGTGGAACCACTTTCTCTCCAAGCTGCCAACCCACTCCCTGTGGAGTTCACCAAGTCTTTAAGTTCTTTACAGTCCTTCTTTAAGCTTTTCTTTTTGTTAAAACATTTAAAAGCATTATTTAATTATCATTCTATTGTTTTTCACCTCCTCTGTGTTATGCCCTTACACACATTTCAATAGCCTCGTCTGAATAAGGAAATCCTATATCAATAAAGTTAATTATTAGCATTCAAAATGAAACCACAATTGTTCTTGTCTAGGTTTAATCTCTTTAGTGATAAAAAAAAAAAAAAAAGAGTCAAATATCGGAGGAGTCTTTGCAAAGTGATTAATCACAATTAGTCTCCTGCAATTAAAAGAAACAAATAAACCTCATGTGGTTTGCAGAAGTGCATGCATTTTGTTCTAAATGAGCTGAAACATGTAAAATACTCTTTGGATTAGACTGAAACTAAAACAAGAGGTCGATATCTAGGTTATCAGCTCTGAGCGGACCATTAGCTGCTACTTGGAGCAGTGCAGTGATAAGACTGAGCTTACACATTTATAAATCAGTTCCTGGTGTGGGCCGTACTCAAACACCGACACGACATGGCAGACGGCCAGGCTGATAAAGACTTTCAAAGTAAAATAACGCGGCTGGCTTTCAGCAGCAGGTGACTGACACAGTTTGTGTTGTGTTCAGGTGCACCGGGACCATCAGGTAAAGTTTGTAGAGGTTAAAAAAAAGAAGGAAAAAAAAGGTCAACATGAAAAGTCAACATGAAACCAGTGGCTTTTCATCTGAAAGGTGTGGTGGTATTAAGGTGCAGGATCGTGGCCACTCCCACAGTAGTGTGGGAAGGCAGATCCAGTCGACTGCTGCAACTTCTCATTTGCATGTCTTCACATGTCGGACGTTTCTGCAGAAGTGCGGCGGTGGAGGAGACGGAGGAGGAACGCCGGGACCTGAATGGAAACAAGAAGAAGAAGAAGGAGAGGAGTAAGTGAAGAGGGTCTTCAGAGGGAGTAAACTAGGTCAGTATGGATCCTGATCCTGGAGCCACAGAGCTGGATTCCTCCTGGGTGACTCGCAGAAATGAACCTGATGATCAGATCCAGGATCAGGATCAGGACCTGGACCTGGACCCAGTGTTGGTCTGGGTCCCCAGCGGGAGGCGCCTGATCTCTGGTCTGCTAGGGATGAACGTGGTCCTGCTGGGGGCCGCTCTGCTGGCCGGTCAGGCCTTCAACCCCGAGGGCCTGAAGCACCAGGAGCCGCTGGTCTTCATGCTGCTGCTGATGGGGGTCGGTCTGGTCTGGATGCTGTGGTTCCTGATGTGGGCCAGGAAGCAGCCTGGCATCAGCCCACACAAAGACCACCACGCTGGGGGAATCACCGTCCTCTGTAAGCTCCTGTGCAAAAGCATCATGATGACTACATTTACTGAGCATTTCACCGACATGTCTCTGTTTCCTGTCCCAGTGGTTCTGGTTCTGTTCGCCGCGGCCAGTCTGCTGCTCTACGTCTGCAGGATCGGTTATTTACTCAGCGTGAGGGAGTGTAACCCTCCTGCCAAAGTGCTCTCTCCTTTCATAGAGGCCCCTTTTCTCGTGATGCAGGTAATGATGTTTGTTTTCTGCTGCTCCTTCACTGAGTCAATAACTAAATGCAAAAACAGAGAGAACACAATAAAAAAAAAAGTAGAAAAACTCAAACTTTGATAACTCACAGTTAGGCGGGCCTGTAACATGCAGAACAAGGACTGATTATAGGTTAATGCTAAATGTAAAAACAACATGGAAATCTTTCATAATCAAGCACAAATCTTGCATAATTGCACGACAGAGGTTTGAAATGTCAGTGACAACAATACTTTAACATTAGCACCATAACTGGTCAAACCAGACTAAATAAATAAGAGACAAAAACAGTGCTGTTTGTTTTTTCTGAATGGAGGACGGTGTCTTTTATGTCCATTATTTCATGATATCACCTGTCAGATTTTCTTTTGGTCGACACACTAAACCTTTTTATTTTCTCCATGTTTTGATTTATTGTTGAGTTTCCATTCATGCACAAACAACATGTATCAGGTGGATGGAAAAACATGGTTCAAATGTTTTGTCTAATTTAATAATTTGCTAATTCACTTTTTATACAAGATTTGGTGGCGACGTAAAAATTATTATTCTTTAAACGAATACTCACGCATCTTATTTTTGCTTAAAAGGAGCTGTTTGTGAGTTTTGTTGCATTGCTGCATAGCTAACGTAAACATTAGCAGCTAGCTGAAGCTCTAGTACCGAAGTTAGCATGCTAGCCAGCTAGCGCCTCATCATTTTCCGATACCGAGTCACTGTTGTTTCCAGTTTACTCCAGTTGCTATGATGATATAACGTCTTGTACGTAAAATCAATGATGGCTGCAGTTCATTTCAAGTAATACTGTATCAAGATTTGTATTAATGTCTGTTTTGTGCTCTTTTACAGACATATTTACTGTGGGCTCACTCCAAAGACTGCATTCACAGACACAAGATAATCACCAGGTGCATCACTCTAATAATTATATACATTTACTAAAGAGCGATGGCTGTTTTTAGCTACAGATGCATGTTGTGTTGTTGTTGATAGATAATATGTTATATTTACCTGCAGGTCTGGGCTGATGGTGATCCTCTCTGCCGACCTGCTGCTGTGGCTGAACGCAGTCACAGAGGACTCGATCCACGAGGAGATCGAGTTAGAGAAGGAGGACAAGCTTCACTTCAGCAACAGCAACTCCTCTGAAGCAGACGCCTCTGATTCAGGTGGTGCTCATATTTAACACCCTACAGCTGGAAGTATACCTGCAGAATTTCAAAATAAGGGCGCATGGGTCCTCCTAACTTTTAACAAACGAGAGAGACGAGAGAGAGGTAAAACTTGAATTAACTGAACTGAGTTTCATTTGAAATGGTGCAACAGACCTTAGGCTAAATTTTTAAACCCAGATTAATTCAATCTCTATGTAGCAACAACCCAGCTACATAATTAGAATTTAAACCAGGATTTAATCTGCTTTTAAAAGTTAAACCTCATGACCCAGCTTTTGTGTTTAATTCTAAAGAACTGTCTGAGCAAATCTTTGGTAGAAACCTTCAGGACTTGTCCTAGTTGAGGGAGTAGATGCTGTGAGGATCTTTAAAAGGGATAGTTCAGCATTTTGGCAAACTGGTCCATAGCCATAACCCCTATAGTCACAGCAGTAGGTTCGTTACCTTTAATTGTCGGTGCAAGCTATTTTTAGAACGGCGGAGCAGAGCTGTGAGCTGCTCAGAGTAAATTCATCCAAAACCGTTGATGCACGTTGCCTTCAGGGACAGTTTTTCATCAACAGTCTCTGTATTTCCCTCTAAAACAACTCTGTGTGGTAACGTTGTGTTATTATCTCATAGTGTGATGAATGTGCAGGTCACAACTTGTCCACCAGAGCGTTGACAATTAAATGTAACCAACCTACTGCTATGACTATAGGGATTATGGCAATGGGCCAATTTGCCAAAATGTTGAACTATCCCTTTAAAGAGAAACGTCCCAGGTTCAGTTCCAGCTGTTTCTGCAGGTAACTCCACCCTGTGTCGGTGCAGCGCCAGCGCCACCTGCCTGGTCTTCAGGAAAGGCTTCGAGATCCTCTACCCCTTCAACATGGAGTTCTACCTGATGGCGGGCTGCATGGTCTACGTCATGTGGAAGAACGTGGGCCGCAGGATGGACCCCGCCGGTCACCACGGCGCCCAGAGGCTGACCCTCCGTGTGGTCTACCAGGGTGGGGTCATCTACGGCCTCGTGGCGGGAGGCCTGGTTCTCGTGGCCGGGGTCACGGTCTTCATCCTGTACCAGGTGTGGGTGGGGCAGCAGCGGCGCCGCCTCACCGCCTTCCTCATGTTCTACGGCTACCACCTGGCCGTCATGCCCGTCATGTCGCTGTGCTCCCTGGCTGGGACGCTGGTCCACCGGCTGGAGAGGAGGGCCCACGAAGGAGGCCGCAACCCCACCCGTAGTCTGGACGTGATCCTCCTGGTGGCGGCGGCTCTGGGCCAGCTCGCCATCTCCTACTTCTCCCTGGTGGCGGCGCTGGCGCTGGGGACCGGCGCTCCGCTGGCCGACCTGGAGCTCTGCTACTCGCTGCTCAGCCTGCTGGAGCTCGTCCTGCAGAACATCTTCATCATCGAGGGCCTGCACCGGCACCCGAGCCCGCGGGCCACGAGGAGGCAGAGGAGCAGCATCTTCAAGGTGCCTCCACCTCCTCCACACATGATTATTTCATTTTATTACATTATCTTTAAAGGGATAGTTCACCTAAAATTGAAATTTCACTCATTATCTACTCACCCTCATGTGGACTAAGGGCTAACAAATCATAATCATAATCATAATCACTACAGCGCATCATTAACAGAGCATCCAAGATTACTGGTTCCCCCCTTCCATCACTTGAATCACTTCACTACAAACGGACATTACGTAGAGCCCAAAAAATAGTCTCTGATCCCACTCACCCTGCACACCCTGCCTTCCAGCTTTTTCTCTGGGGATACAAGGATCCAATGAGGAGAAAACAACCTGTTTGCAAAACAGTTTCATGAACTGCAATAAACATCTTGAACTCTGCCTGACTGAGGAGCAGGCACTGCCCTGTACAAGCTGAAACCGTAACTTGTGTTTTTTTGTGTATATATGTTATATGTTTTGGAACCTGCTGAACAAGCTGTACTGAAAACAAACTCCACCAGCTTGGCTGTGTGGTCATTAAAGGAATCAATCAATCAATCAATCAATCAATAACAAGAGCAACTCTCTGAACTGCCCCACAGCCAAAGATGGAGATTCCTGCACCAACAGATGAAGGGAAGAAGATGACGACCAAATCACTGCTGGAGGGAAACACGTCAGCCCCCCCTGCTGGTCAGGTGCATGATGGGAAAGAGTCCTGGAGTAAAAGAGTCATACAGGAAATCTGTGCCTTCCTCATCCTGGCCAACATCATGGTAACAGCACGAGACTGTAAATACAGTTAAAACACCTTCTTCTGTCGTGTCGTGTGTTCATGTAGCCGACTTCGTCTTTGTCTTCCAGCTGTGGGTCATCCCGGCCTTCGGGGTTCACCCCCAGTTCGAGAACGGCCTGGGGAAGCAGTTCTTCGGCTTCAGCACCTGGTTCGTCCTGGTGAACCTGGGTCAGCCGCTCAGCGTCTTCTACAGGATGCACTCGGTGGGGGCTCTGATGGAGCTGCTGCTCTCGGCCTGACCGACCGCCGGGAAACACGCGCTGTTCACGCACCTTTAGAAATTATTTAAGTTTACATCATACGTCCAAACGTCTGTGGACACATCTGAACTCTTGAGCTGACGTCACAGCTGGACCTCGCTCTTGCTCCTGCAGCCGAGCAGCTTCACATTAGACTGTGTTGATGCTTCTACAGTATTTTACTGTTGTTGCTCCATGTTATTCACATTCAGGTTCTGAGGGGCAATGATTATTAAGAGATGCAAGAAGATGAAAAGAATTAGATTAATCTTGTTTATTATAATTAGGAAATATTGAGTTATTCTACTGCTCATAAAGGTATTTAATCTGAACTGTGTGAAACGTTTAGAAGGGGAAATTGCGCTTACATTGCATGCAAAAGTTTGGGCAAATGGTCAAAATGTCTGTTAATGTGAACAGTTGAGAGATTAAATGATCTCCAGCAGGCATAAAGTTAAATCTGAAACACTGTTTTTCAATATTTTTAATTAATATCCGTGTTATTTTAGTTTTCTACAGTTTCAGAGAGAAAAGAGACAAAGCAGCAGCAGCAAAAGAATTAACAGAAATCTAACCAGGGTCGCCCAAACTTTTGCATGATAACACTGAATATGATGAGGAGCCGTTTTTTTTTCCACTAGGTTTTTTTGTGAAGAAGGTGGTATTTTGTAAATACAGCTGTTGGATAAATGTGATGTAGCATGAGATTAAAAAACAAACAAACAAACATGAAAATGGAGCCACGGTCTGGTGGGACGGAGTAAATAGTAAATAATTCCACCTGAGCTCAAACTGATCAGTGTTTTATTCTGACAGGATTAAACTTCATATTCACATCTGGATCTTATTTGTTGGTTTTCTTGTTGTTTCAGCAACAAGAAGAAGAACAGTTTTTTTTTCTGCAGGACGGGAGAGAAAAGTTCATCGTCGTCCTTCTCGCTCAGTTTCAGTTCAGGTTTTGGCCGACGTGTCGTTTCCTTTCAGCTTCGTCCGTTTGTCACTTCCAGTCGTTCACACGCCGCAGAGCCGACACGAGCTAATAACGCCTCCACTAACTCTGCACATGGCAAAGTGAATAATTAAATATTAATTATTAAGTTTGGCATCGAGTCGTCTGGATCTGCTCCTCCTGAAACTAAACGAGGGGAAGTTTGTCGCTGCTTTTCGTCTTTAAATAACCTTCATATAAAAGTGCGACGCTGCTCTGGTCTCAGCCGGATCGATGTCGTTGCGTTCAGGGTCCCGGGGTCGTCCGTCCTCAGCAGCTCCTCTAAATCCTCTGGATCTCAAACAGTCTGATGTCCGTGTCGTACCAGATTGGAGGATCCACGTTGCTGCGGCAACAGAAGAGAGACACCCAGGACACTTGTGAAAAGCTCGTTCCTGCAACAAACTGACAACAAACTGGTCCCGGGTCAGTTTCCTTACCGTAGGTAGATGACGCCCCACATGTACGTGCGGAACCACATGGCCGTGCCGGCGTTGGCCTGGTACTTCCTGATGAGGATGGGGTGGGGGATGGGCAGGAGGCCGACCAGCGTCCCGTGTTGAAGGAACTTCAGGATTTCTGACTCGTCGGTCAAACCTCTGAGGACGGAGAGGACGGAGACGGTAAACTCTAACGTCTTTAAAGGGATAGTACCATTTTTTATAGTGGGGTTGTATGATCTACAAATAGCCCCAAAGTACTTTAACTGCAGTAGAAGACTCTCTGCACTCCCTCCCGTTAGCAACGCCAGCCCATAATAGCCCTGCCCAGAGATTTACAACATACATTGTTGTGAATGGACCCAAAGAAACGGCCTATTTTCACGGCCTAAAAGAGGTTTTACCTGAAAAAAAATACACAGTTCCATTGTTGGCTATAATATACATTTTTCCCGCCCTTCAAAGTTCAGGAAAAACACAGTTTTTATTTGGAGCTAACCAACTCACGTATCCCTCCACCCAGGGTTAGCGCCCGCCGATCAGCAGTTGGTTAGCTTTAGGGATTTTGTTTTGGGATTGATGAGGGAAACCAAGAAATCCCATGAGCCTCCGTAGCGTAGCTCTGAGCAGCTCACGGCTCTGCTCCGCCGTTCTAAAAATAGCTTGCACCGACAATTAAAGGTAACGAACCTACTGCTATGACTATAGGGATTATGGTGATGGGCCAATTTGCCAAAATGTTGAACTATCCCTTTAAGTTTCTTACTTGTCGATGCAGATCTTCTCCACCTGAGGAACCAGCACCTGAAGCAGCCTCATTATGGTCTGTAGAGGGAGTTTGGCTTTCCATGACAACACCTGAGGACACACACAGGTTGCAGCGTGGAGGAGACGGACGGACGTGGAGACACGGGAAGAATCATTTAGAGACAGAGAGACAAATACTAACCCAGTCTGGGGTGGCGCTCCAGGTCGCCGCTGACGACGACGTGCTGGACAACCGACTCCTCGCTGCCTCCGAGTGAGAGCGAGCGACCTGAGGGACGCAACGACAAACAGCTGCAGCCACGACGAAGGAAACACAGCGAGAGGATCAATCAATGAGGGGTTGGCGTTCGGCTCCTCACCTCGTGGTCTCGCTCCGAGTTGGACTCGGTGTCGCTGCCTCCGCCGCCGCCGCCGCCACCGGCGCCGCCATCGTCTCCAGGTGACCTCGCCTGGGGAGCGTCTGAGTGCGGGACGGTGACCATGGTGCCGTCTTCACTCACCTGGGACTTCTCTGTGATCTTATCGATTCCTGCAGGACACGAGAAGATCATTTACACATGCATTACTGCTGCATGACATTTATTAAAGGGATAGTTCAACATTTAGTCAGATCCTCCTCTCAATAATTAAAGGGATAGTTCAACATTTTGGCAAATTGGCCCATTGCCATAATCCCTATAGTCATAGCAGTAGGTTCGTTACCTTTAATTGTCGGTGTAAGCTATCTTTAGAACGGTGGAGCAGAACCGTGAGCTGCTCAGAGCTACGCTACGGAGGCTAATGGAATTTCTTGGTTTCCCTCATCAAATACTCAACCCAACAACTCAAAAACGATGTCGTGGACATGTTGTGACCTGTATTTACCTCAAAAATGGCTCCATTTCATATTGTTCCATCTCATAGCGTGGTGGTTATGCAGGTCACAACTTGTCCACAAAAGCGTTTTGGAGTTTTTGGATTGTGTATTTGATGAGTTTGATGAGGGAAACCAAGAAATCCCATGAGCCTCCGTAGCGTAGCTCTGAGCGGCTCACGGCTCTGCTCCGCCGTTCTAAAAATAGCTTGCACTGACAATTAAAGGTAACGAACCTACTGCTATGACTATAGGGATTATGGCAATAGGCCAATTTGCGAAAATGTCGAACTATCCCTTTAAAGGTGCTGTGTCTATAGGGATTATGGTGATGGTAATAATTCTATCTAATACTATCACGCTGACTCCGTACCTGGCGTGGCCTCTAAACTGGCTTTCAGCGTCCCGGGCTCGGCGGGTACGGCCGGTCTGGAGCCTTCCATGGAGTTATTCTCTACCGAGTTCATCCTGGAGAGACCGGGCTGCTTCTTCTTCTTCTGCAGCGCCCGCTGGATGGACGCCGCGTCCGCCGGCAGGTTGGCCAGGTGGTGGAAGACGTTCCTCTTGCGGATGATGGCGTACACCAGGTTACAGTTCCCTGAGAGACACCACAGGTGAATAGGGTAAAAAAAATTAACTAACAGATATCACCATGAAACTTCCTGAGTTTATCACTCACATTAAGACAAATATTTTTTGTATTGCAAGTTTTGTAAAATTGTATGTTTAAATATGCAAATGAGGCAGTATCTAATGAAACATGCGCTAATTTGCATATATTTCCTGAACCTCCTTTGTCACATTGTGAACCTTTGTTTCATTTTTGATTCTCCTGCAACCCGTTGGAAAAACCTCTGAATAAAACAAAAGAAAACACATCCTCACCGTCGAACTGGTACTGGATGATGTTGTTGAAGACCTCCAGCAGGAAGAAGACCAGGTGATGGTTGTGTGGGGAGGAGAAGAGGAACCAGGGGGAGGAGAAGGCCTCCAGCAGGTGGAGCAGCTTGTTGGCCGCCACCATGGACAAACTCTTCAGGTAGGGAGAGACTGTGGAGATCAGACAGGAGGCTTTTATTTTAAAAAACACTCTGCACTTCCACCATCCGGCCAGCAGGGGGGGCGATGGGTCAGCACTGATACTCACTGTTCACTATGATGGTGAGCAGGCAGTCGAAGAGCGGCTGCAGGCGCTGGTGACCACCGGTGACGATCTTATGGAAAATCTGAACGGGACAAAGCAAAAAGAAAATAATGGATGCGTTATACTGTAAAATATTCTGCAACTTTAGAGTCAGATTAAACCAAAGCTTTTAGGTTTTTCATCTAAGAGAAAAAACAAACAAACCAAAAAAGCAGGAAAATTCATTTTTCAGACACTCGACCCAGAGAAATTGAGGCGTTAATGCTTAAAAATGAATCTAAATCAATAATTTGGTGTCAGAATGGCTGGTTTCTAGTTGATAATTAACATAAAATGAATCAATAATCAGTTTTTAAAGAAAAAAAAGGATTAAATCCAAACTAAAATTGCAAAAAAAACTTTCTGCAAAGTTTTTCTGCTTTCTTCAAACATAAAATGTGAAGATTTTCAGATTTCTTCATTAGTTAAATCTAGTTTTCTCTATCTGACGTCTATGAGCTGCATCAAATCCGTCAGACCGGTCTAAAGCATTGCAGTTAAATTTGACTGGTGAAATAAACAGTTTAATTTAGCATCATAACCATAGTGCTCTCTCTCTTTCGCTCTGATTCCTGGTCTCACCACGATGAGGAGGTCGGCGTGCGTTCCTGTGAACACTGGGATGTCCATGGGCACACGCAGCGTGAACGGTTTGTTCAGACGAACGCCAAAGTTCCTCTCTCCGCTCAGCAGCAGCAGGATGAAGACGCCGATGTGAACGAGGCCGACACGAGCTGCAGGGATGTGATGGTGTTCAGTCATCTTAACGCAGCTTCAAACAGCATTTAAAGGGATAGTTCAACATTTTGGCAAATTGGTCCATTCCCATAATCCCTACAGTCATAGCAGTAGGTTCATTACTATTATTTGGTGCAAGCTATTTTTAGAACGGCGGAGCAGAGCCGTGAGCTGCTCAGAGCTACGCTACGGAGGCTCATGGGATTTCTTGGTTTCCCTCATCAAACTCATCAAATACACAATCCAACAACTCCACAACGCTCTGGTGGACAAGTTGTGACCTGCACATTCACCACGCTATGAGATAATAACACAACGTTACCACACAGAGTTGTTTTAGAGGGAAATACAGAAACTGTTGCCTTCAGGGACAGTTTTTCATCAACAGTCTCTGTATTTCCCCCTAAAACAACAACAACAGCTCACGGCTCTGCTCCACCGTTCTAAAAATAGCTTGCACCGACAATTAAAGCTAATGAATCTACTGCTATGACTATAGGGATTATGGTGATGGGCCAATGTGCCAAAATGTTGAACTATCCCTTTAATCATACTATATTTCATCCCACACACACACGGTGTAGAGAAGTGTATGACTCACACTGATCTGCCCGGGCATCGTTCAGGTAGAAGAGGATTGGAACCAGCATGTCCAACACATCACTGCTCTTCAGCACAAAGAACAGGAATTTCTAAACACACACACACACACACACAGACACACAAAGACACACATATATACAAACAGTGTCATTATCATTCCTCTGATGGTTTGCGTTAATGATGATTCCAGTGTTTCAGGTTCTGAACATGTTTGACTTTCCTCCTATACTTTATTTTGGCGCGGTGCCAGGTCGAAGGTCACAGTTCAGTTCAGGAACAGACGTGAACAGAGTCAGCTGAGATTATACACTCTCTCATACAAGTTTAGTGTACTATCTACATGTTTTTTTCTTAGTTTTATGTTATTGTACTATTATTTCTATCCCTGTTCCTTCCATGTTCACCAATAAATTGAGTTATTTGATTTTATCTTGTCTTGTTTTATCTCATCTTACCCTCCAGGAACACACTCAGGAAGCCTGGTATAATTAACATGTTCTATATTTCCCTTATTTTTAGCGTGTTAGCCTCCACAATTTACTTATTAGTTGTCAAAGACCAAAGACAGACGTGAACCACAAACTAATTCCTGATCCGTTAACGTCTGCATTAGTTTCTGTGCTGATTATAGTAAAAGTCGCTCCTTCCTGCAGTTTCAGCATCTCTGGTAGGAATCGAAACTTCAGACCTTGTTGAAGTCGCAGAACTTCCAGAAGAGGATGAGCAGCTCCTGGTGGAACTGGATCTTCTTGGCGGAGCGGGGCAGGTAGGTCTGGACCAGGGGGTTGTTCAGCAGCCGGGCCAGGCCTTTGAGGATGAAGCTCAGGTCCTGACGCAGGACGGAGGAGAACAAAGGACCACGGTTATTATTGTTTTAACCTTTTCGTTAGTCTTTATTTTTTATTTAGTTTGATTTTTTATATCTGTTTAGTTTTAGTTAGTTCAACCAGCTTTAGTTTAGTTTTATTTAGTCTTAGTTTTTCAGGTTTTAGTAGAAAGCCTCTGTCAGGTCTCTGAAGATTAACTCCCTGGAGCTTTTAGTTGCATCCCATAATGTTCTGTTATCTGACATTTATTCTTAACTTTAGTTTTGTCATCATTCAGCTTTAGTTTTAGTTAGTTTTGTTCATTGTAGTTTTTATTTAGTAATTTGAAAAGTAATTTTCAGTTTTATTTCAGTTTACTAAATTGTTTTTTCCCTGCTAATTTTAGTTTCAGTTAACTGTAACAACCCTGATCAGGACTGAGTCCGACCGTGCTGCGTCTCACCTCCTCTCTGTGGATCCTGGACAGGTAGTTCACAAACAGGTTGTCGGGTCCAACGGGCTGAAAGACGAGGAGGAGATTTATATTATTTAAAAAGTCTGAACCAGAGTTTGATGCGACTCGTTCTCCATCCTCCTCCTCCTCCTCCTCCTCCTACCTCCTGCTCCTCCTCCTCCTCCTCCTCAGCTGCTGCTGCTGCTGGAGGGGGGGGGCTGCTGCTGCTGCTGTTGGCGTCCAGGGCCCGGAGGGCGGCTCTGGCGGGCGACCCGGCCTCGTGCTCCAGGGTGACGACAAGGATCTGGACGGCCTGCTCCACCAGCTGCTCCCGCTGGTCGGAGAACAGCAGGTGGTTGTAGGGGATCCCGTAACCGACGGGGTCGTAGGCGCAGACCACGTTGAGCAGCGAGGTGAACAGAGGGAGGGCGTGTCTGGGTGGCGGAGCAGCGACAGAGGTCAGGGAGGGGGCAACAGGTGTGTGTGTAGTCTAGTGTTTTGTAGTGAAAACTGTACTTGTATCACATTGACCGATGATTCTCAAACTTTTTTATATCAAGGGCCCAAAACTGACAGAAATTAGACCACAGACCCCGATTGGACAGAATTTTTAAGCAAACACCAGAAATACACAAACAGTCAATGTACGTTTAAATTAGACGTAGATTACAGAGAAGTTTCTGGGGGAAAAAGTGGTACAATTTCTCCAAAAAAAGTTTAAAAGTTTCTAGAAAATAGTGGTAAAAATAAACAAAAAAGTTTTAAAAATTTTGACAAAAGTTGTAATTTAAAAAAAAAAAAAAAAAAAATCTGGTAAAATTTCATTTAAAAAAATAATTTAAAAAAAGGGGGGTTAAAAGTTTTAGAAGAAAAAATTTCTCAAAGAAATTCCAGGAAAAATGGTAAAAAAAAAAAAAAAAAAAGTAAAACAATAGGCCTAATCAAAAAAAGTTGTAAAAGTAAAAATCATATATAGTAAAAAGTAAAAGGTTTTTTTTTAATTGAGAAGAAACTGGTCAAATTACTCAAATTCTAGAAAAAGTGGTAAAATTTCTCAAAAAGGGGGGCAAACAATACAAAATGGGTAACATTTCTTAAAAAAAAAAAGTTTGAAAATGAAAAAAAAGTAGAAAAGAAAAATTGAGAAAAAATTGATAAAATTTCTACAAAAAAATTCTGGAAAAAGTGGTAAAATTTCTCAAAAAGGGGGGCAAACAATACAAAATGGGTAACATTTCTTTAAAAAAAAAAGTTTAAAAATGAAAAAAAAGTAGAAAAGAAAAATTGAGAAAAAATTGATAAAATTTCTACAAAAAAATTCTGGAAAAAGTGGTAAAATTTCTCAAAAAGGGGGGCAAACAATACAAAATGGGTAACATTTCTTTAAAAAAATAATGTTTAACAAAAAAAAAGTAGAAAAGAAAAATTGATAAAATTTCTAAAAAGAAATTCTGAAAAAAGTGGTAAAAATTCTCAAAAAGGGGGGCAAACAGTACAAAATGGGTAACATTTCTTAAAAAAAAAAAAAAGTAGAAAAGAAAAATTGAGAAAAAACTGATAAAATTTCTAAAAAAAAATTCTAGAAAAAGTGGTAAAATTTTAAGAAAAAGTTGGGAACCCTGTCAACGCTTCCACTTTGAGAACCATTGACGTCCACTTTAGTTACATAGTTGTGTTGTACTGGGTTTACTGAAATGTGTCACCTGTTCTCCGTGGAGCAGAAGAAAGCCACCCAGGGGTTCAGCGTGCGGCTCTCAGAGGTCGGAGGCAGGTACATGGCCTCGGAGAAACAGGTGAGCAGCAGCTTCAGCAGCTCGGTCCTGAGTGAACCAACAGAGGTCAAAGGTCACTCACACACACATCAACCACATACAGTAGCATCATGCAGAAGGTTAGGGTTACACACTAGCAGCTGTTCAGGAGGATTATGAATCTCACCTGTTGGTGTCGTGGACGTAGTTGAGAGGAGGAGCCTGAGCGAAGCCGACGCCGGCCTCCCAGATGTACTCACAGCTGTCGATGGAGTGAACGGCCTCCGCTGTGTCCTGCAGCAACAGAGAATAAACTTTATTTATATTTAATTATAATGACACTGCACCTTTATGTTGCTACTCCCCAGGTTTCCCGGCTGCAGCAGCAGGACAGTGTCCAGTGTTCACACACACACACACACACACACACACACTTCCACCACGTGATTCAACAAGTGGACGAAGCCGAGGACGGTATCGCAGCGCGACGCCTCCGCTCAGATAAGTAGAGCCTCATGAACAGATCTGACAAGGTGCCACCGCTGGTCAGCTGACAGTAAAGGGCGTCGTGACACACACACAAACACACACACACACCGTGGTTTCTGGCAGGGTCACAGCAGGGAGACTGTGGACGATGTCAAGTAAATTTAAAGGGATAGTTCAACATTTAGTCAGATTCTCCTCGCACCATAACCCCTATAGTCATAGCAGTAGGTTTGTTTGTCTGTGCAAGCTATTTTTAGAACGGCGGAGCAGAGCCGTGAGCTATGAGATAATAACACAACGTTACCACACAGAGTTGTTTTAGAGGGAAATACAGAGACTGTTGATGAAAAACTGTCCCTGAAGGCAACGTGCATCAGCTGTTTTGCATGAATTTCCCTCTAAAACAACTCTGTGTGGTAACGTTGTGTTATTATCTCATAGCGTGGTGAATGTGCAGGTCACAACTTGTCCACCAGAGCGTTGTGGAGTTGTTGGATTGTGTATTTGATGAGTTTGATTAGGGACACCTCCATTGTGTTCACTGAGCAGCTCACGTCTCTGCCCCGCCGATCTCAAAACAACATGCACCGATAATTAAAGGTGATGAACCTACTGCTGTGACTATAGGGGTTATAGTGAGAGGAGGATCTGACTAAATGTTGAACTGTCCCTTTAAAAACCCACTTGTGTGTGTGTTTCAGCAGCTGATGGTCATTTTCCAGCCTCACGTTTCCTCTGAGGTGTTGATTAGGAACATGGAGGTCGCGGTGCAGCCTCTTCCTGTCCTCAGCTCCCGTGTTTGTTCAGCGCCGCTACAAGACGCGTCCGCTCTGTTCTTCTCAGCCCAGTTAACAAACACGGCCGCTCCCGCCTCTCTCTCTCTCTCTCTCTCTCTGTCATGCAGAGTCACTCATTAACTGGAGCTGCTGCCCAACAAGGTTAGCGTGGAGGAGATAACGCCGAGCGCTCGGCGCTGCTCGGCCTCAGGCCTGAATAACAGCAGCTTAACTCTTTTATAGGAGCCAGTCAAGTGTTGACTGTTGGAGCCCGAGGCTAAAACAAAGCAAACAACAGTGTTTTACTGTTGTTGTGGAAAGAAAGACTCTTAAAGGAGGAGTAACACCTGCTGCTTAATGAGCATCAGGATCTTGAGGCACCTTATTATTGCAACTTTACCTGCACAATCTGATATTAATAAATGAAAATAACTTAAGATATTAGTAACTGTCACTTAACCTCATTGACCAGACAGAGTTGTTTTAAGTAAATGCCCCTGAAGGCAACGTGCATCAGCGATTTTGCATGTATTTCCCTCTAAAACAACTCTGTGTGGTAACGTTGTGTTATTATCTCATAGTGTGGTGAATGTGCAGGTCACAACTTGTCCACCAGAGCGTTGTGGAGTTGTTGGATTGTGTATTTGATGAGTTTGATGAAGGGAAACCAAGAAATCCCATAATGAGCCTCTGTAGCGTAACTCTGATCAGCTCACGGCTCTGCTCCGCCGTTCTAAAAATAGCTTGCACCAACAACGAACCTATGACTATAGGGATTATGGCAGTGGGACAATTTGCCAAAATGTTGAACTATCCCTTTAACATTTGACTGCTGTCTCTCTGTCCAACCTGCACATTAGCAGAAACACAATGTTGTGGAGCTTCTATTGAATTATTAAAGCAGTTAAAACATGTCTGTTTTTGTCAGTAACAGAATCATTGTCATTGCATTTAAAATACGGATCATTTTATTTAGTTATTTGTGCAAACACGGCATAAAAAGTCACTGTAGCAGCACGTAGAGCAGAACATCCCTCAGTTAATCAACAACCCTGAGGCCAATACTTCACTAAAGCTCCTTCATCAGCTGCTGAGTGTGTGGTGTTTGGCTGCAGCTGCACAGTGAGGCGAGTGCAGACACACACACACACTGATGTGGTTGCAGCGTGGAGGGTCAGTGAACTCACCGCGCCGCTCTTCTTGTGGCTCTGCACGGTGAAGTCTGGACAGAAGAGCAGGTCGGCGACGGCGAGCAGCAGTGACTCAGCCAGGGGCCGAGCTTCGTCTTCACCGGCGTCTTCGTCCAGATGCTGAGGAGACGAGATCACAGACGTCACATCGAGACTCCAAACTCTAAATTATAAACATTTTATATATACAGTATGAGCCGTTTTTTTATAAAAACACAGTTTCTGCTCCATGACGGTTGCAACGGAGCGGATTAATGTGATGAACTCAGCCGGTTCCCAGCGCTTTCACCTCAGTCCCACACTTTAATTAACGGACATTCAATCCCTCCTTAATTCAACCGCTGGCCGGAGGAGGAGGAGGAGGAGGAGGAGGAGGAGGAGGGGGGGGGGCACAATATGGGTAGTGTTTGGACCGCGGTCCCCGACGACCAGGTAACCAGAGAACCAGCAGCCGTCGGGGGGAGAAGAGGAGGGAGGAGGGGGGCGGGGGGATGTGGTGGGCGACTCTGGACAGCGATCGACAGCAACAACAGTCTCACGTTACAGATCAGAGCAGCGTCGCTGTTCATCAGACCGACAGAATCGACCCAACGCTCCTCGTTCAAACACGCAAAACAGACGTCGGACGTCGATGCTAATTTAAATTCTAAAGAACGATAGAGTTTTATCTTTTCTCTGTTTTAACCTAAAACTGCATTTTTGAGCCGTTTAAACAAGATTTCATTCTTGCAGCAGCAGCAGTGAGATCCACACACACTGAAGTCATAATAGCTATTTTTATTATTCATAAATATTAATGTAGGTGTTTTTACCTGATAAACTCATTTATTCAGTCATTAAAGCATCAATACAATAACATGTTATTGTCATTTTCAGCATTCAAGATGTTAATGCTGCTCAATGAATCTCTCAAAACAAATTAAAGGTTTGCTTTTGTGAGAAACTTGTTCATCCTAAACGTTAAATCTCATGTGGTGAACTTTAAGAACCAGACTCTTATTCCCACGTCGACCTTTCATCTTCTTTCCTGTTGTTGTCATTTGTATTCTCTCTATTTTAATCTTCACTGTGTTATGTAGATGTCACATCTGTCGCTGCAGCTGGAAACACTGTGAGAGTTTCAGTATCTCTTGGCAACAAATTGAATCAAAGGCAACTGGACTTAATAACAATAAGTGAACGTCATCCTGTCTATGAGAAGAATTACAACTGTGATTTATCCAATGAGGATGAAGACATTAAACCACAGACACAGCGTCAAGGTTTAAGTGTAAATACTAGAAGCTCATAAAACACAGACGCCCACGCAGAGTTTTGTAATCGAACTTGTAGAAACGTTTCCTGAGAACATTCCTGTCTCATTAGTCGACTCCAGCAGCAGCAGCAGCTTCTCTTTCAGCAGCTTCAGTGTGAAACTGATTAATCCAACAGCCTTCGTCGACCAGAAACACAATTAGCTGCACTTCATCTCCAAATGTGACAAATATATAAATATTAGAGAAACACATTTATAAAAATTTGATATAATAACAATAAGGAAAAATGACGAAGAATCAAAGAATAATCAATCAGCAGCAGTCTATGTTTCTTCTGTCATGCCAATAAAAGGCCAACTTCCTGTCACTCACCCTCGCCCGCCCGGCGCCGGGCACCGTGGACCAGAAGAAGCCCCTCCAGTCGGCGTCCTCGAAGATGTAGGGCAGGATGCGGGTGAGGAGGCGGGTGCAGTTCAGGACGACCTGCCGCTCTCGCTCCGACGGGCAGCCGGAGTCGGCGCCCTGGACCAACCTCTCCACCGCCTGGCGGACCAAACAAACGCACACGTACGACACGAGACTGTGAGGAAACACTGATGCTCCGTGGAGAAAACTCCGTTAGTGAAGGTTTAAAGGGATAGTTCAACATTTTTGGCAAACTGGCCAATCACCATAACCCCTATAGCAGTAGGTTCGTTACCTTTAATTGTCGGTGCAAGCTGTTTTTAGAACGGTGGAGCAGAGGGCCAATTTGCCAAAATGTTGAACTATCCCTTTAAACCAGGAGGTGGAAAAGAACCCTTCTATACAAAATACCATTAGATGAATCATATATTCAGAGCAGTGCTGAGCTGTTTGTTTGTGTATTTACTGTGTTTGCATTTTCAACTCCAATGGACAATAAAGTTTTATCTTTTCTCATAAATAAACAGTTTGTTTACACTGAAATAAAACATGTTTCTCTGCAAAATCCTGGATTTCATTCATGCAACAGCAGCAGCAGCAGGAATGGTGCGTTCCAGGCAAAACGTGACTTTTTTAATAGAGCAAAAATATAAATTTTGTGGTTCTTGCCTAATAAAAATGTAACATTTATCAACTTTCTGAATTATTAACCCTGTGATTAACTGGCAATCAGTCATTAAAACAGTTTGAACACGGTCATGTTCAGCCGTCTGGATGTTGTTAACTTGATCCAGGTTCAGAACCCGACTGGTTTTTTTGTGTGTTTTCTTTCACTTTCTCTTAAAAAAACCTTTGACCTTCTCACAAACTCACGTGTTTCACTCTCGGACTGTGGGAACAACAAACAACAGCAGCATTCCTGCGACGCGGACCGTTTCCAGGACCAGCTGGACTGCAGCTCACCTTGTAGCAGAGGGTTGCCAGGTTGGACGGAGACTCCTCTCTGACCGCCCGGATCTCGGCCGCCGGCACCAGAGTGAAGATGTCCTGCGCCGTGGTGGAGGCGTCCACCCAGAACTGGTCCCAGAACAGGTCGTCTGAGGCCTCGACGGGCTGCAGGAGAACACACACACACACCAACAGATCATTGTGTGTGTGTTTACATGAGTTTGCAAATATTTAGTAAAGGGTAAAAACATCAAGAAATTGAAATTAGCTTTTTCTTGCGTTTTTTTCTCTCTTTAATCCAAGAAAATAGAAAACAACAAACTCAAAACTTCACTAATTTAACTTATTCTGCACTAATTAAACATAAATTAACACATACAGCATTGCCACTGTGTTGTGACAGTTAAGATGGACAGTGGAAGATAAGATAAGATCTGTAACTGCTGCTGTTGATGCAGCACAAACAGCATTGACATGGAAACATCTGCAGCCTGCAAAGCAACATCTGGATCAGCTGAGAGGACACGTGGAGGTTAAACTAAATCAGCAGCAGCAGCAGGTTGAAAACAAAAGAAACTCGGCCAAATGTGTTCAGTAGTTATCCATAAATTCTGGGAGACAAATATCCTGCGGTCAGTGAAGGCAGCATCCCTGAAACAAACACAACTTCACGAACTAAAGAAGTCGAAGTGCAGCCTTTTAATGTAGATTTGCTGTGTTCACTTGGTGGTTAAATATCAGAAAACTGTAAAAATTACCATTAAGACAAACACCAAAGTGATGTCATCAACTGTCATCAATCCCTCAACTCTGTATCACTGTAAAATATTAAATGTTGTATTAAATTAAATTAAATGCTGCTTGAAAAAACGTGCAGGTCTAACCCACATGCAGCACTGACTGACTCAGGCTGATAACATCTCCTCAGTTCCACCTTAAATGCACCTGCTACCACCACATTTCTGCTGCCTGCTCAAACACACATCAAATTCAGTTGTTTTCACATCAAATGTTTCATGTTTAAGTTATTTCTGGATCATTTAATAAAAAATTAACAGGAAGTGATAATGTTAGGCCTGAATTTAACGTCACAAGTGACAAAATATAAACAGAAACAGGCATATTCCAGGAAATAAACGAGTATTTTAGTGTAAAACGCATCATTTCTGAGCAGATTTCACTGTTTTCCTTGTTTTTCTCTGCACTTTGTGTCACCAGGGCTTCACAACAAGCTGCCATCTGGCACCAACTTTCCCTCCACAGCCTCAATTTAAAGCCCACACGCACAAGCGACGCGTCTGTCCGTTTGTGTTTTCTTTTTTTTTATTGTGGGGGGAAAAATAAAATAAAAGCACGGACCTGAGTCTTGGTGGTGAGCTGGATCACCGCCTTCCTGAAGTGAAGTTTGGTGTCGGTGTTTCCCATGTTTCTGTCCCGGGTTCCTCCTCCCTGCTGCTGCCAGGTTTTGGATCCGCGTCAACGCCGAGCCGCCGCCGTGGAGGATAATCTCCTCATCCGCCGCTCGGCGCTGCTGGTGCGTTCAGGGGCGGCTCGGAAACTACCACCTCATATGTGTTTTAGCTCCACTGGGGCTCCTGCTGTCGTTTTTACAGACTTAAAACCACTAAAAAAGATGGGAATATAAATGTCCACCGTTGTTATTATATTCTCTGTGATTTTATTTCAGTTTTGATATCCGTCCGTAGACTTTTACACTTTTACACTCAATCAGCACCACAACAAGCTAGCTGACCGTGTTTATGTCTTGTTAGCTTACGCTGGTTCACCGTTTGTAGCCGACAGAATATCAAAACTTACTAATGGTTTAACATGGGGCATCAAATTTAAACTTGTTGACACCACAAATTAATTTCTAACCTAAGCAAATAAAACAACAGATAAAAAAATGAAGTAGGCTAACTAACTACGACACAAATACAGAAACGTATCAAGGCTTTCTCATTGATGTTGCTGATTCTGCCTGGCTCTGTTTCTCTCATCTCAACAGAAGAAGAAAAAATCCGACGGGACTTGAACGCCTCATCGACCAAGCAGGATCCAAACTCGGCCACTTCCGGGATCCTAATCAGGTGTGAATGTGTGTGTGCGTGTGTGTGCGTGTTACCTGCTGTTTGTTTAAGTGACTGATCCTGAAGCTGTGACGCGTCTTCACATTAGTCTCTGACTGAAACTGACCGAAGGATCAAAGTGGTTTTGACCCATTTTATGAATAGATCATGATTCATTTTTAGCCTAGTTGTTATAAATGGGTCAAAATGTAACCATGTTTAACCCAATGACTAATAACTGACCTGGAGGCACTTTACTGAATAAAAGAATAGTTTGGTTCCTAAAGGACAAAAAATAAACAAATAAACAAATAGTAGGAGAAATATAGAAATATAAGAATAGAAATAACGATTTTTATTTTCATTCATTCATCCAGTCATATCAGTTCTTTAATTCATTAATTTCTTTATTATTAACAATTCTTTGTACTTGATCATTTCATTTCATGTCATTTTTTTCATGTCAATCTAATGCCAAAGGTCACACATAATAAGAAAATTAGCTTGAGCAGTTTTTGAAATAGGCTACTTGATGAAAATAAATAAATGAAAAATAACACTGACATACAAACTGTAGGTTATGTAACATCAGATTAAAACAGAAAGACAAAAGCGTAAAAATGTTGTTGTTAGGTTATGTTACTTGTGTTTTTGTTTCTAAATCTGGAAAAGTCCAGGTTTAGTGAATAACACCTGAACATCACAGACACCTGACACACCCATGGATGACTGACAGCTCTTCTTCTTCTTCTGTGGGTCATTCTTTGCACCAGTATCACTTTCCCAACAGATGCTGCTGTGGAGTCACTGGTGAGACGGAGGAGTCACTGGGTGTGGAGGACGAGGAGGAGGAGGAGGACGATGATGATGATGATGAAGAGGAGGAGGAAGAGGAAGAGGCTGCACTGCATCACTTCATTATTTCCAGATCGTCATGAAGATATTTTGAGAATTTAACTTATTTAATCTCTGATCCAGATGCACTTCAGTGATGCAGAATCTGTTAAATTCACCGTGTGAAAACAGCTGCAGGTCGACCACTGGTGTGTGTGTGTGTGTGTGTGTGTGTGGGGGGGGGTTTAACTTCCTGAGAATCACTGATGTGGATTAAACACTGACTCACTCAGCCAATCACCCCCCCCCCCCCCCCCCCCCCCCCTCTCCCCGCCCCCCCGCTCAGAAACAGCATAAAGCCCGAGGAGGTTCCCTCAGCTCTGCAGGCTGGTTCATGCACACTGTGTTTGGGTTTCAGTGTGTTTGTGCGTTTGTGTGCAGCAACATGAAGACGACGAGCAGCGCTGGTGTTTTCCTCCGGACCCTGACGGTTCTTCTTCTTCTTCTTCTCCTGTCGACGGCTGAAGCTGTGAGCAGTTGGTTTATCTTAAGCCCTTTAAAATGCTGCATTCAGGCTCATGAGAGATAATCTGACTTTTGTTATTATCATTATTTTATTCTTTCAGGGCTCGTTGAGAGACAGAGAGTGGGAGGACGTTTCTGTTTCCTTCTCCTCCTCGTCCTCCTCCTCTTCCTCCTCCTCATCATCTTCATCCTCCTTTTCCTCCTCGTTTGACAGTTCAGGTGAGAAACTCTGCTACATTTTGTCTGGTTGTTGTTGTTATTGTTGTTGTTGTTGTGTTGTGTGGAGTTGCGGCTGCATGTGTCTGAACGTCTGTCCTCCTCCGTCAGGTTGGATCGTCTGTCTCAACGGAGGCTCCTCTGTCCCGTCCCTGTCCAGCGGTGAACACATGTTTTGTATTTGCTCCGATGGTTTTGAAGGACGACGCTGTGAGAAAGGTGAGAAGCTGAACCGTAAGACATAATAAAGTGCATTTTGAAGTTGTTGTTTTTTTGTTTTTTTTAATCTCTCCTCTGGTGTGTCTGTGTAGTTAAAGGTCCTGAGTGCTACAACGGTATAGGACTGACCTACAGAGGCTCGGTGTCCAAGTCGGAGAGCGGACGGACGTGTGAGTCGTGGGATCTGGAAACCAGGGAGAGATACATGTCTTCAGACGTCAACGGAGGGAGACACAACCACTGCAGGTAAATAAACTGATCAGTTTTGGCTTTAATCCCTTTGAAATAAAACTGTTGGAGGTTTAAGTGTAAATAAGACATCCAAAACAAATCTTATATTCAATTAAAAGGTCTTTAATTTAATCAATCTCTATATGTTTGGCTTGTTGGACACATTTAAAGACGTCATCCAATTATTTGTAGGCTACTACAAAAACTCAAACTCTTTCCAAGAATATTTGTCTTATTTCTTGTCAAAATGTCTCATTTGTAGTCAAAACTAAATTCTTTCCACTTAAAATAAGACTCTTCACCTAAAAAATTAACTTGTTTTTAGGTCATTTTCACTTGTTTCAAACTAATTTTCAATTGAAATAAGTAGAAAAATCTGCCAGTGAAAAGTTTTTTGTGCTTGTAATAAAGAAAAACTTGCTCCACTATCAGGTTTTTATTTTGACTAGAAATAAGACAAATATTCTTGGTAAGATTTTGCATTTTTGCAGTGTAATATTGTGCAACGAAGCTGCAGCTCCAAGACGTTTTGTTTGATGATGGGATGTTTTCCACTGACAGGAATCTCCTCTACAAACGGCGTCCGTGGTGTTACGTCAGGAGGAACCGGCAGCTGGTCTGGGAGTATTGTGACGTTCCCCGCTGTGGCCTCAGTCCCTGTAGGTTTGGTTCTGTTATCGACAATAACATGTTGTATTATTAGTGTCTAAAAAGACTCTGACCTCTGACCTCTGACCTCTGACCTCGTCCTTCCAGTTCCAGATCCAGATCCTTCACCTGCGCCCGCGGAGCCACAACCAGGTGAGTTCACCACTTCACTGAAGAGGAGGTTCAGTTGTTCAAAAGGTTTAATCTCAATCAAAATGACCCAGATTTTAAAATCCCTTGTTTTACCATCCAGGATCCTGTAATCCACCTTCACTTTATCCCAGTTGTTCAAAGCACAGTTGGATTATTGGATCAATCCTGATACAAATTTTTCAAGATAATCCAGATAATTGGCTGCACCACACAGCATGGGCTCACTCAGGGTTTATTTATTTGAGAACTGGGTGTTTGTATTGATGTCTGTTTTTAGTTCAGGTCTGGCTGTTTGAATAGATATATATATTTTTTAAAAAAAAAGCAAATATACAGTAGCTACTGTACATTAGTCAAATAAAATTGTGAATATTTTTCAACTTTTTACCACATTTTGCACCAATGCACCAAACTTTTGGATCAAAGATTTCCTGATCCTTCTAAAAAAGTGACACAAACTGAGGGTTTGATCCAGATTATTGGATTACGTGGCCTAATCCGATCTCAGAATCCGTTTTTAGCTGTTTTTTTTACCCATTTTCAAGATTTGATCCACTCCAAAGTCCAGTCAGATTACCCTTAAACACCTGGGCCCAGGTCTGACCAGGGTTGGGGTTCATGTTAAAGACTTGGGATCTGATTTCAACACAACACCACCTGCTCCCAAGTCCAGGAACCAGACCCTGACTCTTACTGGATCCTGTTACCGCGCTCTTTCCATTGATTGTTGTGACCCCTGTTTGCTCTCCAGCTGCAGAGTTGAGCTGCGGCCAGCGCACCAGGAGGAAGCAGATGAAGATCGTGGGTGGAACAGTTGCCACTGTGGAATCCCACCCGTGGGTCGCTGCCATATTTTATCGGGGCAAATCAAAGGAGAAGGTTTTCCGCTGCGGGGGCAGTCTGATCTCCGCCTGCTGGGTCCTCACGGCCGCCCACTGCTTCCCAGACGGGTAAGGAGTGATGTCATCGACTGTAACCACAGCAGGTGCTGAGGAGGAGAAGAAGAAGAAGGACGACGATTGGACTGACTCTTGTCCATCTGTGTTTTTCAGCTCCCTAACGAAACAGCGTCGCTTCTCCGTCACCCTGGGGAAGAACGCCGTCAACGAGACCGACCCGACTGTGGAGCAAACGTTCAAGGTGGAAGAAATCATCATCCACGAAGGGTTCGACAACAGTGAGGGCAACTTCAACAACGACATCGGTACGAACAAGCCCTTAAAGAAAGGTTGTTGTGTCTGAACTGGTTCAAGAAAAGCAACACTGATTAGTGACTCTAGATGGTCTCATGCATGTTTCAGATCTAGGATGTCGTTATCAGGCCACTGCAAGCTTGATCGAGCTGATCATTTGAATCATCTTAGCAGGAAAATGTAATATCTGTCCATATGGTTATCGGCTTAGATGGTCTCATGCATCAGATCTAAGGATGTCCAGTAATATTGGCCGATATTATCTTAAAAATGTAATATCTGTCCATACGGTTATCGTTTTTTCTGCCGATAATGAAAACCCGATAATGCCTTTGTTGTGAATTAAGTAGTGGTGGACCATTCACTACTACTACTGTCACTGATTAGGACGCACAATACAAGTCAAAACAGTGTTAATTTGTGGAATGCATCCAGTTGGGCATCACAAGTAGTCATACAGTAATGACAGAAGGTATGTTGTTAATTAGTTTTTTTGGGGAATCGTTGAATTTTTGGCGGTATCGTTTATTATCGGAATTGGAAATTCTAGTTCTGGACAAATCGGATATCGGCATTTCCAATATCGGACATCCCTAATCAGATCAGTAACTCTGTGATAACCATCCTGCAGCGCTGCTGAAGCTGAAGGCCAAACAGGGACGGTGTGCAGAGGAGAGCAGCTCGGTGAGGACCGTCTGTCTGCCGCCGGCTCAGCAGAACCTCCAACCTGGAGTCACCTGTGAGATCGCTGGATACGGGAAAGAAAAGCACGGTGAGGAACGTCCTGAACGCTGTTGGGATATCTGGTTGGAACAGATGGGAAAACTGTGTTTGGGTGGAGGTCGAGTTCTTGTAAACCAACAGAAGTAGCAAAAGTTTGATCGTACCTGGTACTTTCTCCAGAGATTCGTCCCTGTTGGGTCTTGACTGTGTGAAATGGGACGTTCTGGTTCTCACTGAACAATTCACTGTCCAGAACCCTGCAAACCCACCACATGGCTGTCCATTGGTTTTCCATTGGTTTCCTCCATTGTTCACATTGATGATACACAGTGCCGAGTAGAGTTGAGTTGGTACCAAGTGCTGCAGGACGAACGGTCGGTAAAGTGAGTGGATTCATCCTCTGAGGACTGTAAACATCTGCAGTAAACTTCCTGCTGCTGGTCCATCCAGATGTTGTTTAGACATTTCCATTTCACAAGAAAAGTGGTGAATCAACTGAATAGTTTTCATTCATCAAGGATTAAAGTCAGAGGTTGTTCAGTTACCGCGAATCGCCGTTATTCTCATTTGCGTCGAAACCGAAACAATAAGTGCTGGTCGGCTCGACCAGCATTTCCGCCACTAATAATAACAAAATAATGATAGAGACAAAACGATATATTGATCGAAAATGGAGCCATTAACAAGTGCGGGTAGCGTAGATTCATCCACATTAACGTGAGACTGTTTTATAACCGAATAGAAACTCCTCGTTGGCCCTTTAAAGCTGCAGTACTACCAGTCATTCAACCATAAATCCAACCATTATTTGAATGAAATGAAAGGTTGTGGATGTAGTAGGACTGGTGCTACAGTGTGTTAACAGCTTTTGTCCCTGCAGGTCTGTGGTACAGGTCTCAGTACCTGAGAGAGGCCCAGGTGAACCTCCTCGCTGACGAAGTCTGTCAACACGACGACTATTATGGAAAGATGATCACTGATAACATGTTTTGTGCCGGTCGTCCGGACTGGAGCCAGGACGCCTGCGAGGTATGTCTACGTGTTCGGACTCGATCAGACAAACACAGAACGGTTTTCTGATTTCCTTTAACGCTGCCTCTCTCTCTCTCTGTCTCCGTCTCTATGAAACCACAGGGAGACTCTGGAGGGCCGCTGGTGTGCGAGTTCGACAACAAGCTCTTCCAGTTCGGAGTCATCAGCTGGGGCGACGGCTGCGCCAAAGAGTTCAGACCTGGAGTTTACACCAGAGTGACCAACTACAACCGATGGATAGAAGAGAAGACGGGGCTCACGTCCGTCTCCGCGTTACCGGAGAAGTGAAACTTTCATCTCACTGGTTCTGACGAGTTCTTTAAAGCGGGTGAGGCTCGAAATCAATGTCAGACTAACATGAAACACAATCCTGATGCTCCTGATGCATCTGGTTCCAATATGCAAATTGCAGAAGCTTCAGTTTTTTGGTAAAATTGTTGGTAAGATTGTTGGTGCCATAAGTGTTGTGTTGCTACAGAGACGCCCTGCACAAGAAATCATGTTCTCTAAACACACAAGACCAAACAAACATCACATAAGTGTAAATAAAGGAAAAAATATATCGCAATTTGATGTTCTTGCAAATCGTGCAACGCTGATTAAGAGCCCAAGCACCGATGTGTATCAATCCACCAATGAAATAGTCCCTGAGAAATTCACAATTTCAAGACCAGCTGTTTGGATAAATGGCCGTGCACTTGTTAAACAATTCAATTGTACATTTGACACTGGGAACCAAGTTATCTGTGTTGGTTTTGGACTTTTCAGGGATTTGTTATCAATAAGACAAACAGTAAAGTGTAGCTTTATCTTGAAAGGGTCGGTGCTTTTATGTATTTTTATAGCTATGGTTGTAGTTTTAGTTCTTTAACGTACACAACCTTCAATTTCATTGCAACACATACAGTATAATTTAGCTTTGTCTGTGGTGCATCAGGGTATTTCAATACTTCACTTATTAAGTGGTGTTTCCGGCACTGAATGTCTAATTTCTTATTTCTACACGTTGAAGTGATAATGTTCAATTTTCAGAAATGGGGTTTTGTTTTGTAAAGTAAAGACTGAATTTACAAAGATATCAAATGGGAGACATCGTGCTGTAATCACACAGCACGATTGTGTCATACTGTATTTTTGTATTACATTTTGTATGTTGTATATTTTATTTTTTTATATGTTGTTTTACACCAAAGACTCAGCAGAAATAACTGTGTGAATAAATTGATGAATTGTACAAATGTCTAATTTGAAAATAAATAGATTTCTACATAAATGAGTTTCTCCTTTGACTGTCAGTGGGTCGCTGCCCCCTGCTGCTCTGTGAAGGTACTGCAGGTCAATGCCACAGGTCATTTACAATAAGAACATAGAAAGTTTTCAATGTTTGTTTCTACATCCACAGTAAACACACAAACAACAAACAACCAGTGAGACACATGGTTAAAACACAGACACATTTTATGATTAAAAACCAGACTGGGTTTTGTTAAAATTGTTACATGTAAAGAAACGACATTGGTAGACAAAATTCAAAAAATACAAAATAAATAAAAGTGAAACAAACAATCGAAGACGAAAATGTTTTTGTCAGCTTCCGAACATTTCTCCACAGTCTCCATTGACATTTATATTCACATTTGACATCAATACTGTTGATAAATGAACACAAAGTAACTGTTAATAGGTGACATTTTTCAGCACGTCTAAATGAGTGTACAGGTGTGGTGCATGTCCACAAACGCATGCAGGTGTTTACAGATTAACTGGCAAAATGACCCATGGATTTAAAACAAATCTTTCTTTTTGTGTGTTGACCTGCGAGGGAGGTAAAGGGGTAGGTCGCGTAAATGCTTTATAAACCAAAGTTGAGACAGGAACAGGAGCGGGCGGGGTCAGGGTGGTCCTGCGATTCTGATTGATTGGTTAATTTGTTTTCAAAGCTATAGCTATTCTTTATCTACCGTTAACATGTCAAAGATACGAAAAACGACAAAGAAACGGAACATGTGAGTAGAGAGAATATGTCAAGTTGTAGACCAACTGTTCCACACAAGAAATCTACACCTACAGATCCACAGAGCCATGCCGTCCCTCTGCTCCCCCCCACCATGCATCACATACACTTTGCACTAACACAGAGGTCAGACACAATCCAGTACACAACACCGTAAAAATCTCTAGAACAATGCATGCTCTCGTGTTTTTCACGTGCCCAAACAACACAGATATATTTTATAATTTTTTTTCTTTCTTTTTTTTTTTTTTTTGCAGATTTGTTAACATTGCACATCATCTGTAGCTAGTGCAGGTGAAAAGTAAAAAACAAACAAAAAAACAAAAAAAACGTAGGATTCTTTTCTTTTTCTTTTTTGGTTGAAAAAATACAATGGTTGCTTGAGTCAAAATGTTACGATAATCACACAAAGTTCAGCAAAGTCAGTGGTTCCCAAACTTTTTTTTTTTTTTTTGGCTTGTCATCCCCTTTACACAGTAGATAGAAGATTTGTTACAGATACAGATATTTTTTAAGAAGTAAAACCTTCAGGAAACAAGGCTTAGAGGTCTGCAGGCCGAGGTTGAAAGAGCCAGTTAGCTGTGTTAGCATGGTAGGCTAATGTTGAATGTTACCATTAGATATGGAGTAAAATTGTAGGATAGTGAGTTAAATGTCTGTACAAACAATTAATTATTATTCCAGTACATGTAACCAACTAATAACCAATGCTAATAACAACAACAACAATCCTAAGGGTCAACAGCCATGCTAACAGGCCGCGGTTGTTGTGTTTGCATTGTAACGTTGCAAATTAGGCTAGCTTATTGATCACTAAACATCAGTAGGATTAACCCACTGTGGATCATGAATGCCTGTACAATATTTGATGAATCCATTTAGTTCTTATACCCAACAATAATAACAACAATGCTAAGATTCAACAGCTACGCTAACAAGCACAGGCTGAAAGAATTGTTGTTCACATTGTAACATTGCAAATTAGCATTAAACGCTAAATACAATAGATCACTTAACATTTGTATAATAAAACTTATGGAGATTGAACAATGTTTTCAAAATCTTAGTACAACCAATGAATGAACAACGCTAATAACCTACAGCCATGCTAGCAGGCCGAGATTGAAAGAACTGTTGGTAAAATTGCAAATTAGCATTAAACACAATATTGATCATTTAACATCAGTATGATGATTAACCTTCTAGTGATCATTAACAATATTTTATAAATCCAACTTTTATAACCAATGACCAATGCTAATAATAGCAACTATCTACAGCCATGTTAACAGCTCTTTCAGGCTACTTAGCTGCTGTTTTGAGCTAAATGCTCATGTTTAACATTCTTATCCCATTAACCATGTTAGTTTAGCATTGTTGTATGCTAACACACGCTAATTGGCACTGCAGTTGAGAGTGGAGGGAAAGGCAGTTATTAGCACGGCTGGTGAAACAAAAACAAAAACAAACAATCATAAACAAAACAAACAAAAAACAGATATGTAGAAATGCGTTTTCTATTATTTCCTATTTTGTTAACAAAAACATCCTCTGGGAACCACTGACTCTAAATGCAACCAAGGTCAGATCAAACTGGGTTTTCCCACAAAGGTGACAGGTACAGTTAAGTGCTTTAAAAGTTGATTACATAGACATTTAAAACATGGGATCGTTGGAGAATGGCTTCCGCATGCAACTCAAGAAACAAAAACAAAAGAAGAGGAAGAAGAAGAAGAAGCCAAACAATGGCAGGTTTATAGTCAAATTGATTTTTTTTCTGATGACAAGTGCACTGCTGGAGTTTTTTTTTACTAAGATAAAAGCAGAGGAGGGAAAAACCTGCTTCGACCGCTCCACCCTGCTTCCCATCCATTTTTAAAAAAGACTGTAAACACAACACGAAGCAGGTGTTTACAGTGTGAGTGTGAGTGAGGCCGTGGGCGGATTCAGCTCAATGCAAATGGCACAAAGAAAGCAGCTGTTAATCATTTTATAGTCATATATAATAAAACTTATAATAAAACAATGCAAAGGAGGAGAAGGAGGGGGGAAGGGGGCGGGTCATGGATTTAGTTTGGCTTGCCTCTCACTGAAACACTGAACAACAGAAACCAAGCTAAAGACCGCATTTTACTTTTCTTTTTTCTTTTTTTTACCTCAGGTCGGTGCCTCGTGGCTTTTTTTTAAGGTACGAGAGGCACCGATGATCAGAGAGGGGAGAACAACTGTGCACGACACAGGTCAAAGGCACGACACTGGACACAGACGAAGGGAAACGACACCCAAGGTGCTTTGCAAAAAGGCCCAGAGAACAACGAGGAGAAAGAAAAGAAAGAAAGAAAGAACAGAAAGGTGCTCCTCCTGCATGAGACGTTCAGGCGCCTCCCACCGGAGTAGGATAAAAACTGCACGACACACGCTCGAGAGGAAGGAAACATAACAAAAAATAAAACAACAGAGAAAGTCTGAGCTCTGACGACAGCAAAAGGTACAGTATCATTAATATTATTATTATTTTTTACCCATTAAACGCATTCTTTTTGTTCATGCTTGATATAACATAACTGCATCAAATATGCTCTTTATACAAAGGGCGGCGTATCAAAGTGAACAATGCCAGTGATTGGCTGAGGGTCTCACACACACACACACACACACAGACGGCGGCGACGCCTCCTTAGCTTCAGAGACAAATGAGATGTTTTGGATTTTTTTTTTCCATCTGATATGTGTTAAAAAAAAAAAAACACGGCTCCAGATGTGCAGATGTGACGACGCTGCCGGTGACAACACCACGCTCACATCTGCTCACAGTTTGAATTCACTCAGCTGAGACAAGAAGGAAATCCTCTCATCTGAGACATTTCTGGTCGATAATCGATTAAATAAAAATAAAAATAAATGAAAGTTTCAGCTCTGGTTGAACATGAAAAAGAAGCCGAGGGAGTTTCACCTGCACTGAAACTTTAGACTGAGCCTCATCAATTATCAGGTGGGCAGTGGTTCAAAGCTGCTGTTTCCTGTGTTTTCACGTTGGCCAGATGTTGTTACAGGTGTGAACAGCAGCGTCACAGCAGCTCAACGTCACCTGGAAGTTTAACGTCTGCCGGCGCAGAAAAAAACAAAAAGGCAACATAACATTTGAAATAATAATAATAATAGTAATAATAAAGGCTCCTGGTGTGGAGCTCAGGAAGCTGAGGAGACGCTTCCCGTGTGGCAGGTTCACTGACAGTACGTAAATCTCAGTTCTCAGGTGTGCGAGGGCTTTAAGCGCGAGGAGCACGATTCAGCTTCGAGCCACAGTTGCTACAGTCGCTGCAGGATGAAGAGACCAAACAGAAGATACAGAGTCGGCATGAAGGCAGCACGAGGCCCGGGGGGGGAGGAAGGGAGGGGGGAGGAGGAGGACGGGGGGTGTTTCAGGGTTTTGAGGCAGCATACAGACTGGCCACAGTCCAATCCCCCGCCACGCCACGCCGCGGCCACACGGGGGCGAAAAATGGCGACGACAGTAGTTTTTCCTTGTCCCTAATTACAATTGTAAGATATGCAAGAGATCAAAGTCGGATATTTAAAGAGAAAAACTGAAGTGTTTTTTTTGTTGTTTTTTTCTGTTGCTGTTGTTTTTTTGAGGAACACGACAGAAAACGTGCAGCTGAAAAAACCTGTGATATGTCGTCAGTGACGGACAGGAAGCAGAGAGAGGCACTGCAGACGCACGCTGGCACCCGGCGGGGGCGGGGGGCGGGGGCGGGGTGGGCGGGAGGGAAACCTTCAGGAAAACTGGTTATGAAAAGTGATATTGTCTCCATCGTTTAAATAGACTCACCCACCAGAATATGTAAATATATGACAACTATGATACAGAAATCAATAATTACACCATTTGCATTCAATTTTTCATATAGTTTCATCCTATATATAGATTTATATAGATTCCTCACATGCCTTGACAAGTTGTACATACAGTAGGTGAAGTCTGTTTGAGTCTTTTTCTTTCGTTTTTGCGCTAAAATATCCCAAATTATCCCCCACCCCAACCCCTGCGGGAACAGATCGGATCGAAACCTGGAGGAGCAGGACGCCGCGGAGAACCGGCGTCTGTCCGGTGGGCGGCGGCGGCGACGACGACGACAACCTGCCGTTTGTTTGAAGAGACTCAGGAGAGAAGAGGAAACGCTGCTCCTCCTCCTCCTCCTCTGGACCTCCTGCCTCGGAGTCTGGGAGCGCCGGGGGGAGGAAGGAGGAAGGAGGGAGGAGGGAGGAGGATCCAGATCCAGGTAAAGACGGCGAGGCTCAGTCCGTGGGCGTGTGTCCGTTCCTTTGTGTCCTTTGAGAGTCCTGAGGAGATTTCTGCTGAGTCGACAGAGCCAGGTGAACGAGAGCGAGCGACGATCCCGTCTGTTTAACAGCCACCATGATGATGATGATGATGATGATGATGATGATGAAGATGATGATGTGTAGTAGGAGCTCCGTGCCGGGCGTCCATCCACTGCATCGGCACCGCAGCCTCCGTCGCCGTGACACTGACCATCGAGAAGCTGCTGTGAGCAGCACTGGAGGAGGAGGAGGGGGGAGAGGAAGGGGGGGGGGGGGCACTGGAGGAGGAGGAGGGGGGGGGGTAAACTGATGGAGGAAATGTTGTTGTTGTTGTTGTTGATGATGATGTTGTTGATGATGATGTTGTTGATGATGATGTTGAGCTGTTCACATCCTGGAGCCTCGTTCCTGAAGGATCTGAAAACACAGAGAGAGACGGAGCGTGAACGTCCGGCTTGAATTAAAAACTGAGGTTAATCTTAAAGGGATAGTACCATTTTTTTTAAAGGTCTGTATATTGTAAATCTCTGGGCAGGGCTATTATGGGCTGAGAGGCAGAGAGTCTTCTACTGCAATTAAAGTACTTAGGGGCTATTTGTAGAGTGCAGAGAGTCTTCTAGAATTCCTGCAATTAAAGTAAAGTCTTAGGGGCTGTTTGTAGATCATACAACCACACTAATAATAACAAAAAATGATACTATATTGATCGAAAATGGAGCCATTAACAAGTGCGGGTAGCGTAGATTCATCCACATTAACGTGAGACTGTTTTATAACCGAATAGAAACTCCTGGTTGGCCCTTTAAAGAGGACAGGTGTGTGTGTGGAGGACAGGTGTGTGTGTGGAGGACAGGTGTGTGTAGAGGACAGGTGTGGAGTCTCTGACCTTGGCCTTCTCAGTCGGCTCGATGACGATGCCGTTGGTCGAGTTGTTGAGTTCCCGTGAGACGACACAAAGAAACTCGGCCTGGTCCTCGTTGCCGTAGTTATACGAGGAGCCGATGCTGATGAGCTGAGGACGAGGAGGGAAGAAGACACAGTTAACAGACCCTATAGATCTATCTGATATATATACAGTATATATATGTGCTTTATAAGTGCTTTGTACAAAAAAAAGAGTCTCCCATTGGATAATTACTGAGCTCATGTAACAAACACATGAACACGAAGACGCTGTGATTCGTTTCTAATTTCACAAACTGATCAAATTCAGTGTGAATTCTGTGAATATTCAGACACGTTTCAGCCTGAAGAATTAAAATCAGTCGCTGTTTTGTTGTTGTTTTTGTGCAAAACAAAAAAATAAAAAAATAAAACCTGCACCTGCTCGAACTTCCAACCGTCGGACATGGTCGAGACCATCTGTGTGAGTTCCTCCTCTTGGCACTGTAGTACTCGATACACATGCTTCACAGGGCCCTGAGGGACACGAACGCACACACACACACACACACACACACACACACACACATAAATACACACACAGTCACTTAAAAACAACATCAATCATCTGCACATAAATCTATTCTGGGAACGTTCTCACTGCAACAAAGTGTTTGTTTTTTTACAGATTTATCTCCTCAGTCTCTGACCTAGTTTTTATTTTATTTGTTTATTTATTTATTTATTTATCTATGTGTTAGTTTGTGTTCTGTACCTGAGACGTCCTGTTCTCGTTGTCCCGTATCCTCTCCTTCACCAGCCGCACCAGCGACGCGATGTTGTAGAACTCGGCCTCCTCCAGAACGCCTGCAACACGAATCAAACGCACCCGTCAGCCTGCGACCTGTGTGTGTGTGTGTGTGTGTGTGTGTGTGTGTGTGTGTGTGTGTGTGTGTGTGTGTGTGTTTCCTGCAGGAGTCGGGTCAGAAATGTTTACCTTCCTCCGCCAGGTTTTTGTCCATGATCAGTTTCCCGTGTCGGAGGTAATTCAGGATGGGGCCGAAGTACGTGGGGTCCCTGTCGATCAGATACGCTCCTGTCTCGTCCTGAACCAACAAAAACATTATTGTAGTGAGCTCGTTGTCACAACAACTTCTGATATGAACCCTGGAAGAAGAAACTTTGGCAACCCTTTAATTTACAGGCTGAAAATTTCAAGAAAGAGCAAAGAAATAATAATTAATTGCATCGTAATGTCTAGAATTAGCCTGGAAATAACGGTTAATTTCATAGTAATAGAGAAAAGCATCTAGGTTATTTCTTGACATTACTACGCAATAAATTGTTATATCTAGGTTATTTCTTGACATTATGACGTTATTAATGGCCTGTAAATCAAAGGGTTACCAAATATTTTTATTCACATTCATTCTCATCATGTTTGTTATTTCTGGTAATAATAATGACATGCACTAATTCCAATACATATGTACCAATACTGATATATTGTCATCATAATTGTAATGATTACTATTATTACTGTTGTTAGTTATAGTTCAAGACTTCACAGTTCACACACAAACTTCAGGTTTTTCAAAGTGAATATTTGAAAAAATAAAAGTGCAAAAACTGTAGGAAAAATAAAAATGTAGAAAACAAAACCAAAAAACTTGTCAAAGCAACTTCAAAACCTTCAGTTTTGTTGAATATTTGCAATTAAAGTATAAGAACGCTCGTAGCTAACTTCTGTGTTATTTTTGATTGGTGGATGTTTTAGTGGTTGTTTTAGTTTATTTTTCCCACAATGCACTGTGATCAGTCTCTTGTCTTCGTCCCCGTCACTTCGCTGGTTTCACAACGTCTCACCAAAACACTGAGGCTGAGACCAGACAGCTGGAGACACGCTGGTGCGTTCAAAGACACGCTGAATAATCAGTGTTGGTTGAAAAGTCTCTGGTCTTAAAATGACCAAGTTTTACTGAGACTCTTCACCGTCAGCTGACTGTTACTCAACATGTGAGGAGTTAAAGTCTGTAAATTCATTCACATCTGCTCCCGATAATGATCGATCAGTGACGACTTGAACTGAATCCAAACCCATTGATCGTCTGGTCTTTGATCTGTGAAACGCTCTGACCTTTTACACTGGAGGTTAATGTTTCACATGATGATCTTTATATTTCCAGGGCTAAAAAAACAACAACCTTGTTTACATACATTTAGGCCTGTTTAACAACTGTGTTACACATCTGGAATAAATATGCACCAGAGCTTCTTCTTTCTTAATTTTATTTTATGACTTAATGTTTATCAGATACTTTCTTGAATCCCTGCATTAATTAATTCATTGTTAACAATAATAATAATGCAAAATGCATCTTTTGTTTGATATAAACAGGTCCAATATAATCTGTGTTAACATTTGAACTTTGTTTTTGTTTGATGAAACACCAAAGATGTTGAGTTCACTGTCACAGAAAACTGAGAAATTACAAATATTATGTAATAAGCTGGTGTCAGTAGGATTTAGACATATTATCTAAAAGAAAAGGGATTGAATGATGAATCTATATCGTTGCCAATGAACTTAATTGATCACATATGAACTGATCAGCTGATCACAGGTGTGTTACTCCTGACATACATGCAGCATGTGGCCTTTTTCTTGTATATTTGAGTCTACATACAGATTAAAAACACAAACACGAACATTTGAGGGCTGTTAATGAACACATGGACTCACTTTGTCGGAGTCCAGGTCCGGGTCTTCCTGACACAGTCGGAACAGGAAGGATTTCGGGTCCCTGCACAGCGTCTGTTTGGTCGTGATGAAGTAGGTCCCGCCGACGTTGAGCCGGACCCAGCGGGATCCCGGTTTGTCCACCGGCTCGGACGGGGAGCTGGGGTTGCTCTTCACCGGGAACCCGAACACCGACCTCCCTCCTCCTCCTCCTCCACCACCTCCTGCACCGCCACCTCCACCTCCGCTGCCGCCGCCGCTGGGGCTGAGCTGGCTGCCCCGCGGAGGAACCAGGAGAGTGGGCGACGCCAGGCGCACGGAGCCGCGGAGCGCGTCGCGGTGCTCGGGCTGCTCCACGGTGCTGGAGCCGCCGCTCGGCTCCACGACGTGCAGTTCAGCCATGTTTTTTTTTTTTCTTTCCTCCTTCTTCCCCTCCTTCGCCTGTAAAACACAACACTCAACGATTAGCTAACGACACACTGCGGGGAAACAGCCTCTCTCTCTCGAGTTGTAAACACAGCGAGCTGCTTCTTCTTCTCCTCCGTCGCGGAGGCTGCGGACATCGAGGCGTCGCTGCCGCCGCTTCACGGTTCAACCGCCTCCGTCTCCTCCGGAACCGGAGAGTTAAGACACGGATGAGGCTCTCAGAGGCCGGACGGTGTTAGCAGCATCGCGTTTGATGGTTTCTTCACAGGATAAATTGCTCATTCTTGTCTATTCAAACGTTAATCACAGAAAAGGGTAAATGCTTCCGGGTTGTAACGTGATTATTGTTTACTTCCGGCGTGTCATGGTTTTTCAAAATAATGGCTGAATCCCCGGTTGAAAAAAACCCCGCAAAACAGCCGATAAATGTTAAAATCAATTTCAATTTATCATTATTATTATTATTATTATTATTATTATTATTATTATTATTATTATTATTATTATTATTATTATTATTATTAATAAAAATATCAAAACGTAATGTATGTGACAAGGGTTACAGAAAATACTTCATAGCAGCATCAAATAACAATACAGTAAGAATAAAACACAGTACATGTACACAAATGTTTTCAGACTGTCGCTATGATATGGAGTGTCTGAGAAATACAGGCATTTCTCCTACTGATACAGATACGAAAGTGTTATGTGTTTTTTTTTTTTCAAATAATCAATTATATTTCTGCTTTCTCAAGTGTTTTAAGAAATCTGGCCTCAAGTAATTGAAGTGGTAAAATCAACAACATTGTGAAGGATTGAGTAGGAGTTGTGGAGATACATCTGATTACGGAGAAAGACGATTATTATTATTATTATTATTATTATTATTATTATTATTGTAACAGACTGTTCTGTGTTAATGCGAGAAGAGGAGGTGTGTCCCTCTGAGTTGCCGTAGGGCTGTGATTCGCGGAGTTTACCTTTTACCGCTGCTGTATTGAATGTGTGTCAGTCTGGAGAAATAAAGTGAGCAGACCTGCTACTGACCACTCTCTGCCTGTAGGCGGGGCACCGACTGAGCCGGTCCCTGTCTTTTCACTCTGTGGTAGTGGAGCTGAATTGCAGTCACTACAGCGCGACGACCCTGACATTAGCACTGTGTTGACCTGGTTGGAGCAGGGCATGGTTCCCCAGGGACTCCTCTGCCAGCCTGAGGAAGCTATGGACTGAGTTTCACCGTCTGTCTGTGACTGAGGGGCTGCTTTGCCGCACGGCGTTGCCTGACACCACAGGCGAGAAGCAAATTCAGACTGTTATTCCTGCAGCCATGGTGCCAGAGCTCCTTCAGCAATGCACACTTTTCTGCTTGTGGGAAAAGGCCAGGCAATCCTGCTACTGGCCCTTCATGTTGAGAGACATAAGACAGTGGTGTGAGCAATGCAGGGCTTGCCAGACTCGCAGGAGCCCAGTCCCTGGGCCAAGAGCTCCCATGGGGGGGTCCCAAGTTGGTCGTCCTCTGCAGAGGGTGGCTGCAGACATCCTGGAGCTACCCATGACTTCTCGGGGGAACAGGTACATCTTAGTGGTGGAGGACTACTTTACTAAGTTTGTTGCCCTGTATGCTTTACCAAATCAGACAGCACTCACAGTCGCACGTTGCCTTTTTGAGGATTATGTGTTGGTGCATGGTGTCCCTGAAACCCTACATAGTGACCAGGGCCGTCAGTTTGAAGCAGAAGTGATTCAGAGCCTCTGTCAGTGGCTGGGAATCAAGAAGACACGCACCACGGCCTATAATCCAAAATCTGATGGCATGGTGGAGCGTCACAACCGGACTTTGATCGATCAGCTGGCTAAGATGTTGCTGTCTCATGGGGGTGAATGGGACACTTATGTGAAGCAAGTTGCTTTTGCATATAACACCTCTAAACATGCCAGCACCCGGTTCATCATGCACGGACGTGAGGCATTGGTGCCCTCTAGTGCACGGGACTTGGGTCCCAGAGGGATTTTCACCATTGCAGAGCGGCTGGAGTCAGCCTTCAGCACGGCCAGGCTTAACTCTGCTGAGGCTCATGAGAGACAGAAACTGTACTATGACGAGAGTAGCTGCCACCGGCCCTATGGTGAAGGGATGCTGGTGTGGCTGAATAATCCCACGGAAAGCCGTATGAAGCTGGCACCGCACTGGAAGGGCCCATATCGGGTCGTGCAAGCGCTGGTTTCTGGTGGAGAAGCTGCACTAACATATCGCATCATCAACCCTCTCGACCCGACGGAGCGGGCTCAGGTGGTTCACCATGACAGACTGAAACCGTACACTCTGCCATTGCCTGCACAGACTGTTCCTACCACTCCTGTGGCTCCTATGTCTCCTCCTGCAGTCGAGTCTTCACCAGTTCACCAGCTCGCACAAGGAGCGGATCAGCCCCCGGCTGCTGAGTTGGCCAATGGACTGTGTGGGAACTCGCCAGAGCTCATACGGTCTCGCAGGGGGCGAGTGGTGCGCCCTCCGTCCCATATGCAGGACTTTGTTATGTTTTGAAGTTGCTGGGTTCTGGGCTGGGCAACGCAGTGAAGCCTAACTTGCTTTAAAAAAAAAAAAAAAAAAAAAAAAAGTTGATGTAATAGGGAAGAAGAGGTGTTATGAGAAAACTCAGGTTATTGTTAAAAAAAAAAAAAAGTTTTTCGCTGATTTTATTTCAGGCTGGGTTTCATGTGTATAGCCTCTAGATGTTACATGAAGGTTTGGCAGTATTGGTATGAGTGTATGTTTGGATTGCTCATTACAGAGTGACAGTACAGTTTACCCTTTACCACTGCTTGGAAGGTTTACAGTCCAGATAATTGTATTTTGTTCCACTATTTTCTGGTCCTGTTTCTGTTTTAGGTGAAACGTGGACGTTTCTTATTGAGGGGGGGACGTGTGTAACAGACTGTTCTGTGTTAATGCGAGAAGAGGAGGTGTGTCCCTCTGAGTTGCCGTAGGGCTGTGATTCGCGGAGTTTACCTTTTACCGCTGCTGTATTGAATGTGTGTCAGTCTGGAGAAATAAAGTGAGCAGACCTGCTACTGAACACGCTATCACGTCTCCGGTCCCGTTTATTATTTTTCTTATATCAACACAGTATAGGCGAACCCAGAACGCTCGGCTACATTATTATTATTATTATTATTATTATTATTATTATTATTATGTAATAATGGCATTAATGTGTAGGGGCTGTAGTATCACAGTTGACCTGTGGCGGCGCTGTTGCTACGTCACCGTGTTTGCTCCAGTAACAGAAGAAGAAGAGTTTGAGCAGCGGTGGGCGCGTTGTTGCTGCTGCGACAGTTCACTGGTGTGTCGTTGTTGTGGATGCTGCTGACAGGTACAGTCAGAACCAACAGCTCCGTTTCACCTGTAACGAAGGTTTTATTTGATGACTTTGAGTTATTGTTGCTCTTTAACGGGTCATTCAGAATGAGCTAGCTGGCTGTTAGCATCATCCTGGACCGTTCATTTTCAATGGAGCTGGCTGTTGAGCTAGTTAGCCTGGCTGCTAGCACGGGATAACGTCACTTTCAGCACTGAGAGAGGGTTTTTACATGAAAATAAGCTTCTAAATCAACTTATTGAATAAGGTATTGATGATTTCTATTAGTAAGAATGACTCCATCAATGCTAATTTGAGCCGTTTGGGGGTTAGCTGTGCTTTTCTGCTGCTGTCACTGCAGGAGGCTGGGAAGCATCAGGAGCTCCAGACTCTTAATGGAAAACTTTATTATTTAATATATATAATTAATAATACATGTTGTTATTCCAGCTGCCTGAGCCATGAGTGAGTTCAGGATCCACCACGATGTGAACGAGCTGCTGAGCCTGCTCCATGTCCGGGGAGGAGATGGAGCTGAGGGCTACATAGACCTGCTGCAGAAACACAGGACTCCCTACGTCACCACCACTGTCTCTGCTCACAGCGCCAAGGTGGGACATACTGTATAGAAAACTTTAATACAACTTAATGAGAATATAAAAATCCTGTAACATGAGAAAATTTACCATAATATCCCGATGAGTCCTGATGAGAGGGATCACTGAAAAACAGGGTGCGGTTGTTAGAAATTAAGACAATAATTGGCTATACAGTAGATGCTTGAAGATCCGCACGTCAATACAAAACAGTTTTTATTCCTGTTCCATTTAAGAGCTGAACAGTAATCTTAAGGACAAATAGACTTGAATAACAATGGGTCTTGTCTTGCAATCCTTCCCCTCTAAATGTGCAATATATTCTATGTTTTCATGACTATTTTCTTGTCTTCTCTTGTGTTATTACATGTTATTATGTTGTACCATGATGATTAGGTAGCAACGTAAATGTCCTCTATCTATCTATCTATCTATCTATCTATCTATCTATCTATCTATCTATCTATCTATCTATCTATCTATGAGAGGCTGTTTTCTGCTTCTTTTATTCATTTCTGTGACATATAGTTGTTTATAAAAATGTGAATTGTAGATTGTTAAGATAGATAGATAATGACATCTTTTATGTGTAACAAGCAGAAAAGCGACAGACCGTAAATCGGCTCTGACCGTCGTCACAGTCTGTACCTGTGAACGTGATTTCTCGCACCTCTTGTGTTTCTTCTTACTGTGGATTTTCGCTTCATAATAATTGTCTTCAGGTCAAATTAGCCGAGTTCTCTAAAACCCCCGAGGACTTTCTGAGGAAGTACGAAGAGCTCAAGTCCAAAAATGTTCGCAACCTCGACCCGCTGGTTTATCTGCTCTCCAAACTGTGTGAGGACAAAGAGGTAACGAATAATTTCATGATTTCATAATTTATCTATTTCATATTTATCCACTGGTTTCACGAATATGAAATTACATCTAATTCTGTCTCGTGTCACGTCTTTGTTGTGATGCTCTTGTAGACGCTGCAGTTTCTGCAGCAGAACGCCAAAGAGCGGTCGGAGTCGTCGGCGAACACGACGTCCACCACGACCACCAGCTACACGCTGCCTCAGACCAGCACCAAGATGTCCATGCAGGAGCTGGACGAGCTGCGGAAGAAGCTCGGCAACGTGACGGCCAGCTCCAACGCTCCTCTGGTGAGCGGCTGCTTACGTCGGATCCACCGGGTCCAGGTTCGATTCTCCCATCGATCGCAGTAGAATAATCAGTGTGTAATCCATCTCTCCTGTAGCCCGCCGAGGTGACGAGGAAGATGCTGAGGGACAAACACAACAAGAAGAACCCGACGCAGCCCAACCCGGTGTTTCCTAACTGGGTGTACGACCGTCCCGCTCTCCTCGGAGACTTCATCACCAGCCCCAGTCCGCAGGGAGATCCACCCGTGGCCATCGGTAAGCCCGGCCCCCAACTTAACATTTTAGGAGTCCAAGCTGAAAATTTAGGGATGCACACACACTGTACATCAACTTGCAAAGCAAATATTCACATTTTCCTGATTCTTTGAGTCGATTCTTCCTCGTTTCACCAAGAAAATTGCTGGTTGCACATGTGCAAGTAGATGAAAAATTGACCGTACTTGCACACTCTCAAATTTTAGGGGCCGCCTGGAGCCCTGTAAGTCTCGTCATCACCTCAGGTTTATCTCAGGGAGTTTCTTTAAAGGGATACTTCACCCAAAATCGATAATTCACCAATCATCTACTCACCGTTATGCATCAAGGAAGAACTTTCAGAGTCGTCAAAACGCTTTAGGAGTTCCAGGGGGAGTCCGGCTGGCACTTTTGAATCGTCCAAAACACACACTATGAAACATCCAGATACCTCCATACTGCTCGTCTGTACTGACCCAAGTGTCCTGAAGCCGCCACATGGAAATTGAACCCTATCCGCCGCCATCATATGAAAATCTGTTGCTCTCTCGACTCTGAACGTTCTCCGAACCCTTCCTTGGCGATGAGTAGAAATTTGGTGAATTATCGAATTTGGGTGAAGTATCCCTTTAATGCTCCAGTCAGTGACCGTGTCGTCTCCTCCTGTCGCCGTCGTCAGGTACGATGCCCATGGCAACGCAGGAACAAGCTCTGGTGGAGGATCTGCTGTTCGTCCTGATCGGAGTCGACGGCCGAGACATCACGGCTCAGCCGGTGCTGGGGAGACAGAACCGCTCCTTCATCGTCGACGCCACTCTGGACATGTCCATCAAAGAGCTGGTCAACAGGATTTTACCGGTCGCATCGTATTACTCCACAATAACACGGTGAGTGACCTGCTGACCTCTGACCTGGATGATGTCATCTCTGAGTGTTTCTGACCTGTCAGATCAAAACGAGCAGCTGGATGAAGTTCAGCTGCAGCGATCGGAGATGACATCATCCAGAATAAAAGACTGTATCGGAATCAATGTACCGACAACTTTTCTTGACTGTCGTTTCTCAGTTTCATCGAGGAGAAGTCGTCCTTCGAGTACGGCCAGGTGAACCACGCCCTGACGGCGGCCATGAGGACCCTGATGAAGGAGTACCTGATCCTGGTCACGCAGCTGGAGCACCTGCAGCGCCAGGGCCTGCTCTCCCTGCAGAAGCTCTGGTTCTACATCCAGCCCACCATGAGGACCATGGAGATCCTGGCGTCCATCGGTACGAGACCGAACCCCAGCACAACATTAAAGGGATAGTTCAACATTATGGCAAATTGGCCCATCGCCATAATCCCTATAGTCATAGCAGTAGGTTTGTTACCTTTAATTGTCGGTGCAAGCTATTTTGAGAACGGCGGAGCAGAGCCGTGAGCTGCTCAGAGCTACGCTACGGAGGCTCATGGGATTTCTTGGTTTCCCTCATCAAACTCATCAAATACACAATCCAACAACTCCACAACGCTCTGGTGGACAAGTTGTGACCTGCACATTCACCACGCTATGAGATAATAACACAACTACCACACAGAGTTCTTTTAGAGGGGCAAAAGGCATTCAGAAACACGTGCATGGGAATTTCCCTCTAAAACAATTTCAAGGAATTGAGTTTCCCTCAAAATCAAACTACTGCTATGACTATAGGGATTATGGCGATGGGACAATTTGCCAAAATGTTGAACTATCCCTTTAAATCTGTGCACCGTTTTATTGTTATGTATTGCGATAAATTGAAATATCAAAGATTTCTGACCTGTTTTGTTCTTAAATTTATATATAAACAGCTACACAAATTCAGATAATGTCTGATGAGATAGCGTTATATACTGTATCACATGTTGATGAACAGCAGTTGTTAAGTTTATCCACCAGAGGGCGCTGTAACCCAGGAGGAGTCGAGCTCAGCTGAGCATCATCTTCAATACAACACAATAAAACAACATGTTTTATGTGGATAAGATTCTTTTAGTTAATGATATATAATAAAAATGTACAGTTTCTCCTCTGTCTTGACAGCGTCCTCCGTGGACAAAGGCGAGTGTATGGGCGGCTCGACGCTCAGTCTGCTCCACGACCGAACCTTCAACTACACGGGCGACAGCCAGGCCCAGGAGCTGTGTCTCTACCTCACTAAAGCCGCCAGCGTCCCGTACTTTGAGATCCTGGAGAAGTGGATCTACAGAGGCATCATCAGGGACCCGTACAGGTGACGCTCAGAGAATCAGAAACATCTACGTCCGTGTTGACGTTTTGGTTTAATACGTGTAGTTTTGTCCCGGCAGCGAGTTCATGGTGGAGGAGCACGAGCTGCAGAAAGAGAAGATCCAGGAGGATTACAACGACAAGTACTGGGACCAGAGATACACCATCGTGCAGCACCGCATCCCCTCCTTCCTGCAGAAGATGGCAGATAAAATATTAAGCACAGGTGAACAATTCAATTCAACTTTATTTATTAAGTGCAGACTCAATGTGCATACACATAGTTAGAGTAAAAACAGTCAAAGAAAATCAATTAGAAATCAATCGGAGAGTGCAAGTCTCTAATCAACGTTGCATGTAGGTAAATACCTGAACGTGGTGCGGGAGTGCGGCCGCGATGTGACCTGTCCCGACGCGAAGGAGGTGCTGTACACGCTGAAGGAGCGAGCCTACGTGGAGCAGATAGAGAAGGCGTACAACTACGCCAGCAAGGTGCTGCTGGACTTCCTGATGGAGGAGAAGGAGCTGGTGTCACGTCTCAGGTAATTATTTATATCCTCAGTTGATTATTTATATCCACTTTCACCAGAGAACATGCAGGCGTGCTGTCCATAGGGATAAAACAATTACACCAGATTAATTTCAGGCTCGTTAACGCCACTGTGTCGTCTCCATCAGGTCCATTAAACACTACTTCCTGATGGACAAGGGCGACTTCTTCGTGCACTTCATGGACCTGACGGAGGAGGAGCTGAAGAAGCCGGTGGACGACATCGTGCCTCCCCGACTGGAGGCGCTGCTGGAGCTGGCGCTGAGGATGAGCACGGCCAACACCGACCCCTTCAAAGACGACCTCAAGGTCAGAGCAGATCAGACTTATTATTTATTATTGATCAGGTTGTTGTTGTTGTAAATATGAACCGATGCTGCTGCCGGATTTGACGTTGATGTAACTTATTGTTCTTATCCTGTAATAATCATAGTATTTGTAAAAAACCTATAAAATGACATGGCAGCAGATGAGTGATGAATAAATGCATTTGTTAAACTGTGACAGAGGAAACATCTTTCACCTCAGTGTTTCAGTTCCTGGCTGCAAATTTTGGTTTCCTTTTTCTTTTCTTTTTTTTTCTAAAAAAAAAGGTGTGAAAACTCTTGTTGTTTAAACAGCATTTAATTTCCTGTACAGTAAGAAACCGGCCTGCATCCAAACTGAGCTTAATAGCTTTTATTCTCCCATTTGTAAACAAGAGCTTTCTTTTTCAATCCCATTTGAAATCGCAGCAAATGAATTTAGGCTTATTGCAGCGTTACAATGAAAGCTGAATATTAAAATAAATAAAACATTACAATTTGAATACTTCAGAGAGACGTCATGTTTGAGTGAAAGAGGAAATAAAGTGTTTGTTCTGAGGTCGAGGTCGTTGCTCCTTCACGAGGTTCTTGTTCTGGATTAAACTCTGATAACGTGACTTTCATCCACTAAATGATGAGTTCACAGTAATTTTACAGTTTCATCATCAGTTTCATCCCCTTGAAATTCTTAAGAAATAATCTGTAATGTTCTGGTGAAGTGAAGTGAAGTGAAGTGCCGTCGTCATCCTTCACTCTCAGATTATGTCACGCTCTGTTGGTCACATTCATTAACATCTGGACTTCCTGCCCCCCCCCCCCTCCCCCCCTCCCCCTCCCCCCCTCTGCACAGATCGACCTGATGCCTCATGATGTCATCACTCAGCTGCTGCGGGTCTTGGCCATCGAGACCAAACAGGAAAAGGCGATCATCAACGCCGACTCGACGGACGCGGCGCTCAGCGGGCTGGAGGCCTTCTCCTTCGACTACATCGTCAAGTGGCCGCTGTCGCTCATCATCAACAGGTTCAGGGCCCGACACTTTATTTATATTTAACTTTATTTATACAGGATTTTTTTAAACAAAGTTCATTATAGAAATAAATGAAACCACATAAATGCAAAATCCAAACGTGTTAAAGAACAGAAACATCAGAAATCAACATTTTGCAAAAAAGAAAATGAAAATAAAAGTGATTTAAAAGCATAATAAGGGATAAAACAATATAAATTCTCTTTTTATGCACAAATAACTTGAGATGTTACCTCTTTAGATTGAGCTTGTATTAATTTTTAATATTGTCTTATGATTATTATGTTATATTTTAATGAATACTACTGGTTTTATCTGCTACTTCTGTTCAGTTCTCTTTAATTTAAATGACCTTGAGTTGCGTTTTATGAATGAACGATGCCACATAGAGATTTAAAGGAAGTTAGAGTTGGTCACAGAGGTCAGAGGTCAATCATCATCATGAGCAGCGTTGACCCCGAGGTCACCAGCCAACCTCCGACCTCTGACCTCTGACTTCCTTCAGAGCCGTTAAAAATCAGTCTGACATGGAGTCGGTGAAGAAGTTTTTGATGTTAGAGATATTTTTGGAACAAAGAGGAAGACGACGTGTCTGGTTTTGTTTTTCAGGAACGTGAATGAAGCTCATTGTTGTTGTTTTCTGATCCCGACGACCTTCAGATCTCTGACCTCGTCGGTGTTTACTTGTGTTCTGCAGGAAAGCGCTGACGAGGTACCAGATGTTGTTCAGACACATGTTCTACTGTAAACATGTGGAGCGGCTGCTGTGCAACGTGTGGATCAGCAACAAGGACTTCAAGGAGTACTCGTTACACTCGGCCAAGTGGTGAGCGGACGGACCATTTAACGGGAGGAATCGTCACCTTCCTCCTCCTCTTCCTCCTCCTCCTCGTGCTCATGCTTCCTTCTCCTCTCTGCAGGTTCGCCGCCGCCTTCGCCCTCCGACAGCGGATGCTCAACTTTGTGCAGAACATCCAGTACTACATGATGTTCGAGGTGATGGAGCCGACCTGGCACGTCATGGAGAACAACCTGAAGACGGTGAGTGAGCGGGCGCTGAGACTCTGGATGTTTGTGTCTCATGTGAGTCGCTCTTCACGCTCCTCCCTCTCTCTCTGTCTCTGTGTCCAGGCGTCGAACATCGATGACGTGCTCTGTCATCACACCAGTTTCCTTGACAACTGCCTGAAGGACTGCATGCTGACCAACCCCGAGCTCCTGCGGATCTTCTCCAAGCTCATGTCCGTCTGCGTTATGTTCACCAGCTGCATGCAGGTTTGTCCAGAGACGGAGATCTTCCTGGGAATGAATGAATGAATGAATGAATGAATGAATCGTCACACAACACCAACAAAATCAACAATTTTGCATGAACCATTTAGCGAGCACATGTTGTACATAATTGCAACCGTACAAATCACACCGTGATGGAAAAGGGAACAGGGAGTAGGTTTTCCTCTCCTATACACTCCATAAAATCAGATTAGTGTGCTTCTCTTAATTTAAAGGGATAGTTCAACATTTTGGTGCAAGCTGTTTTTAGAGCGGTGGAGCAGAGCCGTGAGCTGCTCAGAGCTATGCTACGGAGGCTCATGGGATTTCTTGGTTTCCCTCATCAAACTCATCAAATACACAATCCAACAACTCCACAACGCTCTGGTGGACAAGTTGTGACCTGCACATTCACCACGCTATGAGATAATAACACAACGTTACCACACAGAGTTGTTTTAGAGGGAAATTCATGCAAAAATGCTGATGCACGTTGCCTTCAGGGACAGTTGTTCATCAAGCAGAACGAACCTACTGCTATGACTATAGGGATTATGGCAATGGGCCAATTTGCCAAAATGTTGAACTATCCCTTTAATTCCCACTACTGAAACACATTTGAATTTGACATTAGTTCCCACTTAACACATTTGGAAAAATTCAGTAGGTTCACAACAGCACATTTTGTTTATTATTTCTTTTTTGAAGTTTAGTTATAGGGTCTATGTTTGTTTTATATAAATTTCCCCAGATCTCACAGTATGTTAAATATGGGAATATAAGATATAAGAATAAATATGGGAATGATCCAGAGCAGTTTCTTCCTCAGAATAAAAGGTTTGTGTGTTTCCTGTTGCAGCGTTTCACTCAGAGCATGAGGCTGGAGCGTCTTTCTCTGGAACAGGGAACCATGGACGGTCCTCCCACTCAGGGCGAACTCGCTGAGGAGGCGGAGAAGAAGAGGTTAACCACAAAGGTATTTCATAACAATCGCCGCCGCCGCTGCTGCTGCCGCTGCTGCTGCTGCTGCTGCTGCTGCGACCTTCTGCCCTCGAATGAACCGATATCTGAACAAGAAAGCGCTGAGTTTCACAAACACGTTACGAAACCGAATCCAGAGAAAATGTTAAAAACTCATCATAACTCATCTCCTCTCTGTGGTTGCAGTTTTTAGCCGAGCACGCCGACTCGCTGCAGACGGACGCCGGCTTGGAAGCCACCATCATTAAGTTCGACAGTAACTTCAGCATGTTGCTGCTGGACCTGCTGGACAAGCTGAGCATCTACAGCACCAACGACTGTGAACACAGCATGATCAGCATCATCTACAGGTACGACCGCAGCGCCACGGAGACGGGTCAGGGGTCAACATCTGGGCCGATCCAGCTGTTATTGACCTTATAGACGATGTCATTATCAGTTTTCACTAATTAAAGGTTAATCTGTGAGTCTCATGATCACATGATTGATTTAATGATCTACTTTCAGTTTTAGTCTTCAGAGTTTGGATCAAGCAGCAGATATGCTCCATCTGTTATTTAATGTGTCAGCTACATATTTAATCATCGTTCTGGTAAATAGAAGAAGAAAAAGGAGAAGAAGAAGACACTTTATTTATACAGCACATTTCCTGTCAGAGACAACTCGATTCACACAAATAAGCAAAGCAGTATACAGAAATATAAAAATAGAAATATATTGATTAGATATAAACCAAAATAAGTATGTTGTTGACTGGAGACTGTCCTATGGGTATCATGGTTTTCCTCCCGTATTACGCACTGGACCTTTAAATGATTTTTGGGAAATTCCAGTAAACAAGTGATTGCTGTTTGCAGGCTGTGACAAATGCATGAATAAGTTTCTGAATTTATTTGACAGGGAACTACGGATTTTTTCTTAGATATTTTTAAGATGGGGAAAATGAAGATCTGGTGATGTTGTTGTTGTGATGGTGGAAGTTGAGGTCAGCATCAAGATTTCTGGCATATTCTGTGTCTCTGAGAGGGTTAGGGTTTTTAAATTTCTTTTTGGTTTTGGGCCTAGTCAAAGGAAATAATAACTTAATGCAGTGGTTCTCAAGTGTTATTGACACAAATTGTTACAAATTAAAAAGAAATGCACAAATTTTTGTTCTGAGGCTGAAGAACACTACTTTTTTATACTTTTAAATTAGGGCCACTAATTGAAATATTATATATTTTGATGTCAAAAACACTTCCAGGAAGAAATGGAAAAACTTTCACAGACAAAAAAAAAAGGAAAAAGGAAAAATTTTCATTTATTTTTTAAAGTAAAACATTTATGGAAAAAAGTGGTCAAATTTCTCCAAAAAAAGTTTTTTAAAAAATCTAGAAAAAGTGGTAAAATTAAAAAAAAAAAAAAAAGCTAGAAAAAGTGGTAAAATTAAAAAAATAAGAAAAAATATATAGAAAGATTGTAAAAAAAAAAAAAAAAAAAAAGCTAAAAAAAGCCTTGTTGAGAACCACTGCCTTAATGCAACCAGTTAATGTAGCTATGGGGCTCAGATCATCGGGGAGAGAGAGAGATGTAGGACAGTGTATCATCTGTATAGATATTGTTAATAGATATAGATTAAGATAAGCAGGATTGAAGAAATGGTCCGAGGAAATCTGTCGGATGAGAAATGGTCAATGGATACAAAACAGATGCCACCCAGTTATGAAGTCTGTTCAAATGGTGTCAAATGCTGCACTTAAATCAAAATAAAACTAAATAAGAAAGACTCAAACTGGAATCTGGACTCCAAAACACTTCACATGAACCTGTGAAACTGAGAAATGCATTTAAACCAGAGGTCGACTGTTCACCCTGGAACGGTCTTATATCCAGACTGCGTCACCAGACAGTGAAGGTAACACCGCAGTGAACCTGAGATCATTTATATTTAAACGTGGCTCCACATTAAAGCTGCTGCTGCGAAAACGAAACACCAAAATAAACTGCGTCCTGCGTCGAAGCAGAGCTGAAGAGGTTCTCTGCTCTCTTGTGTTGTTGTCCGTTTTCAACAACAGGATATGACGAGGGACAAAAGAGGTTATTGTGATGAAAATGTGTTGCTGCTGTGACTGAGCTGACTGGACCGTTGACTCAGTCACCTGATTAATCAGCTTCCTCCGGCTCCAAACTGCTGGGATTGTGTCGGTCAGCCTCTATCTGTCCACCTCTAACTCAAACACACCATGATGTACTGTTTGTAATATTATAAAATATTCATATTAATCACTGTGCATGATGTAATCCTTTAAAGCTGCACGGACTCTCTGGAGCTTAGTATCCGTCTTTTAGCTCATTACATCAGTTCAGCCTGAAAACAAACTGCTCTCAACAGACTCGTTTCCTGCTGCTGCTGCTAAAAACTTAATGGAGACAAAAAAGCAAAGAGTGGGAGTTTAACATCGTGTGTGCTGGATGTCATACAAGCAGCTGTTTTCGATCTTATTATGTGATAAAAAGCGGCCAAAAAATCACTTTTAAAGGAGTAGTTCAACATTTTGGCAAATTATCCCATTGCCATAGTTGTTTTAGAAGTAAATTCATGCAAAACCTCTGATGCATGTTGCCTTCAGGGACAGTTTTTCATCAACAGTCTCTGAATTTTCCTCCAAAACAACTCTGTGTGGTAACGTTGTGTTATTATCTCATAGCGTGGTGAATGTACAGGTCACAACTTGTCCACCAGAGCGTTGTGGAGTTGTTGGATTGTGTATTTGATGAGTTTGATGTGGGAAACCAAGAAATCCCATGAGCCTCCGTAGCGTAGCTCTGAGCAGCTCACGGCTCTGCTCCGCCGTTCTAAAAATAGCTTGCACCGACAATTAAAGGTACTGCTATCACTACAGGGATTATTACGACAATGGTCCAATTTTCCAAAAATGTTGAACTATCCCTTTAAAGGTGATAATGTGAAATTAAACTATTTTCTGACGTTTCAGGCTGGATTTTAACGGCTTCTACACGGAGCGTCTGGAGCGGATGGCCATCGAGCGCAGTCAGAAAGCAGCAGCGTAGCATCGTCTTCCCTCCTCCTGTTTTAACAAACCACCCAGCAATAAAGACGTCCCGCCCATCAGTCCCCACGCCGACCGCCCAGATTATCGCCGTAGAAACATCAGCTGTCAGACAAAGAGCTGATACCGTCAGTCAGTGTGTATATTATATATGATGTCCTGTATGAAATGTAGAGTTAAAAGTCTCCCTGTTTTTTCAGCGTCATTTCAAAGCTACACGTGTAAATTTAAAGAACTGTTTATTCTGCTCTGACACTCCTTATGGGTAACTTATTGTACCTGTACAGTGGAAATGTATGTTTGTATCGCACTTCATTAAAACTAAACTTTACTGAATGGGTTTCGCCTCCTGAGCTCTGATTTAACTGGAAGACATGATGTCGACCTTTTTGAGATGGATTACGTCATTTCATTTTTTATTGTGAGTATTGGATGAACGTAATCCCTTTGGTCACTTCTCAGCTGAACATTATGAGTTATTGGATCATTCATTTGATAGTTTGCAGATGCAAAAAGTCAAGTCAAGTTAACTGAACTCAACCAGACTCACTCGAACTTCAAAATAAAAGCATGCAAGCATTTCCTAAAGTGGTCATTACAAGTACTTGTGTTTCTTTTTTTTTTTTTTACAGAAAATAAATCTAAATACAAGTTAAAGTTTCTGTTTCTCTACAGGAAGAGTCCACTGTCTAATGTAAATGGGTTTTTTTAAAGTAGAAAAACAACAACAATTGGTCCACACACAGTGTCCCTAATCATGTTTAGAAATATATGGTGAGAAGAATCAACTAAATCAATAATACTTACATAAAATAACACTTATAGGGGGAAAAAAAGGGTCTAGAAAGATTACGATAAAAAAAGAAGAAGCATTAATAAACAAAAGGGACATTTCACTTAAATATTAAAGACAGGACAAAGAGTGGTCTTTTTTTTTAAAACAATTTTCCTCATTAAAAGATTTAACATTTTGATTTAAACCATTTCCCCTCTTAAATCAAGATTGGGAAATAAACCAAACAGGTGCCACTTTGAAACAAATCCGGGGTTATACATCTTTTCATTTCCCATATCGTAATTCTATTTAAAGATTAAATAGCTTTTTTGTGGCTGTAAATAATTATGTTATTTTTAAAACGCTGTACGTTTTGTTTTAATGAAACTATTTCCACCTCCCTGAACGTAACGGCACCGTGCTTTTACTTTGAAATATGTCACCCCACCGGAAGTCTGTCGCTGCGACGTTGACGCGTTGACTTCAGCCCGTTGCTTGGTGACGGTCCGTTCTGGTTCCGGTAAATGTGTGAGGCGGAGATAAGCGTCTGTCAGTGCCCGATCCGTACCCGGAACACGATCCGTCCCACACGCTTACTGCGCATGCGCGAATGAAACTATTTAAAACGTCACTTTATTGAACGTTTAATCTTTGGTCAGCACCGTGCGTTTTTACTTTGAGCAAATGTTGTCGCCCCACCGGACTGAGGGGAAGTCATCTTGTCGCGGTGGAAAGCGAGCAGATTAATTTATGGTCTCATTAAGGTCTCATTGATTAGTTTGTGTAAATGAAAAGCAAAGCTTCAGGTGTGTTCTGGTTGACTCCAGCATTTACATCAATAAATAAATGTTTTGAATTAACTGATCGGTCTACATTAAATTTAATTTAATCAGAAATAGAACAGAGGGAAATTCGTGACGGTCGTTCTGCGGTGTCCGGTCAATGGTCTGCTGCCGAGGGCGGAGATAAGCGTCTGGGACGGATCGTGTTCCGGGTACGGATCGGGCACCGACAGCGTCACTCCGGGGGGAGGGGGCGGGGCTTTAACGGAAGAGCTGGCACCACTTGACTCACGGGCGGAGAACCGGGGGGAGAGCCGGGCAGAGCGAAGGCGGTGGCCGAGCAGAGCGCATCGCGACGGGGGAGAAACATGTTGTCGCTGTGGGTCTCATGGAGTAAGTTCTTCACTTTTATCAGATTATTGTTGTGTTTTATTTTAATATGGAGAAGTTGTTGAGCAGAACAAAGACCTTTAACGGTCAAGACAACAACAAACAAACGTATGGGTTTAACATTAAAACTGTCATGTCCAGCCTCCATTTATAACGACTCTATTTTCAGTAAAACTGCATTAAAATACTTTTTATTTTAACATTTGTTCTGTAAAATAACTAATTAATTAATCAGTTGTGTCTATGTTTGCAGCGCAGAATTAGCCTAAAAAAAACTGTTAAAAAGTCTTAAAAACATTCAAAATGTTTTAAAAGTCATGGATATTTTCAGTTTCCTGCTGCAGACAGAAACAACAGATAAACATGTTTTTGTTTTTTACAGTAGAATAAAACCTGAGTGTAAAACTTGAGGTCTTTTGTTCCAGAGCCTCTGACCAATCAGCCTCAACTTCATTAAATATTTTATGAACTGTGTTAAAATCCATGTTCTGCTGCTCATCCGTGTCGTGTTTAGAGGTTAATTAGATTAGTGATGCAAATAGACGAGTTTAGGGGATTATTGACAAAATGGGATTTATGTATAAAATACATAAAGAGTTCCATTCTAGATTTAATTCACTGGTGGTATAGTAGGTAAATATGTGTTAAAAATGATGTTTTATATGATTAAAATGTGATTTTGTGCAGATGCATCTGACTCACGCTCTGTGTAGATGTGTAGTATAAACTGTGTGTGTGTGTGTGTGTGTGTTTGCAGTGTGTGTCGTGCTCAGCTCGGGTCTGCTGCCCCATGTGGAGCGTTATGAGGTGGTCAGACCTCAGAGACTGAACCAGAGACAGAGGAGGAGCCTGGAGGAGAAGCAGGTGAGTGGAGAGCAGCCTCACCTGTCAAATATTCATCTGTTCAGCTTCTGCATTGACGTTTAATTATATTAATTGATCTGTTGTCGTGTGACTGCAGCTTTACCCCGACACGCTGCAGTATGAACTGACCATTGAAGGGAAGAACCACACTATTCATCTGGAGAAGAACAAGTACAAACTGCTTTTTATTCTTTGAAAATGTAAAATATAATCAAATATATTTTCTTATTGTAATATTATTGTTGTTATTGTGTCTTATAGTGATCTGCTTGGGAGAGACTACACTGAAACTCACTATACGGAGGACGGGACAAGAGTGACGACGTCGCCCAATGAGGTGAGAGAGGAGAGATATTAATCAAATTAACTGATTTAGGAGATTAAAAGTCCATGAAAATAAACATTAACATTGATGTTGTTGCCTTTAATTACATCACATTTACCTCCAGATGTTCCTGTCTTAGCTGATCTGTTCACACTTATTTCAATATTTCACTCATTGTAAAGGTTTTTATTTTATTTTCGTGTTTTTTGTGGCTTTTATTGTTGTTTTTATTCCAGTTTTATTGTGTTTGTGTTTACTGACATGTTTATAGTTCAACACTGAGTTAATCCTGATCCTGAGTTAAAGCCAAGTTTTCTAAACAAGTGTGTAATATTATCTCGTGAGCGTGTGTTGATCTTTATTATAAGACCCCGGGACGTCAGGCCGTAAAGCTCTGACAGCTGAGTGTGTGTTGATAAACGAGTGTGAAGAATGAAGTGTGTTTTCCTCTCAGGAGTTGTGTTATTACCACGGTCGAGTCCAAGGCGTCGACGACTCCTCGGTCAGCGTCGGGATCTGTTCAGGGATTAGGTAACCAAACCTTTCATGTCTCTCTTACACATGAAGTTTCTGAAACATCTGTTGCTTCACGGTGTTTAGTAACAATGATGTTGATGATGAAACGGCTTCAGTGGCGTCGCCCACATGTAAATATCTGATGACGTTCAACACTGACATCAGCGTCTTTATACCAAAGCGACATGTTTAGACGTTATTGTCAAAATATTTACAGTAGATAATAAACGTTCCTGTGTTCTGATTGGTCCAGGGGCTTCGTCAGAACGCGGCGGCAGCTTTACCTGATCGAGCCTCTGGGACGGACGGACGACGGAGACCACGCCGTTTACAGACAGGAGGACCTGCAGGTCAAAGGTCGCCCCGGCTGCGGCTCCGCCTCCAACGCCACCACGCTGTACGACCAGGACCAGGACCAGGACTGGAAACCTCGTCCAGCTGGACTCTTCAAGACCGGAGCGTGGGTACGTGACATCACCACCGAGACGCCGCTTTCAAGTTTATTAATAGTTTTCTTGAAGTTTGTTTCCTCCTAAACGACTCGTTTCTATGAGGCTGAAAATGTGTTTAATGTCCTTGTTTTCTGCAGCGTTTAAATAAGTTAAATATGTATTTACTATTATTGTCATGTTTATTTTATGTCCAAGTCTGAAAACACTCAATAATTACACACTGCAATTCATCACTATGAGCTCATATGATGTTTCATCAGATAAATTACAGACTAATTAGTAGGAAGAACGAGGAATTGTTTAATTGTTACGCTGAAGTAATGCTTCATAGTGTGTTGTTTGCGTTTATTATGTTATTTTTAAGAGTCATGAACTATAATTAAGAAATTAATAGTTAATAATAATAGTTATTTTCCTTTCAGAAGAAGAAATCTGAGTGGAGTCCTCAGATGTTTGTGGAGCTGTACGTGGTGGTCGACAACACTGAGGTAAATATGAACACAAACATAAATAGTGTCATTGGTCCTTTACGCTCCGCTCCATAAATCTGACTGTGTTTGTCTCTTTTCTTCCTCCAGTATAAACGATACGGAAGTGAAACTAAGTCCCGTATCCTCGGAGTCATCAATCACGTCGACAAGGTACAACTCTATTTTCTTTTCTTTTTTTTTCATCCTGTTCTCGTGTTGTTGAGTGTTTCCATGGCGCTGAGCCTTCGTCTCCTCCTCCTCCTCCTCCTCCTCCTCCGTCTGCAGCTGTACCGGCCTCTGAACATCCGCGTGCTGCTCGTCGGCCTGGAGATCTGGACGCACAGGGACATCATCGCCGTCGACGTCAACTCCGAGACGACGCTGGACCACTTCCTGCTGTGGCGCCAGGCCGACCTCCTGAAGCGGATCAGACACGACAACGCCCAGTTTGTGACGTGAGGACGAGTGTTCTGTTGTTGAACCGGTGCAGACGCCGCCTCTCTCTCTCTCTCTCTCTCTCATCCTGACGTCTCTTTCTTCTTCTCTCTCCACCAGCGGCATCGACTTCGCCACGGACACGGTCGGACTCGCCAACAAATTCGCCATGTGCACCGAAAACTCAGGCGGAGTCAACCAGGTGAGGCGCCGACCTCTGACCCCTCCAACGGCCGCAGGTGGAGCTGGACTCTGAGCGTTTGTATGAATGAACCTCTTCTTCTTCTTCATGTCTCCTCCAGGATCACCATGACAACGCCATCGGCCTCGCCTCCACCATCGCTCACGAGATGGGCCATAACTTCGGCCTCTCCCACGACAGGGCCGGCTGCGTGTGCGGCCCGTCGTTCAGCAGCGACTGTGTGATGGCGGAAAAACTCAGGTGAGGAACAAGACGTATATAGCCTACAATACAGCTTCTCTGGAAAATAAAGTTACGATAGACAGACGGACTCAGACTCTTCAGGAATGCAGAGCAGGAATGTTTGTTTTCGTGCTGCATGATGGGAAGGATCAAATTTCAGTTCCACAAAAAAATGCAACATGATGCGGCTGAAAGTTTGTGGACTCTTCAACGCTGACACATTCAGTCCAGTCACTTCCTGTCGGTTTCACCGCTGCAGACGACGCTCCACCAGCTCACGGAATCAAACTGTGTCTCTTGTTGAATGAATGAAAACCCAGTCCATTAAAGGGGAATTTTTTTTACAATCTTGACCTTAATTCTAGCATAAAATACGATCATTTCCTCCCCCAGATAAATTTGGTGTCATTACAAGTGGTTGTGATGAAAGTAGCTCCATCCAGAGCCGCGTATATCTGTATAATGGAGTCTACAGGCAGCAGAATGCAGCCTCTAAATAACACATTATCTGCAGAGAAACTCCTTTATTTCACCAAGATTTAGTTCTGATAGGCTAGTGCTATTCCCCTCTGAGTCCAGGTTAGCTGTTATCAACATCCGGGGTCTGTAGGTTGACCTGCTGACCTCTGACCTCTGACCGTAACCTGATCATATTTTATGCTAGAAATAAGGTCCAGGTTGTAAAAAAACAGCAATTTCCCTTTAAAAGAATAAAAGAAAACACTAGAGCACCTCATACAACCCCACTTTAAAAAAGCTGAACTATCCCTTTAAATTGAGTTTTTTTTCTGGCTGAGGACCCCCCGCTGGGCCCCACATAGAAAAACCACTATTTTAAATACAGCGTTTTTCCAGCCTTTATTTTCCTGTGATGACGTTGGAAGAAGCTGCAGAAAGAGAGAAGTGGTGTTGATGATGTCAACCTCAGCTCTGAATCAGACTGATGCTGCTGCAGCTGCTGCAACATCTGGTGGAAACACTGACACCAGACAGGGGTTGTTCCAGATGTGCACGACGACATTGGAGCATCTATGAGTTAAAGGGATAGTTCGACTTTTTGGCAAACTGGCCCATCACCATAATCCCTATAGTCATAGCAGTAGGTTCGTTACCTTTAATTGTCGGTGCAAGCTATTTTTAGAACGGCGGAGCAGAGCCGTGAGCTGCTCAGAGCTACGCTACGGAGGCTCATGGGATTTCTTGGTTTCCCTCATCAAACTCATCAAATACACAATCCAACAACTCCACAACGCTCTGGTGGACAAGTTGTGACCTGCACATTCACCACGCTATGAGATAATAACACAACGTTACCACACAGAGTTGTTTTAGAGGGAAATTCATGCAAAACCGCTGATGCACGTTGCCTTCAGGGACAGTTGTTCAGGGTTTTTTTCTCTGTATTTACCTCTAAAACAACATAGCGTAGCTCTAGGCAGCTCACGGCTCTGCTCTGCCGTTCTAAAAATAGCTTGCACTGACAATTAAAGGTAACAAACCTACTGCTATGACTAGGGATATTATGTTGAACTATCCCTTTAAGTGTGTTTGAGCTTCATCCCTGACTCCTCTCCCTCTCTCCGTCTCTCGTCCTCAGGACAGGAAACCAGGCGTTCCCCGAGCTCTTCAGCAGCTGCAGCATCGACCAACTCTCCGACTTCCTGGAGCGCGCTCGGCCCAGCTGTCTGAGCAAACCCACCCCCCTCAAGACCGTCGCCGTGGGGCCGCGCTGTGGCAACGCCATGCTGGACCCCGGGGAGGAATGTGACTGTGGCACCGTGGAGGTAAAAATAAAACAAACTCTTCTTCACTCTGCAGCAGATGAGTCATTTTTAAGGAGCTCGGAGAGTTTAAATATAAACCTAAGAGAGCAGAGCCGCCTGGTTTCCTGCCCGAGGTCACGGATAATAAAGGAGAGGGCAGCGGCGCTCAAGGAGTCAACATAGTTTTCCTGTGCGCTCAGCGTGTTGGCAGAGATTTCAATCTGGACTCCACACTCGACTCTCATGTTTCATCATCGCTGCTGTTTTAAAGGGAAAGTTCAACATTTTGGCAAATTCTCCCATCACCATAACCCCTATAGTCATAGCAGTAGGTTCGTTACCTTTAATTGTCAGTGCAAGCTATTTTTAGAGCAGCGGAGCAGAGCCGTGAGCTGCTCAGAGCTACGCTACAGAGGCTCATGGAATTTCTTGGTTTTCCTCATCAAACTCATCCAATACACAAGGGTTCCCTAATTCCAGTCCTCGAGGCTCACTACCTTGCATGTTTTAGAAGTTTCCTGCTACAACACACCTGATTCAAATGAGTGGCTCGTTATCAGGCCACTGCAGAGCTTGATGACGAGCTGATCATTTGAATCAGGTGTGTTGTAGCAGCACATTCACCACGCTATGAGATAATAACACAACGTTACCACACAGAGTTGTTTTTGTGAGGGAAATACAGAGACTGGTGATGAAAAACTGTCCCTGAAGGCAACGTGCATCAGTGGTTTTACATGAATTTCCCTCTGAGCTCTGAGCAGCTCACGGCTCTGCTCTGCTGTTCTAAAAATAGCTTGCACCGATAATTGAAGATAATGAACCTACTGCTATGACTATAGGGATTATGGCAATGGGCCAATTTGCTAAAATGTTGAACTATCCCTTTAACATCTGATGTTTCTCCAGGAATGCAAGAACTCTTGTTGTGACGCCGCGACCTGTCGCCTCACTGAAGGATCGCAGTGCGCTCACGGACAGTGCTGTGAAAACTGTAAGGTAGGTTCAGACCCTGAACTCACCGGTTGTCCTGTTCCTTTAAAATATAAAAATACGCTTTTATGTATTGTAGCTCAGGACTCAGATATTCACCGACAGATTGAACAGATGTTTCTATGCTGGGTCCAGTTCTATGTGCAAACAGTTTCCAGATGTTTGTTTGGAGAAGAAGGAGCAGCGCTGGCCGATTTAAAGACGAGACGACTTCATTATCTAAAGTCATCAGCTCTTAGAAGAAGGTTCTGGGTTCAGTGGGTTCAGGGATGTTTAGTCGACTGATATGTGTTTCACTGATTTAAGTCATTTTATTTCTGGACTGAACTTGTTTTTACATCTCCTGTCATGTAAAACGATCTCGCTGCATAAACAGACGATTTCATGCGTATTAAGTCTTTTTTTAATTCCTGTACTTCAGTGAATCATTTCTACACTTTGAACAACGACCGTCCAGATGTTTAACCTTTAAACCTGCAGCTTTAAAGTCGTCAGGATTTATCAAAAACAATCGGAGCCAGATTTCCTGAGGCCGGTGGGTGTTGCTGTCCGAGTCCGACCACGGTGAAGGTCGCTCGGACTCGCCTCGCCTCGCTGCCCGTTAATGACGGCGGCTCAGTAATAACAGGAAACAGAGAGCGACTCGCCACATCCTTCCTCAGATGAGACGTTTGGCGTGCAGGTCACCGAGCGCCGCATCTACATCTACCTCTCCTCACCGTGTCATGTGACCTGTGCTTTAACCTTCAGTTCCGAGGCGCCGGGATCTGCAGGAACTCGGTCAGCGACTGCGACCTGCCCGAGTTCTGCACCGGTCTGTCGGGGGACTGTCCCGAAGACGCCTTCGAGATGAACGGGAAGCCGTGCAACGACCACGGAGACGGATACTGTTACGACGGCCAGTGTCCCACGCATGAGCAGCACTGCTGGAGGCTGTTCGGACCAGGTAACGCCGCCGCCGCCGCAACCGTGACTTTGATCTAGTGAATGAAAACGATGTCAGAACGTGTGAAGGTCTGTAAACGCTGGACGTCGTCTCCTCAGGAGCGCTGGTGGGACCGGATCTGTGCTTCAACCTGAACGAGCGCGGCCAGGAAGGAGCCAACTGTGGGAGGAGCAGATTCGGCTTCACGCCGTGTTTACCGCAGTACGTATCAGAGAGGGAATATGAAACTGTTCAAATATTCCATTGTAATTAATCAGAGCCCAAAGTTAATTATGATTAATCACAAATTTATCACAATAATGAACGAATGCGCTGCTTTAATCAACTACTATTGTAACTATTATACATGAACCAAAAACAATGACAGATTAATTAAAGCAGCAGTTGTTTGATTTCTTTCTTTCTTTCCTTTTTCTTTGTAGGAATTCCAAGTGTGGAACTATGTTTTGTGGCGGAGGCGGCGAGTCCATCACAGGTAAACGAGCGGGCTACACCGTGTTCGGCATCGAGTGTAAACTCGCCGTGGACGACGACAAGAGCAGGAACATGGACATGGTGCCCAAAGGAACCAGATGTGGAGAGAACAAGGTACAAACACTTATTCACCAACACTGTGCGTGTGTGTGTGTGCGTGTGTAATGCTGCTCACTCATGCATGTATATGTTTGTGTGCACAGGTGTGTTTCGACAACAGGTGTGTGGACGTGTCTGTTTACGGCAAAAGGGAGGAGTGTTCAAAGAAGTGCAACCAGAGGGGGGTGAGTGAAGTGAACCAGCTGTGTCACATCTGGATCAAAGAGCCGATCAATCAGATCAATCAGTGCGACTGATCACGTCTTCTTCACCTGCAGGTGTGTAACCACAAGAACGAGTGTCACTGTGACGCCGGCTGGGCGCCGCCGTACTGCAACATCCAGTTCGCTGATCTACCTCAAGGTACCGACGCCCTTTTGCTTCTTCTTTATTTAAACTCTTAAATCATTCACACTGACGCTACGTTGATAAAACACCAGATAAACTGAGGTCATTGAGTCAAAAAGTTGCAGATTAAAGGAGAATTCCGGCCATTTTTGAACCCGAAATCGTTGTCCTGATGGTCACCAGTGTTGGCAACTAAAATTGATGTTAAACCAAGCTAGCAACAAAACCCATGGGGGCAATTCTTTCAACCACAACAAAGACTGAAATCATGACTGCTTAGAGACACCACTGAACTCAGTATAAGTTACTGAAACCATGTGGCTACTAACACTTTTTCCTTGTTGTGATGATTTCTTTACAAAAATAAACAGTCAGAGATATTATGGACATCACCACTGAACTGCTTCATCCGTTTATTTTTGCATCAATTTTAGTCGCGTAACACTGGGTGACCATCAGGACGATCATTTAGGGCTCAAAAATTACCGGAATTTTCCTTTAAAGATCTAAAATGACCAACAGGCACCAACCAGTTCTTTTTTAATTGGTCTTCAGGTCAAAGCTGCTCATTGATTCACTGTTACAGTAAAAACTGAGATGATTCATCATGACTGACATGTTTAGTCTGTTAATGATAAACCTGGAACTTCTCCACCTTTAAAATCATTTTGGTTTTTAACCTTCACTTCACCGTCTGCTTCCAGAGAAAAAAGTGTTTTTTTTTTCACCGGTGACTCAGTTCTCACAATGAAACGCCTCTAAACCCAAACAAAGGGGAAGCTTAAGAGAGTTAAACACTGGACGTTGTGCAACAGCTTGTGCAACGTGTTTTTATTTTCTGCACAAGAGCGAATGAAGAAATAATGAAGCTGCATTTTTAAGCGGAGTGGTGAAAACTGAAGCTGAAAGACTGTGTTTCTTTCTGCAGATGTCCAACTATAACAAATACATAGCTATAGATCCAAATGTGAAAGATAAATGAAGACGCCGTCAACACAGTCAGATTAGGTGGTTTTACTTTAGTTATCTGTGATCAGTCTATTGACAGTCCTTCTTATCTGGGGAGTGGAGCCGATCCCTGGTGACACAGGTTTATTCACATCTGCAGGCGATTTAGAGTCACTAATTAACCTGGAGCCAACACAGATACATTTAGTTTACAATTACATAAAATGCAGAAAGGCAGTAAATGACTGAAATGTTGTGTCTTTTTTCATCTGGATCCTTCCTGAGACCAGAAACACATTGATTGTCTGTCAATCAGCTAATCGGTTGTTGCAGTTTTGTAACTGTGTCATAAAAATAAAAAATAAAAACCTCAGTTTCAGACAAACTCAGCATCTCTAATTAAAGAAGAAGAAGAGTCCTTGTTGTGACTTGAGTTTCTGAGAAGCGGCCGCCCTTGGCGACGCCGCGGCTCCGAGTCGTTTCCTCCTTTAAGACACTGAGGCTGGATTGCACCAACAAGGTTTAATTTAATCTAAGATTAGGTCTAATCAGAGATTAGTAAAACTCAGTTTAAAATGAGTTAATCTATGTTTAAAATTAAGCAGTGCTCTGTTGCACCACTTAAAATTAATCTCAGTTTAGTAAAACTCAGTTTAAATATTTAAACTGAATTTAAACTGATTTAAATCAGTAGGGACAAGTGTGTAGGCCTTGATATTACTAATTAAATATGCGAAATGGAGTTTTGCTCTTTGTAGTTTGTAAACAAAACATTCAGCGGGCTCAACTGTGTAGACCTCCTGCCCCTGACAGCAGCAGTCAAGACCGCAGAGAAACGAAATACAGTTATGAAGCTGGAAAACCCGCCGTCACCAACAAAAGCCATCCGGTGTCACACCTTTGTTTTTTTTAACCCAGTGTCTTGACAGGAGAGCAGTTGCGGTGAGCTGGGAAGACGGTGTTAGGGTGGATGCTAACCACTACCACTAGCCTGAAAGTTAGCTCAGTTAAGCTCCCCACAACGGTCCTCATAAGGTTACTTGTTACCAGTCGAGGCTTCAGTTGTTGGTGACGGTCAGGAATTGGTCCGCGGCTCCAGCGCTCACTCTGACTGTATTTCTTATTCTTTGCGGCCCTGACTGCAGCTTGAGAGAGAGAGAGACTCAGCAGATAAGCTAATGCAGCTAGCAGCCCTGAGCCTTCTCTTAGCTTCACCTGAGCTCTGTCAGAGTAAACACCGTCTCTCCGCCCAGAAACGTCTCCGTGCTTAACAAAACAAAAAGACAGGAAATTGAGAGAAAGGCTGTCTCTCAATTTTCTTCAAGGAGCTTCGTAATTTTGCTCACTCACCTCAAAAATGCAGTGATTGAAAAAATTAAACCACCTCCACTGTCAGTTTAAAATTAACCCTAGATCACAGTTTAAACTGGAGTTTAAAGTTCTGGTGCAACAGGATTAAATTTAAACTTAGTTTAGAGTAAAAATTAAACTGAGGTTTAAAGGGAGGTTTAAATCTAATCTGTCTTAATTTTGAACTAGGTTTAAAGTTTAGTGCAACAGAATTTAAACTTAAACCATGATTTAATCTGGTTTTAAAGTTAAACCTTGTTGGTGCAATCCAGCCTGAGTCGAGGTTTGTGTTTGTGGTGAAGAGTGTCAGCGCTGCGGCCGCTAACGGTCTGTTGATCCTCGGCTCAGCGGCCTGTAGCTGTTTTCTCTGACGACTGGAAAATAATAAACTCCTGTTTTAATTTGCTTTAGCTGCGTATACTGAAACACAAGCATTCACCCCACAGCTAAATGTTTATATGGAAAATAAAACAAAACATTAACCTATAGCTCCCAGCTAACCGCTCTGGAAAGTAGGCTAATGAACTAGCTTTAGCTACTGAAACATTAGCTCAGTTGTAATGTAATTACCTATGGTAATTACTAAAACATTGACATTTAGCTAATGAAATTAAGAGTTAACTACTTTTCCAGATTAGCAGTTAACTGGTTTACTTTAGCCATGTCGACTAAAAACACCAGCCTTTCTTTAGCTTTGAGCTAAATGCTAATCTGGAAAGCTACTTGCACACAGCGATAACTGAACTTAATAAATATAAATAAACGCCATAGCCTGACGTGCACCTCCAAAAAATAAATAATTAATTATTTAGCATAAGTAACTGAAGTAAATGAAAACAGGAGTTTACTTGTTTTCAGATTAGCAGTTAGCTCAGAGCTAAAGGCTAGTGTAAAAGTTGTTGCACCATATTGAAGAATGTGTGTTAAAGGGATAGTTCAACATTGTGTCAACTCCTTTTATCACCATAATCCCTGTAGTCATAGCAGTAGGTTCATCACCTTTGATTATCGGTGCATGTGGTTTTGAGATCAGCAGGGCAGAGCCGTGAGCTGCTCAGTGAACACAATGGAGGTGAATGTGCAGGTCACAACTTAGCGTTTTGGAGTTGTTGTATTGTGTAAAAACATGCACCTATAATTAAAGGTAACAAACCTACTGCTATAGGACTATAGGAATTATGGTGATAGGAGGATCTGACTAAATGTTGAACTATCCCTTTACTGTAAACATTGAGTTATTCATAAGTTATCTGTATTGAACTTGTTGATGAATCCGACGCACTGTGTAAACGTGTCTTGTGGCACATAAAGCAGAATCTAAACAGCGTCTCGTCCTCGGCGCCTGCAGGTCAGACGGGGATAATAGCCGGAGTGTGCGCCGCCGTCTCCGCCCTGCTGGTCGTTGCCGTGGTGATCACCGCCCTGAAGTGCCATAAGAGGAACAACATGGACAACTACAGCTCCAAAAGGTCGGATATCTCTCTCTCTTCTCTGTTATACCATCTGTCTGTTTCCACTTCCTGTCTGAACTCGTGTCTTCCTCGCAGGAAGGTTCACTCGGCTCCGGGCAAGTTGAACCCCATGTTCCAGGAGGCCGGCGTGAAGGACCGGCCTCAGATCAGTAGTCCCACTTTCATGGCCTCGACGGCGACGCAGTCCCGGGCCCCTCTGATGGTGACGGTGGCCCCCAGCCGGCCGCCCCCCCAGGTACAGACAGGAGGTCACACACACACACACATTTGTTCCAGACATCGATTAGTTCGACTGACGACACAATCGCTTCTTGTTCACAGCCTCCAAACAAAGTGTCAACATCTTCATCTTCGTCAGCGTCTACCTCACAACCTGAGCCGGTGAGTTCATTCATTCATTTATTTATTTATTTATTTATTTAATTATCTATTTATAAGAAAACCTGAGCTGATGCTAAAAACAGCCTGAGGATCAGATTCACCTTAAAGGTCTCACCGAGGAGAAGCAGCTTCATATAAACAACACATATCATACAGGATCAACAACAGATTCATAATAGAAATACAAACAAGGGGACAATATTTTAAAAATATATATGTATGAAAAATGTTTATTTAATATGAAAAGTACAAGTAAATGAAGAATAAGTACAAGAAGATGTAGTTAAATAAAGGTATAAAGACAAAAGGTTGAATTAATAACTGAATGATTTATAGTGTGTGTAAAATTAGATTTATTCTTTATATAAATGTGTGTTTTTCTTCAAAGAAATCAGATTCAAAGATCAAAACCAACCAACACAGATATTAGAGGCTGAGGAGACGGTTATTAGTCGGGAACTATTTTCAGCTGCGTATTAACACACGTCTGGAACTCAGACAACGTGTTTGATTCAGAGGCTGCAGGTGAACACAGCAGCTGGATTCAGGGGGAAATATAACTCATGCACATCTGTATGTGAAGATGTTGGTGTGTTTAAATTAAAAACATATTTTTTTCTTCTTCTTCTACAGACAAAACCTCAACCTCCAGTGAAACCTTTACCACCTCTGACTAAACCACAGGTGAGTCACGACGACGTCACCGCTCACCGGTCTCTCAGTCGACGGGTTATTTTGACCACAGCAGCTTCTGTCTTTTATTTTCCTTCACGTCAGTCGGAAAAAAAAACACCCCTCTTTCATATCTTTGAAAGGTGTTGGTTTCATTATCGCGCTCGTGCTGAACTTCAAGGTCCGAACCTTTGGGAGGTTGTGTCCGACCCCTGAAGGCCACTCTGCTCTATTTCTGAATGCATTTTAAAAAAAACTCCTTCATCCGCCTCCGTCCTCTGTAAACTGGCCTCTTGTGCCTCAGTAACATGTGAGAGTCCACGTCCCTGCAGGGATCATTAAAGTCTTATCTTAAAGCTGCAGGCATGGGGGGTTTTTGGGGGGATTTTTTGGACCAAATAAAAAATTCCAGCAGAATAAAATATTAAATATCTGAACAGTTTTCTGACTGCACAATGTGTTTCCTTTTCAGCTCAAACCCTGTCCTCCCCCCGTGCCTCCGGTCAAACCCAGTCCTCCTCCTGCAGCCAGACTGAAGCCCAGTCCTCCTCCTGCAGCCAGACTGAAGCCCAGTCCTCCTCCTGCAGCCAGACTGAAGCCCAGTCCTCCTCCTGCAGCCAGACTGAAGCCCAGTCCTCCTCCTCTTCCTCCCTCCGCGAAGCCTCACGTCCACAGATTCACATGAGATTAAATCTTCTAGTTTCACCGAAGCAGAGACGTCGTCGTCGTCGTCATCGTTGTCGTACGACATGATCCACGTTGGGATCAGACGTCTGAGTCAAAGAGTTCGGAAAAACTCGACTCGAGTCACTGACGACGTTTTATGACTCCGGACCAACGGCTTCTTCTTCTACTTCATCACCTTCATCTGGTGTTCTTCTTTTTCTCTTTGCACTTTTATAATATTATGTTATAATATTTGAATATTTATGTAAAGTTCACAAAAGGGACTGTGTGAAAATTACCACTGGAGGATTGTTCTGTTCTGAGTTCGGACACGTGAAACGCAACCTGTTGGTGCTGCCCCCAAGTGGCCGGAGGCCGTTACTGCACTTCTGTTTTTTTTCTTCTTTTTTTTATAGGCTACACAAATTCAATGAAAACACAATTCAAGATGGTGAATTGGTTTACACAAAGGAACAACTTTCAATACACGGTGGTGAAGACGAGTTAGTAGATTTAAAAAAGACGCAACGCACGAGAGAGCGGGAAAACAAATATATTTAAAAAACAAATAGACTTAAACATTTTTGTGGCTTTTCTTATTATTTTTTCATTAACTCCACTGATCAGTATATCCACCAAAAGATAATGATTAACAATATCTGAGGTGTCAAATTTTAATTAAAAAATCTTATTATATTGGATATTAGTTTCTTATATCAGTATGTGAATTGTGTATTTGACACTTGTTGTTGTTTTTACAGATATCAGTGGGAGGTGTTGTGGTTTTTTGCTTCGAGGTGCTTCAGCTTTATTTATTTATTGTCTCGTCTCTTTACACACAACATCTGGATGGTTTTAGTTTTATTTCACGGTGGCGTCAGTCGTGTTTTTTTGCTTTGTTGTGTAAATTCACTGTTGACCGAGGACAAACAGTCACACAGTCCAGGTTTTTTTTAAAGAGCGTTAAAAGTTTTTCTTTGTTTTTTTTTGTTTTTTTTTTTACATTATTTCCTGAAAACTTGACAAAAGTGTTGATCTCACAATGTTGAAGATAAAAAATAATAATTTTCATACAGTCCCTGAACTCAGACCAAAGCCAGTCAGCGCCTTCTTCAAGGTTCATGTGTTTTATGTCTTTGTACTTGAAAACTTATGAATGGTACACACACACACACACACACACACACACACACACACACACACACACACACACACACACACACACACACACACACACACACACACACACCTACGTCTCAGCCGTTGTTGGTGTGTGACGGAGCCTCGAGGAGCAATTGTGTTTTTTTTTACTGCACTGACAACTTTTCAAGGGCAACAATGGTGGAGTTTATACCTTTTAGTTTAATTTAAACTAATGGTTTAAAATACAAACTTGTTCTTTTGAATCTGTCTCATGTTATTGAATGTAAAAAATGTATAAAAAGCCTCTTGTTGCAACAAATCAAGTGCACTTTATGATGAACTTTAGTCGGACGAGACGATCACGTTGAAGATTTCACCATCAAACATTTTTATCTGATGCATAAAGAGATTAAATAAAGAAAATAAAGATTAAAAAAGTTACTCTGTGGACTCTTCTGCTTCGTCTCCATCAGTTCGTCTGTATTTATTTATCGCCCTCCGGTGAGAAGCTGAAGCTGCATCATGTGGATTTCCTGCTCAGCGGGAAACAAAAGGTTAATGGGTTTTGTTTTGTTTCCACTCAAACACAGACTCAGTTGTTCTCGTGGGAAATAATGAACGAAGTGAATTAACTGAGAAACAAAGTCACAGAGTCCAACAGCTGTTTCTAATCATAACAACATTATTAATTATAAGGATCATTTTTATGAATATACACCTTTTAAAAACACGTCCAGACTGAATTTACTGCTCACTATTGAATTAACTGGCGCTTTGTCATCATAAATGGTGTAAAGTCTACTCTAAAATATGTAGCCTAATCTTTAGAAAATGTTTCAAATTATCACTGTTGAATTCACAACACAGTCTCATGTGCATCGTCCTCCTCCTCGGCAAATAAACAAGAAATGAAATGACTTGAGAAGACTGACTCATGAGATCAATAAGTGACCACTTGGTTTGGTTGGAGTCAGATTTGAACCTCTGACCTCTGAGTCCAAAGACAGGAACTTCTCCACTAGACCACCGTCCAATGATTGACAAGGGGAATTTCTAACCTTTGCTGTGTTTACTTTCTGCTGCTGTGCTGAGGCCGTAGCAGTCACTACAAGTCCCTCATCCTCAGCTCCAGCTCTAGTGGTGGCCTACAGGATAAATGTCTGACTATGGAGTTGAAGGTTGTGGGTTCAAGACCCGCTGCTGACACTTGGCTTTTCTCTGCTGGCTTTCCTTTCAATGTGGAACTCAAATCCACCAGGAGCCAGTGGCTCAGACAGCTCGGCTGGGTGGTTGAGAGGTTTACACTACTGGTGTTGGAGTTGAAGGTTGTGAGTTCAAAACCGTACCGTGCGGTGATAATACATAGGTGATGGAGGAGTCGGGACGCCAGGGAAGTGCGGGAGTAACTCCCCCGCACCATAGCTTTAGATGATAGGAATAGATGGAAGATAGTCATAGTAAGTAGAAACCTTCAACTCCAATAGGTAGAGAATACTTAATGCTATTGGAGTTGATGGTTTCTACTTCTCGTCAGCACACATAACAGTGTCAATCTGGTACCTACACCGGTTTGAACGAGAATGACTGACAAGGTAAAAAAGGAAAAGTCGTCGGCTACGCTCACTAGTACAATCTCTGGTTAATCGACCTCATTTACATAAAAACATCTAGGGTACATGTAAACCAGGAGGGGGGGGGGGGGGGGGGTTCGAGTGCTCGTGGTGGAAAACAAAGGGATAAACTCCAGGTATTGCGGGGTGCTCTTGAAGAGTAGGAGAAGAAGTCTAGAACGAAAAAAAACACTGGGCTTTCTTCAGGCACTCACGCGCATGGAGGCAAGGTGGGTAGGTAAAAGCCTTTAATTAATCAGGGCATTACAGGGAAAGATAAAACGCCGACCGGTTTCGACCTACACGGTCTTCTTCAGGGCGTGGATAACCCTACATGTAAACCAGCTTTTTTGAAACCATGTCAGTTGTGTAACTCTTTGCATCATCGTCGTGGTTGAGGAAACTTTGACCACAGATGCTGTAAATTTGAATAAAACGCCCAAAAAACATTTCTGTGAAAGCAGTGAAAGCATCAGTTGCTTTCACATTTTCACACCAAGGATTTGGCAAGAAGCAACAATAAGTTTCATCTTGTTGAGTTGTAAAACATCCTGCTCAGGATTCCCATAATTAACATCTTTAAATACACCGAATATAAAACATGTAGCGACGAGTCTGCAGACAGTTGTTACCTGACTCACTGCAGATTCCCAGATTTCCCATCAGCCTAAAGACACAGACTTCCCGCTGGTGGAGACCAAACCCTGAGCTAAAAGGAGTTTGGAAGGAAGTCAAATATGTTGTTTTTTTATTGGTTTTACGAACAAAAAGCTATGTTAACACTTGTAGCTAAGAGAACAACTTTATTAAAGGAATAGTTCGTAGTCCAATGAAAACTTTAGGCTATATGAGAACACAAAAACGTCCATAAAACTACACAACAACCCTTTAATATTCCTCCACACTGCTCGTCCGCTGCAATCCAAGAGTCCTGAAGGAAGACAGTCCAGAGTTTTGGAAACTACCTCATTTAGGACATTTTTACAGCCTCAACAGTCCTGGATTTAATGTATCTCGCACCCCAGGCAAATCCAATACTAGTCCTAAATGGCGTTGTTTCCAGTAAACTCTGGACTCTCTCCCTTCAGGACACTTGGATTGCAGCAGACGAGCAGTGTGGAGGAATATTAAATGGTTTTTGTGTAGTTTTATGCACGTTTTTGTGTCAGGCCATATTGACTCTCATATAAAGTTTTGGTTGGACTACAAACCTGGCCTCCTGGGTCTCCAGATGCACTTTGAGGAATAAAAAAACTACTGAATTCATTTTTTGGTGAACTATTCCTTTAACCCAACATGTTTCAGGGTCAATGAAGGCTACAAGCCAAAACACACCGGTCTTCTAACGTCGTTCTCTGAGCTCCACGTGTTGCTGGAGCTTTTTGCTTCTCTTGTTTCATCAGTGCATCTTGTAGGTTGTAGGTTTCCCTTCTTTGCTGCTTTTATGGGTTTTGTGCACAAGGAGGACGTTGTCGTGTTGAAACAGGAATGAGCTGCTCCTTAACTGTTTCTGTAGGATTTCAGATCAGCAGACAGTGAACTGTTCACACACACAAACCCCCACAAATACATTTATTCATGTCACATGTGTGAATCTATCTATAAATGGATAAAAAGCAGAGTCAGATCTGAGCCAGTGGTGGAAGTCAGGGCTCAGCCGGGGGAGTTGAGATTTAAGGAATGTCGTCTATGGGATAGGATGGGGTGAGGAGGGTGAGGGGGGGGGGGTATCATTCCTCACCAGGATGCTTGACTCTGATTCACGGTGATTCACTCGCTGAGCAGCTCGTAAAACAACAGTTTACAGTGATTGTGGCTTGTTCTACAGCGAAGCCTCAAACCTTGACTCAACGTGTCGGTTGGTTTGATCTGGTTTTCCTTCAGGTTCTCACTGATCCACAGGAGAAAGCAGAGAAAGACTTTCCACCTCTCTCTCTCTCCTGCTTCATGTGGTCGGATCTTATCTGATCTGCAAGATTTACGGCTCGTGTTGTGTCACGTTCCAAGGTTTTCTGTCTGGAAACAGAAGAATTATCATGTTTGGCAGCTTTATATGTGTCGACGTGCCGAAGGAAAGGAAACCGCAGCTTCTCAGCGATCCTGACAATTCATCTCCTGCCGTGTGGTAAAACAAACGAGTCCTCGACTGACCCAGTAGCCTAACCCCCCCACACTGAAAATAAAAACTAGGTCATGAGAACGGAGAAGGAAGGAGATAATCTGACCAGCTCCGTGATTCACTATTAATCATCTTGTTTGAAGAAATGAGCAACTTGTGGTTGAATAGTTGAGTCAAATTATCTCCATTGTTTCCAACTTCTGCTTTTTTTTTTCCAGCTGCAGCTGCAAAGTTCTGCAAATAAAAGATCCTTCACCGGAGGAAATGTACTTATTGGTGACAATGACAACATGCAGGTGTGACACGATGATGATGACACACAAGTTGCATTGACTTGATTTGTCATGAAGAACTGAGGAAAGACCTGAAAGTACAGGAAGATGAAGACAGAAAGCAGCTGGGCTCCGTTTGTGACATCAATAAGTAACAGGTCGTCAGCGGCAACCGGAGGAAAATAACTAGATATGAGGTCACAATCGGACAACTGGACGACCTTCAATGACCTTCAGACCAAGAGATGAAGGTCTGGGTTGAGAAGGTGTTGCTTCTTTAGAAAAACGGGTAACACAACGCATTATAACCATACTTATGAGTTATTATGCAGTTATTACACTGTATAACTAGTTGTAAACACTCATAATTATCATAATGCTTTATAACAATAATAACAAACTATAAAACATTTTATCATGACTTATAAGGTCAGGTATTAAAATATGTTATAATTGTTAGTATAATTCTGACAATGACCACATAGATAATGCATTATAAATATAGTTATGTGTTATAATTGTCTTATAAACGTGTATAACTATCATTATAAACACTAACAAATTATCATAAGGCTTTATAACAATAAGAATGACACATCATAGAGCACATGAAAAGTTATGAGTGTTTATAATGATAGTCACCTTTCACCATTACAATAACCTTATAAGTCATGATAAACTTTAATGCTTTATAGTGTGTTATGATTAATGTTATAAAGCGTTATGATCATTTATGAGTGTTTATAACTATAGTTATGCAGTGTTATAACTGCATTATAACTCATTATAGCTACGGTTATAATGTCTTATAGAGATAGGTGTCAGATAAAGTGTTACCAAAGAATAAATGAATGAATCCAAAGCCACAGGGAAGCGTCCACATGGCTGTAGATCAGGTGAGTAACAGGACAGGAACGACCGAACCAAACAAAAGACCCGGTCTCGACGTCTAAACAATCTTCAAGGAGTCGAAGCGGAAGTCGAGCGTTTCTCCACAAACACCCAGAGATCTGGGCTGATCCTGATCCTGATCCTGGTCCTGATCCTGATCCGCCCTGAGGACAGGAAGTCCCGGGATCAGGACTTCAGAGACAACTGAGTCTGGTGGTTGTGATGAAGACCTCAAAGCTGGACTTTCTAGGAAACGGCTGGTGGAGGGCTTCGAAGAACAAGAGGACGAGAGGTTTGTGGGTTGTTTGATGTCACGGCGCGAGGACCGATGACTAACGACCGCTGACAGGATCTGAACCACTGATTAACTTCTCCTCCAGCAAATAAACAAACTCATTCAGATAAAAGAGAAAAAGAGAAAACAAAACTAAAGAAACTGACTCATCGTGTTCAGAAACAATTAGCAACAGAGAACCAATGAAAGTTAGGCTAAATAGTTTTTCCAACTCGTTGTAACGGGTTAAAAAAAACAACAACAAGGCCTTTAAAAAATTTTTTTTTCTTAATAGAGATTTTAAATTGGATCCCGGAGCCACAACAGGCAGTACATTAAAAATGTCACGATAAAATCTCTATTTTTTAAAACAGGCGACCAGTGAAGAGCAGCTGAAACTGAAATGATGCATTCAAGGCCCCTAAAAGCAGCAGAATCGGTTAAAATCTATGTATTCTACCTGATGATGGAGAATAAACGGTCAGTAAGAGGATAAAAACTAATATAGTCAATATATTGGTTGTTTTAAGTCTTGTATCCGTCATCAAACACCAGACCCAACACCGTTGTCATGCCAAAGTCTTTTTATTTCATTACCAGGCAAAACATTTGATCTTTATACAATAACATTTTCTAGAAATGAAACATTCAGAGACAAAGTTAAACCGTCAGATGGAAACAAAACAAAACAAAAAGAGAAATACTCTGATGGAAAGAAAATAAACCGACAGATCGAGTGACTTAAATATAAAACAATATTTTTTTCTCCATTGCACTTCAGCTTCATAAATACACCTGATCAGGTCGCTCTGTGTCCGCGTGCAGCTGCTCTACATTCAGTCCTTTAACGTCCTGGTCACCATGCCAACCAGGACGTTGCAGCTCCACGACAACAAAGGCTGCGTTCAACGACAGCCGACCGGAAACCAGTCGATCGATTGATTAGTGATCGATCCTTATTGATCAAATTTGACTCATCAAATGCAGTTTTCCTGCTTCAAATCAATTTCAGATCAACATATTTGGGTTTTTAGGTGGTTTATTATCAGAACACGTCGCATTTGGCTCTGGAGACGCTTTAAAGGGATAGTTCAACATTTTGGCAAATTGTCCTATAATCCCTATAGTCATAGCAGTAGGTTTGTTACCTTTAATTGTCGGTGCAAGCTAGTTTTAGAACGGCGGAGCAGAGCCGTGAGCTGCTCAGAGCTTAGCATGGTGAATGTGCAGGTCATAACTTGTCCACCAGAGCGTTGTGGAGTTGTTGGATTGTGTATTTGATGAGTTTGATGAGGGAAACCAAAGAAATCCCATGAGCCTCCGTAGCGTTGCTCTGAGCAGCTCACGGCTCTGCTCCACCGTTCTAAAAATAGCTTGCACCGTCAATTAAAGCTATGACTATAGGGATTATGGCAATAGGACAACTTGCCAAAATGTTGAACTATCCCTTTAATAAACAGAGTTGAAGTGTCAAACTTACACTGTTAGGGTAGGATACTCAGATAATTGATGATCTAGTATCAACCACTAATCAATCGATGGCCTGATGTTCCAGCTGTTGAACGCGGCTCCGACCGTCCTCACAAACACAAACAGGAATCGTCGATCGACATCGTTGAGACTCAAACCCATGAGGAAACGAGACAGATGTACAGTATGTTACACAGTATAAACAGAATGGCCCGCCACGTCTTCTGCCCAACATATACACACACATATATATATGTATGTTCATGTATATATATGTAGCACTTTATCTAAAATAAAAAACAATACAAACATGTCCATAGGATCTGGATGGCAGAACGCTAGTCGATAGTAAAATAGATCCGATCGCTTACGAGACCACGACAGTTTCCGTGGATCCTTTGCGACAGGTTTTTTTTTTTTTTTCCGGCCGCGGGAACGTTTTCATCTCTTCACGGAGCGGATACATGGGAGTATCAAAGTGCTGCTTGCTTGATTGTGATTTCCTCCTCACCCCCCCTCCCCCTCCTCCTCCCCCTCCCTCCTCCACTTCCTGTCTTGTCTCTGTGTCACGAGGTCGGTCCTGCCCCCCCCTCTCCCCCCCTCTCCATGTGATCAATGAATCTATAAATGAAAACATCCGGTGCTACAGTTTTTGCTCAGTTTTGCTCAGAAACAACGAGAATCGTCATCGTCATGTTTTTTTTTTCATGAGTTGTGATAAATATTGTGCAGCAGGAGAAGAAGTTTGTTTGTTTTCTCGTACAAAAGACAAGACTTTCCTCCATCTGGGAGGACGGGAGCGTCTCTGAGCTTTAGGTTGTTGTTTTTTGTTTGGTGTATTTTTTTTATTTTTCTTTCTTCTTCTTCTTCTTCTTCTTGTGAAAAAAAACGTCAAGAGAAGCTCGTTTTGTAAAGAGAAGATCCACCCGAGTGAGTCCAGGTTCAACTATACAAGGTCTGGTTCCTTTCAGTCCTGTAGTGTTAACGAGCAGAACAAGCAGGGAGACGGAGGAGGACGCGGTGGCGGCGGCGGCGGCGGCGGCGGCGGCGGCTCTCACGCATTTCGCTTTTTTAATTTAGTCGTTAAAGTTTCGTATTTTGTCCAGCTCCAGTCTTGGTCCTTTGGGAAAAAAAGAGGAGGGGGAAAAAATCAGAAAGTTAAAACAAAAGGAAAGGTGACAAAATGAACAATGACATCATCACCAGGAAGTGACACACGCATGAGTGTTTTAAACAAACTTCCTCTAATGATGAGAATAAAAAACCAGATTAAACAACTCAAATACGTGAGAATGAGAGAACAAACACTTCAGAGACACAATTCACAAGTTGTGTGTCTTATCTTTTCCTGTGTGTGTGTCTGTGTGTGTATCAACAGAGAAGTCGATAAAAACTAAGTGTAGGAACATAAATGTGACTCTAAACACTATAAACATTAATGTGTCTGATAAATCACTGGGTCATGTGATACTGTGAAAATAAACTAAAGTTTTTAACTCAAAAAGGAAAAAATATGGAACTGGTACATCCACCGTTTCAAAATGTTTAGTTAAAAAAATATTTTACTGCTGACGCTTCTGTGTCACGATCTGAATAATAAATCACTGAATTCCTGCTGTGAATTTGTGTTTGTGTGCCATAAGATATTAGTTTTTTATTCTAACAATAATGATGAAAAACTAAACAATTAAAGGGATAGTTCAACATTTTTGGCAAATTGGCCTATAATCCCTATTTAGGAGTAGGTTCGTTACCTTTAATTGTCGGTGCAAGCTATTTCTAGAACGGCGGAGCAGAGCCGTGAGCTGCTCAGAGCTACGCTACGGAGGCTCATTATGGGATTTCTTGGTTTCAAACTCATCAAATACACAACTCCAAACTGCCACCAACAGGAAGGCGCATCAGCGGTTTTGCATGAATTTCCCTCTAAAACAACTCTGTGTGGTAACGTTGTGTTATTATCTCATAGCGTGGTGAATGTGCAGGTCACAACTTGTCCACCAGAGCGTTGTGGAGTTGTTGGATTGTGTATTTGATGAGTTTGATGAGGGAAACCAAGAAATCCCATGAGCCTCCGTAGCGTAGCTCTGAGCAGCTCACGGCTCTGCTCCACCGTTCTAAAAACAGCTTGCACGAACCTACTGCTATGACTGTAGGGATTATGGTGATGGGACAATTTGCCAAAATGTTGAACTATCCCTTTAACAGGCTGCTTGTACAGACACGGCTGAGGGTCAGTGAACTCACCACGATGCTCTTGGCCTGGTCGTCGGCCGCCTCCTGCATCAGGCTGGTCAGCTGACTGAGGTACTTCTGGTTCTCCTGCAGCAGGCGAGGGGCCGCGTCACTGTTACACACACACACACACACACACACACACACACACACACAGACACACACAGACACACACAGATTAGCGAGCAGCTGATCACATGACGCTGCTGTACGACGTATGGAGCCTCGAGGAGGACGACGCTGCTCCGACCTACAGACTACGTAGGAGAAGAAGAAGAAGCTGTGACACACGATGTGACTGGTTGATGAGTTTGTTCCAGATGACGACGAGGTCAGAGGACGTTCAGGTTACACACAAACAGACCAACACCAACTAAACGACGCGTGACACCGAAGCCTGGAGCTGCTGATGAAACGTTCAAGTCATTTATTAAATTGTTAAATGAGGCCGTGGAGCGTCTGGTGAAGCTGTTGTACACTTCATCTTTTAAACGCATCAGCACCACGTTGTCGTCAGAATCAGGTCTTTGAAAAGATGTAACGCAAGAAAATGCATCGATTGTTGTGTTGCACTCTCTCTTGTTTCATTCAGACCTACTTCTGTTTTAAGCATCCACTTCCTGCTACAATAACAACTTTTTTCTTGTAAATATAAGACTTTCTCACAAAATTGCCACTTTTTTCGCGGAAATTTGCTTGTGTGTTTTTATTGTACAGCACTTTGGACAACTTAGCTTGTATTTTTAAATGTTCTATATAAATAAATAAATAAATATGTATTGTATTGTAACTTTTTTCCCACATAAAATTAAAGTCTGTTAATACTGTGTTGTAAATAACGGATAAAACTATATAAAATGAAATAATAAAATTGGAAAAATGAAAATAAAAACTGTCCTTTCAGGGCCTCTGTTCTGTTCTGTTCTGTTCTGTGTGTGTAGTTACCTGTCGTTGGGGCCGGGGAGGGAGGTGAGGGGGTGGGGGGAGCTGACGGGCTGAGCCGACTGCGACCACTGAGACACCTGCAGCAGGTTGGACGACTCTGGACTCGCTGCGATGGAGCTACGAGACGAGTTCTGGGCCTGAAGGAGGGAGAGAGAGACGGGGAGGAGAACAGCTGCTTTATGACTGAACGCCTCCTGTTATGATGATGATGATGATGATGATAAAGTGAGTTTCTCTGGGTTGTGGACGGTCAAATGAGGAATTTAAACTCACACATGCGATCTTGAGCAGATGCCAGAACTCTCTCTGTCTCTTGATCTGCATCTGCATCACCGTGTTGTCAGCGTCCTTGATGCTCTCCAGAGTTTTCTCAATCCGAGGAAACAAGTCGATGATCTTCTGTTTGCTGATCAGGATTTTACTGTCGAGGGGGGGAAACCAGACCGGATCAGACCGGATCAGAGTCTTTAAAGGGATAGTTCAACATTTTGGCAAATTGGCCCATTGCCATAATCCCTATAGTCATAGCAGTAGGATCATTACCTTTAATTGTAGGTGTAAGCTATTTTCAGTACGGCGGAGCAGAGCCGTGAGCTGCTCAGAGCTACGCTACGGAGGCTCATGGGATTTCTTGGTTTCCCTCATCAAACTCATCAAATACAAAATCCCAAAACTCCAAAACGCTTTTGTGGACAAGTTGTGACCTGCACAACCACCACGCTATGAGATAATAACGGAACGATACGAAACGGAGCCATTTTCGAGGTAAATACAGGGTAAATGCGGAGACTGATGCTGAAAAACTGTCCCTGAACGCAACGCGCATCAGCGGTTTTGCATGAATTTACCGCGAAAACGGCTCTGTTTCGTATCGTTCCGTTATTATCTCATAGCGTGGTGGTTGTGCAGTTCACAACTTGTCTACAAAAGCGCTGTGTAGTTTTGAGATTTTGTATTTGATGAGTTTAATGAGGGAAACCAAGAAATTCCCTTAGCCTCCATAGCGTAGCTCTGAGCAGCTCACGGCTCTGCTCCGCCGTTCTAAAATAGCTTACACCTACAATTAAAGGTAGCGAACCTACTGCTATGACTATAGCGATTATGGCAATGGACCAATTTGCCAAAATGTTGAACTATCTCTTTAAACTGCAGCTATGATGTGATACAGATATGACGGTTGGACCCTGAACGCCTCACCTGAGGTGGGTGTACAGGTCTTTGAGGACCTTGTCCTGGTTCTGGACCGTCTGGATGATGGCCTTCACCATCTCCGAGCTGTCGCTGCTCACGTCGGGTTCAGGGACTGAGAGGGAGACGAAGGGTTAATGATCCTCTACAGACGAAACAGGAAACAAGAACCAGAACCAGAATCTAGAAAAACTCACTTTTACACTTCATCTTCAGCTGCTTGTAGAGCTCGATGGCCTTCTCTTCTCTGAAACACAGTCAGATTCACACGTTAACCTTTGACCTCTGACCAACCGGGTCAAACTCGTGACTCTGCTGGAACAGAGCCGTCCTCAGACATTAAGCCGCGAGGTCGTAGGTGACCGCTCCAGTAGCGGCGCCGATAAGTAATCGTTTTTTTAAAGACGCATCGAGATTCTTGGAGGGAGAAATTCACAACTGCACCTTTAAGTCGCCTGTAGGAAGCTGCTGTATTATAGAAATGGATTTAAGATGTATTTTCTAAGTTCTGATTACATCGTGTGGCCGGTGAAGATGCACACCACCAGCTGGGATTGGCTCCTCCCCCCTACACCCGTGACACCTATCAGCGATGGCTGAAAATGAAACCCCCCCCCCTCCCCCAAACGAGGCGTTTCAGGAAAACACGAGACCAGAGCTTCTTGTGCTCCGTCTCGAACCAGAAGAGAGAGAAACGTTCTGTCTCTGAATTCGACATGTTCTTCCTCCCACTGACAGATGCTTCTAATTAAAACCTCATGAGCGCAGCGAGCGGCGTCCCTGCAGACGGAGGAGTTGGAGGTGGGGGGGGCAAAACCATAGGCAAAAATTTTAAAAAACAACTTTAACACACAAACATTCAGCTTGTTGGTTTAGTTTTAGTTTGATGGTTAGTGTTTGGAGTTAAACCATCAGACGACATCGTCCTCAAACATCTGGACGTCAAAACAACAGAAGAACAGATGTTTTTTTTTAAGGCTTTTTGTGTTTGTGTATAAACTCACAGCTGCTCCATCTTGTCTCCTTGGCGCCGGGCGTACGGGCTCCTCTGCAGCTCCACGATCTCCGAGTGCAGCGCCATGATCTCGTCGTCCAGGTGACTCACCTCCGCCACCTGCAGGACGCAGCACGTAACCATGACGACAACTACTAGTACGTTTAACATGACACTTGAGAAAACTAAATTATTGTCTGAATCCGATGCATGTAAACAAGTTCTCCAACTCCGATTAAAGGGATAGTTCAACATTTTGGCAAACCGGCCCATTGCCATAATCCCTATAGTCATAGCAGTAGGTTCGTTACCTTTAATTGTCGGTGCAAGCTATTTTTAGAACGGCAGAGCAGAGCGGCGAGCTGCTCAAAGATAAGCTACGTTGTTTTAGAGGTAAATACAGAGAAAAAAACCTGAACAACTGTCCGTGAAGGCAATGTGCATCAGAGGTTTTGCATGAATTTCCCTCTAAAACAACTCTGTGTGGTAACGTTGTGTTATTATCTCATAGCGTGGTGAATGTGCAGGTCACAACTTGTTGGTTGTTGTTGGATTGTGTATTTGATGAGTTTGAAGCAAGAAATCCCATGAGCCTCCGTAGCGTAGCTCTGAGCAGCTCACGGCTCTGCTCCGCCGTTCTAAAAATAGCTTGCACCAACAATTAATATAGGGATTATGGCAATGGGCCAATTTGCCAAAAAATGTTGAACTATCCCTTTAAAGAAACAGAACTTTTCCAGGCTGTTATAATGTTTTGTGTTTGTTGGTGTTTTGTTGTGTTACCTGTGCGAACGCAGCCGCCCGCTCCTCGTTCTCCTGCCAGGCCTTCAGCATCTTCTCTGAGGCTTTGGAGAGAAAACAAACAACAACAACAACAACAGATAAAGACAAAACATGTGGTTGAGCTCAGTCTCAGTGATATTAAAACATTCTCTGATTATTGTTGACTGTAGAAGAATAAAGACTGACAGATGCCGTAGTGCATCTGGTCGCTGTACTTCTCCAGGTCGTACTGGATGCTGCTCTTGAAGAAGTCCAGTTTGGCCTTGAGCTGCTGCGAGAAGCCGAACATGCTGTTTTTACACCGGGTCAGGTTGGTGTTGTAGCGCAGGAGGCTCAACCTGCAGGAGGAGGGGGGTTTATGTTCATCATTTATCACATGTTGTAATAAATATGTACAGGAAGAGAGTATAAAAGTTTATTCTGCGTTTATAAAACCTCTATTCAGGAGTTTGTTTCTGTGTTTTTAAATGTTTTAACTCACTTTATTGTTGCTGGAAGTGTTTTTACTCAGATTTAACTTTCTATATTATACATTTTACATATTTTTATTCAGATAATATGACGATAAAGCATCTTGAATCTATTTATTCAGCTCCTCAGAGGAAATAAAGATCATCCTGAACCTTTAAATACCATAAATTCTCTAATAGAAATAGCCTTATATTTGAGACAGAATTTACAATAAAACGAACCAACAGCGCCATCTAGTGTCTCATTTGATTATTCCTGCTGTTCTCTCCTGAGTCTCCTGAACTTCTGCAGCTGAACTAAACCAAACCTCATGATTTCTGCGTCATGTGACTCACATGGCCGCTCTCTGTCCCTGGAACAGCCGGCTGTAATCCTCCTTCAGGCCACAGATGTAGCTCACGGCTTCGCCCCAGACCTTCTTCAGCGCCACGAGGGGCAGCTGCGTCTTGGCCTCTTGGACTGAGACGGAAAAACAAGAAGAAAAACACTGAGAATTTCTATTTCTTATCATTTTATCTTATCATGCATATATTTTAAAATCTATTGTTACCTATAGTTACGTTACATAAGAATTTCCCTTCTTGAAGTTTTATATTGAGTTGATAAAACTACATAATATAACAGATTTTTGGTGAATGTTACATAATATAATAGATCTGCTTGTTACTGAGCTGGTCTGCAAATTGTCAAAGCTATAATCTGGTACAGTGCATCAGATGGCAACATTTATGTTTTAACTGTACACTGTTCCCTTTTAAATAAAATTAAATTGAAATTGAACGAGCTAAAGAAACATTAAAAATTTAATATTTAACATAAGAAGCATCATTTGAATCTTGGGGAAGTTTGACAGCTCTAGTGTTTTCTAACACGATTCTTGATTTAAGTGTAAATTTTCAGTGTTTCCCACAGGTTTGCACGGAGAGTCGTGGGCCACCCGGAATAAATTAATGTATGGGAAACACTGAGATTATTTGCAGCTGTAAAAAGGGAAAAAAAATGGAAAGAAAGGAAATGTACACGTCATATTGTTGGGAAAAAATGAATAAAAATTACGTTAAAGAAAAAAAAACAGTGTGAAAGACCTTGACAACATGTGGAGGAGTGAGATTAATGACACTATTCGTTAGTTTTTACGTTTGCAGGCGACGCTGCAGCTCTAAACAGAGTCGACTTCCTGCTGCTGAGGCGACGTTACACCAACTCACCGATGGTGTTGACTTTGTCGGGCAGCTGTCGGGCGCTGAAGGGACCCGAGTACTTAGTGATGCTCTTGTCGAACAGGTAGACGATGTAGCTGTCCCAGCCTCTCTGCACACAGGAGGAGGAAAACACACACACACACACACTGTGAGTGAATCATCAACACCTGGAGACGCAGCTTTCATCTGCAACGCGTCTCTGTGTTTGTTAACGTTCCCGTGTGAGACGAGAAGATGAGACGTTGTCGAGGCGACGACGACGAGGCGATTTAACAAAAGGCTCCTCGGGACTTTAACACACGACAGGAGTCTTCAAACCTTCACAGATCAGGAGAACACGCTTGACGCTGCAGGTTTCTACCGTCTCCTGGTTCTGGACTAAACCCCCGACTTCCTGGGGTCCAGGGAGACGCCGGTCTCCTGCAGCAGCTCCTGGTTCACCACCTCGATCCGGGTCTCGGCCTCGATCCGCTTCTGCAGACTGTGGAGACTCTCGTCCGGGGTCAGCTGGAAGGAGTGGACCTGAGCCGTGGTCATGTTCAGGATGTGGACCACCTGCAGAGATGGAGCAGGAGGAGGAGGAGGAGGAGGAGGAGGAGGAGGATGTTCAGGATGTGGACCACCTGCAGAGATGGAGCAGGAGGAGGAGGAGGAGGAGGGAGAAGGTTTTAGACTGAACATCTGGAACAGACTGGGATCAGTCAGAACATGGAAACCTGAATTTCTTCCTTCAACCGAACACAGAAAACCAAGAAATCCCATGAGCCTCCGTAGAGCAGCTCTGAGCAGCTCACGGCTCTGCTCCGCCGTTCTAAAAATATCTTGCACCAACAAAATTGACCAAAATGTTGAACTATTCCTTTAAACTTGAATGTCTGAGCTTGTAACTCAGTCCTGCTCCTTCCTCCAGTGGCCCTAACAGGCTGCCGTAGGTGTCAGACTGCTCCTCTAACAGCTGACCCAGAGTCAGTCTCACCTTCATGCTGAGGATCTGCTCCAGAACCTCGAAGCACAGCGGCTTCTTGGAGTCGGGGTTGACTTTTCCTCCTCTCTGCACCGGGTCCCACTTCAGCATGAGCTGCAGCAGCGCCTCCATCGGCTCCAGCAGAGTCCTGGAAAACACCACGCGCACTTGAACACATCACAGAGGCCTCTCATCCTCATCTTCATCCATAAAAAGCTCCCAGCTATGTGTGTGTGTGTGTGTGTGTGTGTGTGTGTGGTTCAGACCTGCTGAGGTTGTTGGGGTAGGGGAGGTGTGTGGAGAAGCGGACTTCTCCGTTCAGATCTTCCACCGCCATGATGTCTTTAGGACCTTTGTTCCTCACTTTACTGGCCCTGTGGGTCAAACACACAGCTGTCAATCAATCAACCAACCAACCAATCAATCAATCAATCAATCAATCAATCAATCAATCAATCAATCAATCAATCAATCAATCAATCAATCAATCAATCAACCGACCCCCACTGGACAAAATTTTGAAGAAAACACCAGAAATACACACATATTTGTTCTGAGACTGAAGAACGTTACTTTTTTAGTCAATGCACGTTCAATGGCGGGAATTTTTGGAAATATTGTCGAGACATTTCTGAAAAAAGTGGTCGGATTTCTAAAAAAAAAAAAAAAAAGAGTTAAAAAATTTTCTAGAAAAATGTGGTAAATTTTCTCAAAAAAATTCTGGACAAAGTGTTAAAATTTCTAAATTAAAAAAAGAAAAAAGAGTTTTTAAAATTCCAGAAAAACGTGTTAAAATTTCAAGAAAAAGTTTATGAACGACATACTAATGAGTATTCATGCGTTGTAAATGATGAATTGAGTCTTTAATGCTTAACTAACGATTAATAGTGTGACGTTATTATAAAGCGTTCTATTCCTTTAACTCACCACTGCACCGGCTGCAGGTTGTGCAGGAACGGACGGAAGCCGCAGCTGCATTCGAAGATCATGGTGCCGAAGCTCCAGTAGTCGACGGTGACGGTGTACGGCTTGTTCTCAAAGAGCTCGGGCGCCTGCGGGGAGAGGGGGGGGGGGGGGGGGGGGGGGGAGGAGGGGGGGGGGCTCGTTAACACAACGTGCTGCATTTCTTAATATTATTCACTTCACATTCAAACCTGTCAAGCGATGACATCATTTCCTGCTGAGAAGCTTCATTAACATTTCTAACGGCCAGAAGATGAAAGGATTTAGATTCATTAGAAGAAGCTCGACGACGTGAATCGGCTTCATCCGAGGAACGAGACGGGAAGTAAAGTGAACTAGAGGGAAAGATCTCACCAGGTACTGCAGCGTGCCGACGAACGAGGTGCAGAGACTTCCCTGGTCCAGGTCTTTGGCGTAGCCCAGGTCGATGATCTTATGGACCAGCTGCACAGGAAGAGGAAGATGAGATGTAAACGTGAAGATAATGATGAAGTTGAAGAGGAAGAGGAGGGAAGAGGAAGAGGAGGAGGGAGGAGGAGGAGGAGGAAGAGGAGGATGAAGAGGAGGAGGAAGAGGAGGAGGAGGAGGAAGAGGAGGAAGAGGAGGATGAAGAGGAGGAGGAAGAGGAGGAGGAGGAGGAGGAGGAGGAGGAGGAGGAAGAGGAGGAGGAAGAGGAGGAGAAGGAGGAGAGGAGGAAGAGGAGGAGAAGAAGAGGAAGAGGAGGAAGAGGAGGAAGAGGAGGAGGAGGAGGAGGAGGGAGGAAGAAGAAGAAGGAGGAGGGAGGAGGAGGGAAACAGAGCGACAGATGTTTCACCTTCCCGTTGATGTTCTGCAGAACGATGTTTTCAGGTTTCAGATCTCGGTGGATGATCTTGTTTTCGTGCAGATACTGGATCCCAGAGCCTGGAGCCGGAGACAGGGAGAGTTAACACACACACAGACACACACACAGACACACACACACACACACACACACACACACACACACGGTGGACGTACCGACGTCGTTGAGCAGCGACAGCACCTCGCTCTCCTTCAGACCGCAGCAGTTCTCAGGTTTACTCAGCATCTGGAAAACAAACACAACTCAGTCTCACCTGCAGCTGCACAGCTACACAACACTACACAACCACACACTGCACACACACTGTCAGACCGACTCCTGCTTCATACAACACGTTAGATATGAATGACTTTATTAAACGCTAAAGAGAAGTTTATTGTCTGGCAGCTCATTTACCAATTTGCTAAATAATTAAAAAGCCTGATGGCTGCAGGTACAAAGGATCTTCTACAACTTTATTATGGATTATTATAAACTATAGCATCTAAAAATTTATAATGACCTGGAAAAGTTCTGATTCTTTAAAGGGATAGTTCAACATTTTGGCAAATTGTCCCATTGCCATAATCCCTTAAAGGTAACGAACCTACTGCTGTGACTACAGGGATTATGGTGATGGGCCAAAATGTTGAACTATCCCTTTAAGATGTGTTTATGTAGATTTGGTCAGAAAAAACGCGACGACTGTGTTTGTCATCAAACACTCGGTTCACACGGAGACACGTTTATGGTCTGTTGACCGACGAGAACAAACAGGAGGACGTTCAGCTGTGTGTCTGTGTGTTTGTATGTTTGTGTGTGTCTGTGTGTGTGTGTGTGTGTGTGTGCATGTGTGTGTGTGTGTGTGTGTGTGCGTGTGTGTGCGTGCTGACCTTCCTCAGGTCTCCTCTGGAGCAGTACTCCATGGCGAGCAGCGGGAGGTCGTTCAAGGCGATGTGCTTCATCTCCTCCGGGACGTCCCGAGCCGTCACCACGTTGATGTGGTTTAATCTGAGAGAGAGAGAGAAGAGAGGAAGAGTCGAGTGTTTCATCATCATCATCATCATCATCATCATCATCATCACTGTCAAATCAAACCGTCTCCAAAATAAAGTCACAAACTTCTTCATGATCTGGATTTCTCGGCTCCATCGGTCCTTGTTCCGCGCCGTGAGCTCCAGACGACACATCTTCACCGCCAGCTTCTCATTCGTCTCCTACAAAACAAAGGATTTAGATGTAAATGAATGATGCAATTAATCGTTTGTTTCCATTATTCTTAATTTGTATGACATTATGTCACCAAATCATTTCCAGGAGATTGCATGGCTCATACAAAACAATCAACCCAAATAACTCCAGTTAAGACCAAACCCAGATAAGTATTAAGATAAATATATTTCTCAAACTTGAAAATTAAAAAGCACATTGAGTTTTCCATTTTGAAATGAACTTTTAAAAACTGATTTATTGATTGATCTTTGGCTCAATGCTCCCATCTCGTCTCTGTCTAACCCTCTGAACTGGTTGATGCTTCTGGAGCTTTGTGTGGTGTTGTGACTGCAGGACGCTTCCCTCCAGAATTTGCTGATAGCGACAGGAATTAATCCTCCGTCCATTAGAGCAGCAGCGTTTCCTGCAGCGCTGCAGCGCTCCGCTAGGCTCCGCTCGGCTCCGCCCACCAAACAATCAGCTGATCGACAGACTCAGATTTATTTATTTATATATGTGTTTGACCGTTTCTCTATTATCTAAGTTCATCATTTCATTTTCATTTTCATGTTATGTGTTCATTCCAATCCTGTGAAAACATTTGTGCAGCTTTTTTCCTCGACTGTTATGAAATTCCATATTGTTTGTTCCCTGAAATCAACACTGTGAATTATTCTGTAGATTAACATTAAGACTCATATTTATTCCTCTTCGCAGCAGGTGTGTTTCTCCTCATGGTAAAAACAAAACATTGCAGGAATGTTGTTGTTGTAATGCAGTTATTGAGCCGGTGACTTCCTGGGTGTCAGGTGTGTGTGTGTGTCTCTGTGTGTGTGTGTGTGTGTGTGTGCGCAGCGTCAGGTGGTTGTAATAGTTGGGGCGACTCACATGGTGCTGGTAGAGGTACACGTGGGCGAAGCCGCCCATCCCCAGCCTCTCTTTCAGCTCCCAGTCTCCACAGTTCTGGTTCTGCCTGAAGGGAGGTTTCTCCATCGTTGCTACTGGACCTGCAACCAGGAAATACTCTGTTACACAGGAAACATCTGCTGGTATCACTATTATTATTATTATTATGAATACTTGATTTATATTGTGATTTAAGCTACATTACTGCAATAAACTTCAAATCATTGCTGTTTTTAGCATCAAAAATCTGATAATGAATGACCTGTTTCTATTATTATTATGAATACTCTGTTTATATTGTGATTTATGCTACATTTACTGCAATAAACTCAATATATTTGCTGTTTTTAGAATCAAATCTGATAATGAATCACCTGTTCATATTATTATCATGAATAATCGATTTATATTGTGGTTTAAGCTACATTTATTTAAAAAAAACTGGATATATTTGCTGTTTTTAGCTGCTCAAATCTGAGTTTCTGATGTTTTACCTCGTCATTCTTGACAATTTATTGATTATCTATGGATCTTAGACAAGACATTGGATATAGAACTGGTCTGAGGTAACTTAACGCTACACTACAACAAACACAAGAATCGATTAATCCAAAATAATAATGATCACATCATAAACAGATCACCAATATGCAGATTTAGTTGAACGCAAACTGGGACATAACGTTGAAATAATAACGTTTACATGACAGAAACAGAGAAACTGATCAGATATCTGATTTATTGTATTTATATTGATAAATCTGATGCGCTTCCTTAAATTCCGTCCACCTCAATAAACCTGTCAAGCTCAAGGGGACGCGGCTACATCCTGGAGCTGCTGCTAATGGCTAATCTCAGTTTACTTTCGATGTTAGCACAACAACGCTGTTAAAACCATAATAATCTCAACCGATTGGTCAAAAACATGAAGTTAATTGTGGCAAATAACACGTTAAATCATAATAAAGGTGTCACGTCACGGCGACACAAACACAACGCAAAGTGTTTTCTAAATATTAGCTCCTTCTGGCTAACTGCCGAGCTGCTACAGGAAATAGCCGCAGCCCCGCAGCGACGCTCTCCGGTTGCGGCGGCCGGAGACAGAGCGCTGTTCCCCGGCCGCTGCTTCCGCCTCAGGCCGCCGCCGGTGGACCGAGTCCCGGGGAACTTACCGGTCTGTGCCACGGTGTCATGAGCCGCTGTCGGTAGAGGAGTGTGTGTCTGTCGTGTTGTTTTCAGGTCAGTGCAGCCTGCGACGCTGTGTGTGTGTCTGTCTGTCTGTGTGTATAAATGTGTGTGTACTTTCCTCCGTGACGTCACCAGAAACCCCGGCTGTGCTTCTTCGAAACGAGCCGCGGTGCGTTCAAGAGCACAACACGTCACAAGACGTGGTGGTGTGTTCAAAGACGCTACAACAGTACAACTGAATTAACACTAAATATTGGACTAGTGAATTAGATACATTGTGATTTAAACCAGATATTATCAATATCAATCTATTGTCTATTATCTATATCTATATAAATATATTTGATGGACTTTTGTGACGTCACTATGAACAAAATTAATGAAAACAGTTCGTAGGTTGATCCCATGAGATTATTGGCAACTATTTTGATAAATAGGCTAATTATAGAGCAAATAAACATAGCTATATATTGGACAGTTTTTCATTATTTTCTGACACTCTGATACATCTAAAACATAACATATTGATTATAATAACAGCAGAAACTGGAGCTCCACAATATTGAGATTGAGAGCAGGGCTCCAGACAGTGGCTTAAAAACTTAACTTAAAACTTCAAGAGCAGAAGCAGAAACCTTAGGGGCGCACACTCTAGACTGACTTGTGAAGCAAATATTCACATTTTCTTTTCATCATAAATTGGAGAACCTGTACCAACAGATTCCAGGTACTTTGAGTTGAAGATATGCTGTGGATTTACTGTCTCATCTATTTGTCTGAAATTGATTATTAATGAGAATCCATCATTTTGATTATTAACTGATCCATCATTTTATTTATTTTTTAAGTGGCAGACAATAGTAAAAAATAATCAGCAGCCATAAACTTATAGATGTTCAGTTAATTATCATAGTTGATGAAGATTAACTTTTCTCAATAAACTTGAATGAAGTTAAACTGAAATGTATTATTGTTTAATTGGTTAATTCTGCCAACTATCTCTTGAAAGGCCCTCTTTAGAGTGAATCTATAACCAAATGCTCATTTTAATAATCTAATTTGTACATTTAAATCTTTATAACAGACTTTAAAAGTCTTCTTTGGAGCCATAATGAAGTAGAAGCATGCACCTGATTAAATGCCACTTACAATCCACACCGACACATCAAACCTTTCAAAACACTTTTATTTTTATCTTCTACGCCTCCCAAAGTGAGAAGCTCACAAACAACAGTTCCTTGGTGAGTTATAACAAGGCAGTGACACATGTAGCTCACTGTATGTATAGCATCAAATGAACATCGCCTTACCTGCACCAGTCTAAAAAACACTGAGATGAGACCTTCACATGTAAAAAGATCTGTATGAGCCTCTAAAACACAGCAAACAGCATACGACAGCATTAAATACAGCCATTTCCTTCATTCACATTGAGAAAAATAAAATTAAAAAACATGGCCATGAGCTCAAGGACAGGAAAAAAATTAAAAAATTAAAAAAAAAACACTGACCTACCTTATATATTAACCCTTCGTTTAATACTCTAACCATAATATAAATGAGAGCAGGCCATAATATCTCATGCTTTATTTACACGTCACATTCAGAGATGAGGCTGTGATGATGGAGACGGTGACAGGTGCACGTTCAGCATCATCATCATCATCATCATCATCGTGGTGTAGGTTTGTACGATGCGGGGGGGGGTTTGACTCTGACTGGAGCATCATCACAGAGCCGTCGCCAGGGGAAACTGGGCCGCCGTCTCCATGCTAACCAGTGCCATGGAGATCCTGCAGCTGCTCTTTGATGTATAAGTGAGTGTGGTGGTGACAAGTAACACAGGGAGGGAGGGGGGAGGAGGAGGGGGGAGGAGGGGAGGAGGAGACGTCACCAAGGTGGAAGCTCTGAAGAAACGTCTTCCTTTAATATTTAATATTTTACACCACTTCGTCAGTGAGTGAGTGAGTGAGTGTGACGCAGCAGGATGATGGAGTTATTGCACGATACAGTCGTTGCAGTGGATTTCAGTGCAGCAGCAGCAGCAGCAGCCGGCGTCACCATCGCTCTGTTTTATCAAATAAAATAACAAAACACATTTCTCCCCCCAATACATTTTTTTCCAATCAGCCGCCAAATAAAAAAACATCATCATCATCATCATCATCATCATCATCATCATCATCACGACCCTGGTCTCCTCTCAAAGGCAACGCTTCGTTTTACAACCTAATAGTCACAATAGCCCAAAGTTACAGAGGCACAACAATGGTACAAGTTCAAGCTCTTTTTTCTTTCTTTCTTTCTTTCTTTTTTTTGCCTCATATATATTTTTTATATTTTCTTTATTTGGTCGAACAAATACGATTTTAAGGCCTGGAAACATGAAGGTCGACCAGCTCAGTTTGAACAGACAGGTTTTAAAAGACGGATTTAGCACAGGTTGAAGTTTCACACTCTAAAAATAGAAGAAGAATTTTGTAACCTCGTAAGTTGTTGTGACATCATTAAATCGAATGGTTTCCATAGAAACGACAGTCAGGATTAATCGACTGTCAAAATAATTTCCTCTTCTGATCCGATCAGTGAGATAATAATCAATCAATCAATCAATCAATCAATCAATCAATCAATCAATCAATCAATCAATAAGACGTTTTTAAAGGAATCTGGGCCAAAACGAGTGGAAACAGCAGAAAATGTGTTTGTGCTAAACTTGTGCTAAACTGACGCTGCCTGATGTTAAAGTTTGTTTTTTGCTGTTTCTCTGTGAAATAATAATAATAAAAAAAAACAATTTAAAGTTTTCAGGAGTTTTTTCTAAATCATTGTCCGCCATCTTTAAAAAAATAAATAAATACAACCACCATCGATTACAAAGAAAAACAAACCCCACGGCTCTAATGACACAAATTGCACATGAACATTAACTTCTTTTGTCTTTTCTTTTTTTCTGTTGAAACCAGACGGAGAAAAGAAAACGGAAAAGTTCAAACAGGAGAAGAAGCAGAGGATGAGATGGAGGGAAATAAATAAACAACTGCAGCAGAGCCACAAGTATTGATTATTTTCATTATTGATTGTTTTTTTTTATCCACAGGAAACATGAATTGGCAAATATTCAAATATGGTCATTCATAAATCACTTGGGTTTTTTCTCTTAAGGTGGAAACAAACAATTTTGCAGCATTGTTTCTTGTTTTTTTCAATAAATAAACTGATTTTTTCACTATTTCATGACACAATAACTCATTAATAAAGTAACAGATGATCAATAAGTGAAATAATCACAGGTTGCAGCTCCACAATGCAAAGATCTTCACATCACAGAAGTAAATCCTCATAAACAAGAAGCAAAAACTGGGAATATTTGGCTTTTTTCTTTCTTTCTTTTTGCTTTAAAAACGACTCAAACGTCAAATCGATCAAAATACTTGTTTTCTTTGCCAATCAGCTGATTGAGCAGAGGCAAAACACCGAGCTCTGATTACGCCTGAATGTCCCTTCTATCTCTGACACACACAAACACACATGCACACGCACACTCTGACATCCGTGCACACCGTTTAGCCCTGCGTTCCGTCCTCAGGTGAGTGGTGATGTCATGCATATTGCCTGCAGGTGCAGCAGGTGTGGTTATGGCTGAGGTGAACTCTGAACGGCTCCCCCTGCTGGTCGGACGCTGGCGCTGCAGCTGCTCAAAGGTTTGTCCCGTCCCATCATCATCATAATAATAATAATAATAGTAATAATAATAATAAGCCTGAGTAGAAAATGGCTATAGGTCGATATCACTATATGAGGTGTAATCAAATATGGCTACCGAAAAAACCATCCGTCCTCCTCTAACGCTGCATGTTCTCTCACCTGTTCTTCTTTCCTTTTCTTTTTTAAAAACGTACTTTCACCTTTTTCATGCACAACAACAACAACAACAACAACCCTGATCCCGTTAAACTCATGCTTCAGGCCGATTTATCTGCAGCTCACAAACACCTTTGATCACTTACTAATCTTTGATCGGTACATTAGGCGTCACTATAATACTCACATTGTGCTGAATTCTCTTCCACCGTAGAAAAAAAAATAAATAAAATAAACCAAAACAAAAAATGTGATTATCGTGTAGCTCTTTTGGGACTGTGTGTGTGTGTGTGTGTGTGTGTGTGTGTGTGTGTGTGTAGCCTACCTACAGTGCTTTGTAGCCTATATATTGTAAATATACTGTCATATATCCTACAATATAAGCAGATGTTGCATTTATATATATATATATATATATGTATATATATACACACAAAACATATCCTGGATGTTTTTACAAACAGTATGGGTTACATTTAGTTTTTTGTCAATATCATATTTCTTCATACACGTGACGTCATACACAGGAGGAGTAGGTTCAACATCAACAAACGACTGTAAAATACTGTAAAAATATTGAAAAACATGAACATTCAGGGTCTGCCCGGTGAGTGTTAAAACTGGGTTTATATAGAAATGAGCTGTAAATACAGACAGGAGGTGGAGGAGGGGGAGGGGAGGGGGGGTGAGGAGGAGGAGGAGGACGGACACGCCGCTCTGCTGCCTCCAAAACAAAACAAAATAAAACAAAACAAAACAAGAAGAGGCCTAAAAGAAGCTGCTGGATGCAGGCATGCGGAGAGAAGAGAGAAGAAGAAGAAACGACGACGACGTTCGGCCGAAGAAGAAAGAAGAAGAAGAATCAACGTCACGGGACAGAAGCAGAAAAACAGATAAAAAGACTCAATCTGATGAGATGCAGTTACGTCGCCACGGCTACCTCATCCTCATCATCATCATCATCATCACGTGTTGTGCACTTCATCGCTGTCTCTGTCTCTGTGTCCGACACGGGAGCTTAGAGCCGAAACGTCCCGCTCCCGTCGTGGAATGTGAACGCACCGTGGAGATGTGGCGAGAACAGAGGAGCTGGAATGTTACAAAACAAAACAAAACAAACGCTCCCCGGTGACGATGACCCAGCAGCGACTGTTACCGAGGCAACAACAACGACGAGGACGAGGACGACGACAAACAGCTGCAGCGTCGTCTAAAAATGTGATGTTTATAATAATTGTTTAAAATGTGTAAACAGGTTTGGTCCCAGAACGGAGAGAAGAAGAAGAAGAAGAAGAAGAAGAAGAAGAAGAAGAAAGAGAAAGTAAAGGGAGAGAAAAGGAACGGATGCTGGATGTCGCTGCCCCCCCCCTCCCCTCCGCCCCCCCTTTCACGCTCCGATGCGTTTGTCTCTCCGTGCAACGCCACGGTCCAGTCAGTCTGCCGCCGGCGCCCGGGCTCTGCAGACCCAGACCCAGACCCAGACCCAGACCCAGACCCAGACCCAGACCCAGACCCGCTCCTCCCAGGATCCATCAGCGCCTGATGAGAAGGTTGTGGGGTGCATGGCGCCGGCGTGTGGGTGGGGGCGTCGTGGTCAGTTGTAGCGGTGGGGGGGGAAGGGCGCCGGCGGTGGCGTGGTGACCCTCGCTCCGGTTTCCCCCGCCCCCCGTCGTCAAGCAGAGCTCCTGGATCTCAATAAAAACCTGTGCAGGGAGACGGCGAGGTGCCGCTCCCGGCCGCCGCCACCGCCGCCGCCTCACTTCTTGACGGCCTGGCGGTAGCTGTGTCTCTGGCCTTCCTGCCGTGGCTGTGACGCCGCCGCTGGTGCCGCCGTTGCCGTTGCCGTTGCCGCCGCCGCCGCCGCCGCCGCCTTGCTGCTGCAGCCGCTGGCCCGGCTGCTGTTGGCGCCGTCCCGGGTGCTGCTGGCCGCGCTCGCCACGCTGCTGTCCTGCAGCGTGGGGCTGGAGTGGGCGCGCTGCAGCCCGTTGTCCTCCAGCAGCTGGGACTCGAACACGGACAGGTCCTCCTCGCCGCTGCGGATCTTGGCGCGCAGCAGCATGACGTAGGTCCCGTACCGCGTTTTCTAAAGAAGAAGAAGAGAAAGAGATCAGAGCTGCTCCTTAAAGGGATAGTTCAACATTTTGGCAAACTGGCCCATCACCATAACCCCTATAGTCATAGCAGTAGGTTCGTTACCTTTAATTGTCGGTGCAAGCTATTTTTAGAACGGTGGAGCAGAGCCGTGAGCTGCTCAGAGCTACGCTACGGAGGCTTATTATGGGATTTCTTGGTTTCCCTCATCAAACTCATCAAATACACAATCCAACAACTCCACAACGCTCTGGTGGACAAGTTGTGACCTGCACATTCACCACGCTATGAGATAAAAACACAACGTTACCACACAGAGTTGTTTTAGAGGGAAATTCATGTAAAACCTCTGATGCACGTTGCCTTCAGGGACAGTTGTTCATCACCAGTCTCTGTATTTCCCTCTAAAACAACTCTGTTCAATCTCTTCTCACCAGCTGATGCACGTGGAGGAGAGGAGACTGGACATTAAAATAAATAAAGCATTCATTCAGTCTCACCTCGAACTCCAGGTACTCGTCTCGCTGGCGGTATTCCTCCAGCTCGCGACCTTTGACCTTGCGGTCAGGAGGGTAGGAGCGCAGCTCGGCCAGTTCGGTGGAGATGGTTCTGAAGCGAGCTTCGTGGGAGCGGACCTGCTCCTCCTGCAGGCACAAGGTCCACATCAGTTATTCATGAGCTCCCGGTTTGAACCGTAATGACTTTGACCTCACGTTATGAAAAGTTACATTTCACATCATTCTTCGTCTTTTTGTTCCTTCCTCTTGTTTCTCTCAGAGTTCAGATCAGGGTTATTAGAGTTCAACTAAGACTGAAACTAAACTAGCAGGGAATTCTACTCTACAAACTGAAAAACTGATGAACATTTTAACCCTATAATGACCTTGGTCCAGATGTGCAGCTGCATCCTGTCAATCATCATCATCATCATCATCATCATCATCATCATCATCATCATCATCATCAGTGTTAATTAGAGTCTATTAGATCTCCTCCTGACTCTGTCTCTCTCTCTGTGTCTGCACAAATAAACCCGTCTTGACGTTTTTACGCCGCACTGCGTCGTCTTGTCGAGGACGAGGCGACGTTCTGTTCTGTACGTTAACGTTTACCTCCGACAGCTTGGACATCGTCCCCGGCAACAGCGGGCGGCTGAACTTCTTCTGCGAGCCGATGGCCGCCGGGAACGGAGGAGCGGAGAAAATGGCGGCCACCGTGTTGATCCGTGTGATCCAGGACTGCATCTGCTCGGCGTTCCTGCAACACGCACACACACACACACACGCACACACACACACAGAGCAGAAACACACACACTTATCAGCGAGCGCACAACAACATCAAAGGAATAATTATCAGGAAACGCAGCCGCGCTGTTGACAAAGAAATGATTCTGGAGCCAATTAATGCGCGAGGAGGAAAAGGCCTGTTTTACACTAACGGAGCCATTAGAGGCCCAGGAGGAGCAGCAGATTGAATCAGAGCCGCGGTTCGATTCCCACAGGACACACACAGAGAGAGAGAGAGAGGGAGGTTCAGTATCTGGGACAAACGCTGCTGCAACTGGAGCACAGAGCTCGTCCTCCTGGGGCTCAAACATGTGGCCACTCATGTGCCACTTCCTGGATGCTGCTGCTGCACACACACACACACACACACACACACACACACACACACACACACACACACACACACACACACTGCACTGCTGTAACGTCCAGTGCAACATGTGTGTGTCATTGATCTGTGTGCTCTCAGCGTGTGTCCACATGTGCACAGCTGGATGATCCACATGCTGCGAAGTGAGGCCGGACTCAGCTGTGATCACACACACAACACACACACATTAACACACACAACACACATACACTAACAGTAACACACACTAACAGTAACACACACACATTTACATTTTAAACAGTGAAACTCAGACGATGAGAATCTGGATTAAAACCTAAAGTCTCGTCGTCTGTGAGTTTTAAATACTGATCATGTGTATTTCATTCATTAACATCACTACAGGTTATATTTGACTAATTATTATATTTGTATGTTTTTAAAGGAGCGATGTAATAAAACTGATGATTAATGAAGTATTTCTAACTCTTGAAACTCTACTCTAGTAGTAGTAGTATAGTGTAGTGTAGTAACAGTAGTAGTAGTAGTAGTAATAATACTAGTAGAAGCTGTAGTCTAGTGATAGTAGCAGTAGGTGTAGTATTTATAGTCATATTAGTGCCTATAGTGGTAGTATAGTAATATAGTAATATTTGTAGTGCAGCTGTTTTATAGCAGTAGTTGCAGTATAAATCCAAAGATGGTAGTAGTTTTAGTACAGTAGTAGTAGTAGTAGTAGTACTCGCAGTGGTAGGTCTAGTATTAGTAGTATTTGTAGTACAGTAGTAGCTGCTGTAGTATAGTAACAGGAGATGTAGTACAGCAGGATTATAGCAGTAGTCGCAGTACAAAGGTAGTAGTATTAGTATAGTATAGATAGATAGACAGATAGATGTAGTAGTAGTAGTAGTAGTAGTACTAGTCTTAGTACTTGTCAGTAGTTGTATTACCATTCCACACCTGCAGCTTCACACTCACTGACCTGTCCATGTGACCATGTGATGATGTCACATTAACTTTGACCTTAATTCGTTTCTGACTAACGATGAAGCAGCTGTGACCATGACGACACACGTTTCTGGTTGCTGTGGAGGCGTGTGTGTGTGTAGATGTGTATGTGTGTGTGTCTGTGTGTAGATGTGTGTGAGTGTGTGAGTGTGTGACTCACGGCGCCTGGAACAGGTAGACCCTCCAGTCGGCCGTGCGCAGGTAGAAGACGTTGGGTCTCTTGCTGTAGTCGGACGCCTTCATGGCGAGCGCGTGGTGGATGGACACGGCGTTCTTCAGGTCCTCGTCCGACAGCTGCTTGTCGGGCCGGTACTCGCCCTGACGGGACGGAGAGGAGAGGAGAGGAGAGGAGGTTACTATGGTAACCACAGAGCAGTGGGGTGTGATTAAAGCTGGTTAGAGGGCGTTAAGGTCAAAGACGGCAGCTGATGTCGCAGCAGGTCAAACTGTTCAAGTCTCATTCATCTGGTTTGAGTCGGACGCTTCGGGAGGAACCGGGAATCGAACCGTCGACACAGGAGTCAGTGGTTTCACCTGACTCTTCTTTAGTGAATAAAATAGAAAATAAAAAACAACAACCAGGTCGTCTCCATGAAAAATACTAAAAAAAAATAAATTATTAATTAATTAATATATATTGTGTGCTCATGTTTATGAAAAATACAAACAAAAAACAGAAAATTCACAATATATAAATAACATGAAAATCCTCCTTTGTTAATTATAATGTAAATATGAATGTTTTAGATAAAGATTTACAAGATGTAACACTTAACAATAACTAAACTATTAAGCTTTAGTTAGCAATATTCAGTAATCAATCAAATACATCAATATTCCTACATCGACACTCATTAGTCTGTAATTTATAACATTTATAAATGTTTAATTTTGGATTAATAAACTCATTAGTGTTAAATTATGTTGAACTAATGTGTAATTGTTAGTAAGTATTACTGGTTTTTATAAATATCCAGAACAGAAGAACCAGTTCATTTGGTTCTAATGAAGTAAAACAGGAAGTGATCCGTTGGCTAAGCTAAGCTAAGCTAAGCTAATACATCAACAACATCAACTAAACAAATAAACAATTCAGTATAAATGACAAATTAAATATTCTTCTAAATCTTTTTGCTAAAACAAGCTAAGCTAAGCTAAGCTAAGCTAAGCTAAGCTAAGCTAAACTAAACTAAACTAGGCTAAGCTAAGCTAAGCTAAGCTAAGCTAATACATCAACAACATCAACTAAACAAATAAACAATTCAGTATAAATGACAAATTAAATCTTCTAAATCTTTCTTTCACTGGAAATGTTTAAATACATCATTAGGGAAATATGACCTTCAAAATAAAAGCACCACAACTTTTATTTTGTATTAAGATGAATAAGTGATAAGACAAAAAAATAAAATAAAATAAAATAAAAAAACTGTCTAAACTGAGTCTGACCCGACGTTGAGCTCAATATTGTTTCTTTCTGTGTTTTGTGTTTGGGTCGCGTCTCTTCGGCGCCGTCGGAGCAGATGGTGTCGTCCTCCCTCCGTCCAGCAGGAAGTAGCAGCTCCAGTGTCCTGTGACGCTGGCAGAGGTTTCCCCTCCACAACAACGACGACGACGCCAAGCCCACGGCCGCCCGACGACGTTACATAACAACACTCCTCAGACATGTAAACAGGAAGCAGGCACCAAAATAAAAAAATAAAAAAGCGTCTTCAGAGGAGCCACAGTCACTGCGAACGTGTTGTTTTCAGCTGATTAAAATAAAAAGCTCACAGGAGACGGAGCGAGTGGGCGAGTGGGCGCCGGTCACGTGACGGGAAGAACGTGTTGGTTCGGTTTCGACTGTGAATGAAGATTCACACGGTGTTTGTAGAGACGCAGTCGCCTGTTCTCAATAATATCCAGCTCACAGAGTATACAACTAAAATATAAAACTGCTATTAATAATAATCCTGTTTCTTTATATAGCACCTTTAAAAAACAACAGCAGCCACAAATAAACCCATAACAACAACAAAAGAACCGACTACAACAATAACACAGGAAAACGAATAAAGAGGAGGTTTGAGAATGAAATAAGACAGAATGAAATAATAATAAGAAAGTAAAAGCAGGAAGAGACGTTTAATAAAACAATGCTGTGAAATAAAAAGTGATAAAAAGGAAACATCTGTAAGGATGTAAGACAGCCGGGGGGGGGGGGTAAATATAATAAAGATAAATGAAAACCATAAAAAAACAATAAAATGAAATAAAAGTGATAAATGAAGCACTCACTTTCTGCAGGTAGAGGATTAACCCCTTCAGGATCACGTAAAACGTCTTCCACCCTCGTTTCCCTCTTGGTGCTGCGAAAAAAACAAAACAATAAAAACACATTAAACCTAAACATTTACACATTTCTATAGATTTATTTTTAAAAAGTCTGTCTCTACAAAAGATGAGTATACGTGATATAGATATAATGTTATTTCAGTTTAACCCCCCTGTTGTCCTCCTGGGAGGAAGGAAGGAAGGAAGGGAGAAGGGAAAGAAAGAAGGAAGGAAGGATAAAGGGATAGAAGGAAGGAAGGAAGGAAGGAAGGAAGGAAGGAAGGAAGGACGAAGGGAAAGAAAGAAGGAAGGAAGGAAGGATAAAGGGATAGAAGGAAGGAAGGAAGGAAGGAAGGAAGGAATGGAGAAGGGAAAGAAAGAAGGAAGGAAGGAAAGAAAGAAGGAAGGAAGGAAGGAAGGATAAAGGGATAGAAGGAAGGAAGGAAGGAAGGAAGGAAGGGAGAAGGGAAAGAAAGAAGGAAGGAAGGATAAAGGGATAGAAGGAAGGAAGGAAGGAAGGAAGGGAGAAGGGAAAGAAAGAAGGAAGGAAGGATAAAGGGATAGAAGGAAGGAAGGAAGGAAGGAAGGAAGGGAGAAGGGAAAGAAAGAAGGAAGGAAGGAAGGAAGGAAGGAAGGAAGGAAGGAAGGGAGAAGGGAAAGAAAGAGGGAAGGAAGGATAAAGGGATAGAAGGAAGGAAGGGAGAACGAAGGGAACGATGGGAGGAAAAAAGGAAGGGGAAAAGGGAAGGAAAGACAGATGGAGGGAGGGAACAGATCAGGTCAACTGGATCAAAAGAGGAAGGAAGAGTAAGGAACGAAGGGAAGGAAGGAAGGAAAGAAGGAAGGGACAAAGGATTGGGGAAAGAAGGAAGGGAGGAAGGAAGGATGGAGGAAGTGAACAGATCGGGTCAGTCCGACCCAGAAGGACAACAGGAGGGTTAAATCAGTTAAATCAGTGAATTAAACCTGTGCTGCGTTCAAGGCCGGTGGTTTATTTGAGTCCTGTCACGGTTTCTTCATCTGACGCTGCTCCATTATCGACTTGATGCTCTATTTCTATTAATACTAACGTGCCGTCGCTCGGTCAGGAGCTCGTTTCAGGCTGAATCTGCAGCTTCGCAGCAAAAAAACCCACACGAACCAGAGAAAAGTTTAAAACCCACAGTTTGACCTTCATCGATGTCAGAAAATATAAAACATTGTCCTGACGAGTGTGTATTTAACTGACGGTTACGTCTCTTTATGTCCACACGGACTAATCCAGCTGCTGGTTTATGGGGTTACGTAAGTCACGTATTCGCAGCGAGACGTTTGATTGGATCAGAGCGGATTCCTTTTAGAGACGTTGATGTGAATGTGGAAGTACGAGTGTGAAACTGGACTTGACACAAAGACTTGGGGAAAAAAACTGCGCTCTGATTGGTCAAAAGGCAAAGAGGAGGATTTGATGGAGATGAATAAAAATCTGAAGGAATTTCACGGTGGAGCCGAGGATTGTGGGATTTTTTTTGTGTGTGTCTCTTTTGTTTTGTTACAGAGTTAAACGTTATTGTCAGAGCAGAAAAGCAGTGATAGACGTGTTTAAAACTGTTTAAAACTGGACTAAACTTTAATTCAAAACTTTATTCCTGCATAAAGTTCCATACAGTATAAAGGTAGATGTTTGTGTTAAAGCTCCTTCAAAATAAAGGTAGATGTTTGTGTTAAAGCTCCTTCAAAATAAAGGTAGATGTTTGTGTTAAAGCTCCTTCAAAATAAAGGTAGATGTTAGTGTTAAAGCTCCTTCAAAATAAAGGTAGATGTTAGTGTTAAAGCTCCTTCAAAATAAAGGTAGATGTTTGTGTTAAAGCTCCTTCAAAATAAAGGTAGATGTTTGTGTTAAAGCTCCTTCAAAATAAAGGTAGATGTTAGTGTTAAAGCTCCTTCAAAATAAAGGTAGATGTTTGTGTTAAAGCTCCTTCAAAATAAAGGTAGATGTTTGTATTAAAGCTCCTTCAAAATAAAGGTAGATGTTTGTATTAAAGCTCCTTCAAAATAAAGTTAGATGTTTGTGTTAAAGCTCCATACAGTATAAAGGTAGATGTTGATGATTCCTGTCACTTTGTGATGTCACAACAAAGCCCCGCCCCCTCACCACCACCTGGACAACAACATCCAACAACTTCCCGACTTAATTTCTCTGAGTGTTTTATTCTGAAATCTGCTCAATGTTTTGCATGATCACTCAGCCAATCAGACGACAGGATCAGAGCCTCCTCCTCTCTTCTGATTGGCTGACACCGACCTGTTGTTAGTAGAGCTCCAGAGAGAAGCTGAGAGAGGAGATGGAAAACGACACTGAGATGGTTTTTAGATCTTTTCATGGATCAACCCTTCAAAATAAAAGACAGAGGAAGAAGAAGAAACACGGAGCGTTCACAGCGACTGAGTTTCTGAGTCGTACTTCTCTTTCCGTCCGAGTCTGCGTGGACTTTCCGAACCAGGAATCCGTTCTTGTAGAGCAGCGACCCCGTCAGCGCCTGCGACTGCGACTCGTCATCGGACAGCGGCTTCCCGCTGCTGCCGACCCTCTTCATGGACTTGGAGGTGTTGGACTCGCACAGACTGTCGCCCAGCTCCGAGAACGACTTCCTCAGCTCTTCCTCGTCGCTATGGAGACGAAACAAACAAATAAATAAATAAACCGATCAACACTTATGTGTCATTAACACCTCATCATCATCATCATCATCCGTCGAGTCCTGTCCGGTCTGGTCCGGTCTGCGGCGGCTACACGAGGGACAAGAGGTCCAGAGATTTCACACAGTAACACAACGTGAGTAACACAACACAGCACAACACAACACAACACAACACAACACAACACAACACAACACAACACAACACAGAGCTTCAGCTGCACAACGACACGTCCAACAAACAGCGAGCAGGACGAAGCTCTGAGTGAACGAGAGCGTCTTCCTCAAAGCCTTGAGTCTGTGTTTTCCTCCTCTCGCCTCGAACACAAACGCACCACAGCCAAAAAGAGTGACACCATCTTTTTTTTGTTGCAGCTCAGTGAGGTGAAAAACAGGGGCATCTTTACCCAAGGGGGGGTGAGGAGGGAGGAGGAGGAAGGAGGGGGCAGCTCGTCTCCTCTTTACTCCTCCTCCTCCTCCTCTTGCTGCTCAGAAGGAGCCTGGCGGAGGTGAGGCAGGGAGGGAGGGGCCGATCGCAGCATCAGAGAGACGACGACCCAGAAACGACACGTCAACGTGACAAGTTTGTGTGTTTGTTGGTTAAAAGTACGGAGGCCCAGAGGGCTCAACTCGCTGCTGCACCACGACAACCACACACAGACATGAAATATGCACGTATATGGATACACTGATGATGATCTGTGCTTTTATTTTATATGCAAATGTAAAAAATTATACATGAAACCTATAAATTCATCTTAAAGGGATAGTTCAACATTTTGGCAAATTGGCCCATTGCCATAACCCCTATAGTCATAGCAGTAGGTTCGTTACCTTTAATTGTCGGTGCAAGCTATTTTTAGAATGGCGGAGCAGAGCCGTGAGCTGCTCAGAGCTACGCTACGGAGGCTCATGGGATTTCATGCAAAACCTCTGATGCACGTTGCCTTCAGGGACAGTTTTTCATCAACAGTCTCTGTATTTCCCTCTAAAACAACTCTGTGTGGTAACGTTGTGTTATTATCTCATAGCGTGGTGAATGTGCAGGTCACAACTTGTCCACCAGAGCGTTGTGGAGTTGTTGGATTGTGTATTTGATGAGTTTGATAAGGGAAAAACCTACAAATCCCATGAGCCTCCGTAGCGTAGCTCTGAACAGCTCACGGCTCTGCTCCGCCGCTCTAAAAACAGCTTGCACTGACAATGAAAGGTAACGAACCTACTGCTATGACTATAGGGATTATGGCAATGGGCCAATTTGCCAAAATGTTGAACTATTCCTTTAAAGCCTGTTAATATGGGCTAGTGTTTTAATTAACTTGCACATATATACAGTATACATTAAAATAATTTAAAAAATCATCATAAAGACTTGAAAATATGTTCATACATACAATTTTAGTGCAAATGTTTCAAATATATGTCAAGAAGATGTGCATACGTGACATATTTGCCACCATCGCTCTTGATATAAGGACATACTGTATATTATATATCATTCATAAAACATCACAATAAAACACAGGTTTAGTTTGTAATAAGACGAATAAATGATCTAGATCTAGATTTACTGTTGTCTTACGTTGTCTCGTGTCTGTGTCATGAACGTTGTTAAAAACCGCTGGTTTAACGCCGTCAGAGCCGAGGAGAGGAGGACGGAGCAGGAAGGTTATCGTCGTCTAAATCAAATTAAACCTCGGTTATGAATCTTAAAGATGGAGGACGAGTCGCTGTGAATCCAGGTCACTGATGTTTGAAGACCGGCTGCTCTCAGATCAGCAGCAAAGTGACCAGACCGTGTTCTTCGTGTGTGTGTGTATTAAGTTTTAAGGGGTCGCATTTATTCATTTTATTGTAGTTTTACATATTTCATCATCTAATTTTCTCTTTTATGATCCCGTGTTTTCTTGGCTGTGTGTTTTATTGATTTCATTAGAGTTTTATCACAATTGATAAATGTTTTATTGTGTAATTTTATTATTTTCACTCGACCTGTTTCATATCTTTGTCAGTTTTTATTCATTTTATTGCCGTTTTACATCTTTCATTTTGACTGCATGAGGCTTCTGTTCATATTTTAATGTGTTTAATTTATTTTATTAGTTTTTTTTCCACCTGTAATTTTGCTTTTTTGACGAATCTTACTCCACGGTCTCATCCATTCGTATTGATTTACTAATTTTTAATGTTTTATTATATAACTGTGTCGTTTTACTTCATATTCTTGTCGGTTTCTATTCATTTTATTGCAGTTGTATTGTTTGATATTGTTTTTATTGGCTGTTCACTAGATTTATTCACCTTTCATTCCTAAAGTTTTATCTTATAGCTGTCATTTTATATCACGTGTTTCATTTGATTCTTTGTTAAACTTCTGTTTCTCAGCGACGCAGCACAACTATTTACTTTTATTATCATTATTACGATGTATAAAACACTACCTGAGCAGATAAGTGAGGAGCGGGTTCGTGTGTGAACGACAGACAATGTTTACAGCACACGTAGCGGCAGCAGTGATAATCCCATTCTCCTCTGAATAATCCCACACAAAGCGCTGGATCTTATTCTCTTAGTGTTTTTAAAGGGATTTGTCACATTAGCAGATGATCGATGCTTCGGGCTACGACAGCTACAAACGTCGCCGAGGTAACGGCGCTGCAGCGATTCCACTTGTTACCTCACCAGGCGGCTCCGCGCAAAAGTTCAGCCCGAAAATAGAAAGATGGCTCGATGCCGAACCCCCGAGACCGAGCTGTGAGTAACCAACAGAACATAACAGCAGTTAACCCCATACAGCAAAGAGGGAGGGATGGAGGGAGGGAGGGAGGGATGGGGGAGACTGAGCCAATGAGCACGGAGCCTGTTGCCTGGTAACAGTCGTCCTGCCTGCATCCCTCTCTACACAGACACAAAGTGGAGAGGAGATGGAGAGAGGGGGGAGGATGGAGGGAGGGAGAGAGAGAGAGAGAGGGGGGAGAAAAAGAGACAAAGCTCGTCTTTTTCAGATGGAGAAATGTTATCGACAATGATGAGAGGAGGAGACGGAGAGGAGAGGAGAGGAGGAAAGAAAAGGGAGGAAAAATAATAAAACAATGGGATGCAAAGGAAACAAAGGAGAGAGAAGACAAAAGGAAAAAAAACAGAAAAGAAAATGGATGGACTTTGGAAAGAGATGAAGAAAAGGAAAGAAAGGGAATAAAAATGTTGGAAAGGAAAAAAGTACTTAAACAAGAAGAGAAGAGATAAAATAAGAGTAAGAAAGGATAGAAAAAGAAGAAAGAAAGAAAGAAAGAAAGGAAAATGATTAGAAGGAGAAGAAAGAGGAATACAACAACGGAACAGGAGGTGAAAAGTAAGGATAGAATACTCTAGGAAGGAAAAGAAAGAAAACAACTTCATCACTTTGACAAAAACACAACAGGAAATGTTTCTGAGGCTGAAGGCTAATGCTAAGCTAACTATATCCATCCATACGATCAATAAATAATTAGAGAGAAATACACAGAGACTGTTGAAAAACTGTCCCTGAAGGCAACGTGCATCAGAGGTTTTTCATGAATTTCCCTCTAAAACAACTCTGTGTGGTAACGTTGTGTTATTATCTCATAGCGTGGTGAATGTGCAGGTCACAACTTGTCCACCAGAGCGTTGTGGAGTTGTTGGATTGTGTATTTGATGAGTTTGATGAGGGAAAACAAGAAATCCCGCTCACAACTCTGCTCCGCCGTTCTAAAAATAGCTTGCACCGACAATTAAAGGTAACAAACCTACTGCTATGACTATAGGGGTTATGGTGATGGGCTAATTTGCCAAAAATGTTGAACTATCCCTTTAAAGGGGAGAGGATGAGGAATAAAACAGCTACAGATTGATCTCCATCCTCGTCCTCTACCTGTTTTCTATCTCCGACTTGTTGCGTCTCTCTCTGCTCTGCTCTCCACCCCCGCGCCTGAGCCAGCGAGCAGCAGTGTGTGTGTGTGTGTGTGTGTGTGTACTGTATACGTCTGTACAGTACGTGTGTGTGTGTGTGTGTGTGTGCGTGTGCGTGTGCACTGAAGAACATGTGGGAGCCTCTCGCTGCAGCAGAGTGCAGCCATGTGCCTGAGTTTCTCTGTGGGGGTGTGAAATAACATCTATTCCCTCAGTTTGTTTTATTTTTTTTTCTTCTCCTTTGCATTCTGTTTCTCATCGGGCCACACACACACACACACACACGCACACGCACACGCACACGCACACGCACACGCACACACAGTTAGTTATTTGTATTCATATAATAATCACACCTCGATCGCAGGCCGTCGACTCCACTCTGAGGTTCTGCAGAGTGTTTTTTTTATTTAAACCTCAATCTGGAAGTAAATTAGTAAATCGATGTCGAGGCCGAACCTATTTATAGACGCAGCGGAGATTTCCCATCAGGCCGTGCAGCGAGCGGCGTCCGCAGCCTCCTCGCACGTAGATATGATAGGATATAGATATGTAAAGGTGTGTGTGTCTGTCACCGTGTGTGTGTGTGTGTGTCCTGCGTGATGAAATCTGCGCCAACAGAGAGAGAGGGAACGATGTCAGAGTCTGAACGGATGAATAATGAACGAGTGAAAAGCACAGAAACAAAACAGAGTCCAAAACCAACCAGATGCTGCTGGAACAAAGTCTGGACTGGATCTGGATCTGGATCTGGATTCTCCTCTCTCTAGATCTCCTCCTCATCTAGACCTCCTTTCCTCCTCCTCTCCTCCTCTAGATCTCCTCTCTCTGAATCTCCTCATGTCTTTCTGGATTCTCCTCCTCTAGATCTCCTCCTTTCCCTCTGGACCTTCACTCTCTTGCTCTCTCCCTGGACCTCCTCTGGTCTTTCTGGATCTCATTTCTCTCTCGATCTCCTCCTTGCTCTCTCCTTGACTCCTCTTCTCTGAATCTCCTCTTGCTCTGGATCCTCTCCTCTCTCTTTCTGGATCTCCTCCTCTCTCTGAATGTCCTCCTCTTTTTCAGGATCTCCTCCACGCTCCCTCTAGATCTACCCTATCTCCTCCTCCTCCTCTAGACCTCCTTTCCTCGTCCTCTTCTCCTCTGGATCTCCTCCTCTAGATCTCCTCCTCACTCTCTCTGGATCTCCTCTTTCTCTAGATCTCCTCCTCCTCTCCTCCTCTTCCTCCTCCTCTCCTCTCCTCTCTCCTCTGGATCTCCTCCTCCTCTCTCTTTCTAGATCTCTTCTTCTCCTCTTCTAGACCTCCTCCTCTCCTCCTCTCTCTCTCTAGATCTCCTCCTCATCTAGACCTCCTTTCCTCGTCCTCTCCTCCTCTGGATCTCCTCCTCTCTCTCTAGATCTCCTCCTCTAGGATCCTCACTCTCTCTGAATCTCCTCTTTCTCTGGATCCTCTCCTCCTCTCTCTCTAGATCTCCTCCTCCTCTCCTCCTCTTCCTCCTCCTCTCCTCTCCTCCCTCCTCTGGATCTCCTCCTCTACTCCTCTCTCTTTCTAGTTCTCTTCTTCTCCTCTTCTAGACCTCCTCCTCCTCCTCTCCTCCTCCTCTCCTCCTCCTCCTCCTCCTCCTCCTCCGTCCACTCAGCTGTTTCAGATGAAGCTGCTTCTATTCCTGTCTCTCAGTGGGAGGCTGTGGTCACACCTTCGTACAGGATGCAGGTAAAGAGACATTAAACCTCTCTCTCTCTCTCTCCATCTCTCTATCCTGCCTTATGTCTCATGTCCACACACACGCACACACACACACACACACACACACACACGCTGCTGCTGCTGGTGATGGAGAGAGACGCACACGGGGAAGGGAAAGAAAGAAAGAAAGACAGAGAGAAAGAGAGAAAGAAGAGCAATGCGGTAGCTATGGAGTCGTATCCATGGTGCCGTCGCTATGGCAACAAAGCTTGCTGGAAAGCCAGTGACTTAATTGGCATCTGCGAGGCGCTCAGAAGCCGCGCGATCCACCAGAATAGCAACCTCTTGACACACTAATGTTTCACATCTCACATGACGACGCCAGACAACAAACACTCACACACACACACACACACACACACACACACACACACACGTCATTAACGAGGCCGCTAACGAGCTAATCAATACCACGCATTGTTTCCTCTGCTGCCCTTCAGGACAGCGTGTGTGTGTGTGTGTTTACTTACAGTGTCCATTGCAGCTTCTGGTTCTTGATGGAGTTGTACAGCGCCTGTGGAGGAAACACACACAGTTAAACACCATGGCTGCAGGTGTGTGTTCAGGTGTGTGTTCAGGTGTGTGTTCAGGTGTGTGTTCAGGTGAAAATTCTCATTTAATACGATTCAGAATCGTTATAAAACATCCCAAAATCGATTAAAAAAAATAAAAAATGAAACCAATGCTGCTGTCGCCTCCGTTTCCTTAGAATTTAAATTCTAAAGATTAGAATCTAAATGTGAGGTAGTGAAAGATTCCCACCTCTAGCAGGTGTGTGTGTGTGTGTGTGTGTGTGTGTGTGTGTGTGCGCACACTGAACTGGCCTCATTCAATAAGTTGCACTCAGAGAAATGTCACACCTTCCTCTCTCTCTGTTCTTCTCTCTCGCCCGTTGCTTTAGATTAACTGATTTCCTGCGACGTCCATCAATCATCCAATCAGCCTCTACATCACTTACAAAGCCATTACCCGCCACGCAGCCCGCCGTCGATGGACGGACGGACGGACCGGCCGGCCGATCGATCGGCCAATAAATTATTTAGACTCCGATCGATGGAGCAGAGAAATTAAGTTACAGCTCGACAACACGAACAATATCACACACAGAGACACACACACACACACACACACACACACGATGGAGGGGACGAGGCCGGCGAGCGTCACATCACAACACACTGCAAAAACTCTAAATCTCTCCAAGAATATTTGTCTTAATTCTTGTCAAAACTCATCCCTTTCCACTTAAAATAAGACTCATCACCTAAAAATTAACTTGTTTTCATCTCATTTTAAGTTTAATGACATTTGTTTTGACTAGAATTACACAAATATTCTCGGTTACATATTTGAATTTTCACACATTTTCCATCTGATCTGTTATTAAAATGTTGAAACAAATAATCGACAGCTGAATAATCAATGCAGCAGAAACAACAAAATAATTAGATTGAAGCAAAAGTTGATATTCTGCAGCTTGTTGAATCTAAAACCATGAATCATCCTTTAGATAATCAATAATCAATCAAATGTCATGTGTAAGACGTTGTTAATGAGATAAAAAGTCAAACATGGAGGCAACAGTTTCCTCCTGCTGTTCCCACTGTGACTGATATGAACGTAACGTGATGGAGTCTGAGCTGAATTTGTGTTCAGTGTGTGTCAGTGTGTGTGTGTGTGTGTGTGTGTGTGTGTGTGTGTGTGTGTGTGTGTGTGTGTGTGTGTGTTCGTTATTTAACTGGGTTAATGTTTATGTTTCTTCAGCTCCAGATTTGTTTCTGATCTTCTTCTTTTTTAGGTCATTACTTCAACTCCTTCACTGTCATCATCATCATCATCATCATCAGAGTCTGACTGGAGGTTTTAATGAAGCTTCAGTTTTTGACTTTAAAGGGATAGTTCAACATTTTGGCAAACTGGCCCATTGCCATAATCCCTTTAGTCATAGCAGTAGGTTCGTTACCTTTAACTGTCGGTGAAAGCTATTTTTAGAACAGCAACAACTCCACAACGCTCTGGTGGACAAGTTGTGACCTGCACATTCACCACGCTATGAGATAATAACACAACGTTACCACACAGAGTTGTTTTAGAGGGAAATTCATGTAAAACCGCTGATGCACGTTGCCTTCAGGGACAGTTTTTCATCATCAGTCTCTGTATTTCCCTCTAAAACAACTCTGTGTGGTAACGTTGTGTTATTATCTCATAGCGTGGTGAATGTGCAGGTCACAACTTGTCCACCAGAGCGTTGTGGAGTTGTTGGATTGTGTATTTGATGAGTTTGATGAGGGAAACCAAGAAATCCCATGAGCCTCCGTAGCGTAGCTCTGAGCAGCTCACGGCTCTGTTCCGCCGTTCTAAAAATAGCTTGCACTGACAATTAAAGGTAACGAACCTACTGCTATGACTATAGGGATTATGGCAATGGACCAACTTGCCAAAATGTTGAACTATCCCTTTAATCCAACTTGTGTGGACATCGGACAGCCGAGGTGATGGAGTCTCAGATCGATCATTTTCCATCAGGTTCCTTTGATTAAAGAGCGGATCATGGTCTCCACTGGACTCCCTCAGACCTCCAGCCTGTTAACGAACGTCACATCACGTCACGTCACGGCGGCGCTTGTAGCCTTGTGACCCCCCCTCACCCCCCCCCCACATCCCCCACATCCCACACATCCCCCCTTCATCAAAATGAAAATTGGATTTATAATAGAGTTTGATTTCTGTGTCTAATCAGGTTCATTTCCAGCCTTTCAGAAACATCCAGAGCCTCATGAATATTAACGAGCTGCAGCTCCTGGACTCACACACTTTAGTTCTGGCTTCTGTGCGATCACATGGTCGTTACTTCTTAATAAAATAAAAAAAAACACAGAGCTGAGCTGAGCTTCCCCGACCGGGAACCGTTTCAAAGATAAACTGCATCTGTAGCACGACTTTTGGTCCACATCAAATATTAACAGTGGATTTGCGAGAGAGCAGTGATGTTGATGTGCAGCAGCTGCAGCTTCTTCTTCTTCCTCCTGCTGAGACTCATCCAGTTTTTACAGCATCAGCACTAAAACAGAACTCACTCAAAGTAAATGAGCTCGGAGCAAACAAACAAATGAGCGTGGACATAAATATGTATACACAACAACAGCAACAACAGCAACGTCCTTGTTGCTATTAATGCAAACACAACATCAGTGGATGAGAATTAACCGCTGGTATTTTTAGCCACAAACACAATGAATACTGGGCATCAACTTTAAAGGGATAGCTCAACATTTTGTCAAATTGGCCCATTGCCATAATCCCTATAGTCATAGCAGTAGGTTTGTTACCTTTAATTGTCGGTGCAAGCTGTTTTTAGAACGGTGGAGCAGAGCGTGAGCGTGAGCTGCTACGGAGGCTCAGAGCTCCAACAACGCTCTGGTGGACAAGTTGTGAGGCTCAGAGTTTTTAGAGGGAAATACAGAGACTGGTGATGAAAAACTGTCCCTGAAGGCAACGTGCATCAGTGATTTTGCATGAATTTCCCTCTAAAACAACTCTGTGTGGTAACGTTGTGTTATTATCTCATAGTGTGGTGAATGTGCAGGTCACAGCTTGTCCACCAGAGCGTTGTGGAGTTGTTGGATTGTGTATTTGATGAGTTTGATGAGGGAAACCAAGAAATCCCATGAGCCTCCTCCGTAGCGTAGCTCTGAGCAGCTCACGGCTCTGCTCCACCGTTCTAAAAATAACTTGCAACAAACCTATGACTGTAGGGATTATGACAATGGGCCAATTTGACAAAATGTTGAACTATCCCTTTAAGGAAAAGAGAAAGAACAGGTTGTCTGCTGAACTTGCTGAGTTCACTCCAACACCAGAGCAAATAATTCATAAACTTAAAAGACAGCAAAGAAAGACATTTTGCCACTGCTGTTGTGGTGTTTACTTCCACCTGAGTAACATCCTCCCATTTTGGTTCCACTTAAACTGATGTGAACTCAAGAAAGCACCGAGGTTCAGAGACTCCAGAACCAGAACCAGAACCAGAACCAGAACCAGAACCAGGACTGTGTCTGTCTGGAAGCGGTAACAGTGAAGTGAGAACATCTATTATTAACTTTTAACTTTTAAAACGTCTCACAGAGAAAGTGTCTGTGGTCTCGTTTCTGTCGCTTGAACAAGTTTGAGAACCACTGATCAACTGGACCAAATAACATGAATAAATAATATGAACTCACAACTGCAGCACGACGCAAACGTCCCATGAAACCCATGAAAACAACAACAACAGAGACGTGACTGAAAATGTGTCACAACGCAACATTCTCTTGTGTTTCCTCTTTGTTGTCGTCTCTGCTCTTTGTTAAGTTTCTTGTCTGAAACTCTGCAGCTGCATGTGTGAGATTATTCCTGCACAACGCTGCTGAGTGAAATTAATAATAAAAGAACCAAACGTAGAGCTTTGATCTGCAGCGTTTTACCCTGAAACCAAAAACAAAAACATGGTAAAAAAAAAAAAAAAAAAAAGAAAGTCAAGGATGTGAATCTTATAATTAAAGGGAAAAAAGCAGCTGGTGCACTTTTCACACAGGAACAACAGAGACTGGAAGTGATTATTGGTTAATCTGCAGATTAATTGATGCATCAACTACAGCAGCAACAACTGCAACAACTGTGCAAAGTGATTACCACTAAATTCAGATTATTGTGCAGCAGCTTTGTTTATATTTCCTCCTGAAACTGATTTGGAGTCAGTGAAACTGTGTCACAGCCGAGTTTATCTTCCTGCAGAGTCTCTCCTGAAGAATATTTTTATTTGCACAAAGAAAAAAAAAAAAAAAAGAAAGAGAGAAAAGAGAAAAGCAAAGAGAAAGCCGTCCTTACTGTAAATCCTGCGGGAGCTGAGCGTCTCAGCAGCAGAGAAACCTCTGTGGGTTTAAGGCTAAAAAAAGGAAGCGAGTGGATTTAACACAAAAGGTAGAAGGAGGTGCAGAGGAGATCAGACCTGAGTCTGGAGGCTCAACGAGACCGGGAGGAGGAGGAGGAGGAGGAGGAGGAGGAGGAGGATGTTCTTCACCTTCACCTACTTGTTTCAACAAACTCTCCATAAACACACACGCACATATAAATGTAGTTTTTATATAATAACGGACCAAACTGTGAGCGGCGCTGAGCTCAGATCAGCTACGTGTGAATTGTTGTGACATGTGTCAAACTGCTGTGAAATGAAGACGGAATAAAAACAATAAAATGAAAAGATGATTCACTCCAGTCTGGAGTTTGATGAGGAAAAAGGAAACAGCTGGAACATCATCGGACAGACAGACGGAGGTTCAGTACCTTCCTCCTCTTCCGGGCCTGTGGGTGGTTCTGTCCGTCCTGAGCTTTTCCCAGCAGGTCCGGGAACACCAGCGGCTTCAGGGAGCGCGAGCGCGGCGTTCTGGGATAGCGGAACGGGTCCATCATGCGGAAGTCCCTGCCGTAGCGAACGGTGCAGAGGGAGCGAGAGCGCAGGCGTCCGGCCGAGTGCAGGCTGTTGACGCCGATCATGGTCCGACACGGGACAAAATAGGAAAAAAATCCCTCAGGAGGGGGTCGGTGTTGGTGTTTCTGTGGCAACAACAAACAGCTGGAGGTGGTGGGTTCAACAGCTGGAGCTCAACAACACGACGCCGTGGCAACGACCACCTGACGCTCCGACAAGAGAGTCACACTGTGGCGGCCGCGGCGACGTCCACGTCCGTCCACGTAAAGGTTCAAACTGCAGCTCGGGGCGGGAAAAAGATGCCGTGAACGCCACGACAGGAAGTTCACACCTGTCCAGCCGCCACGCCACCGAGCGACAACAACAACACAACAGAGACACAACACACAGACACACACAGAGAGACACACACAGAGAGGCTGACTCTCTCACAGATGGTATGAAACACCGGCGAAAGGTGTGAACGGACAGCCAGCGTGAAACAGATGGGTGCAAAATGCGGAAACGAGGAGGTAAGACACACACATGAACACACACATGAACGCACAACAAGCTCCTTCTTGCCTGACAATACAAACACAAACACAAACACACAATAGACGTGAGACGTTTAGGACTCCAGAGAGAAGAAGGAAGGAAGGAAGGAAGCGTCCTCTTCGGTTTCGTCACAGCAAAATGAAATCAAAGAGGAAAAACCAAAAAAGAAGAAGAAGAAGAAGAAGAAGAAGATGCAGGAGAGTAGTAGCCGCGCTCAGTGAAGAAGAAGAAGAAGAAGAAGAGGAGGAGGAGGAGGAGGTGGAGGTGGAGGAGTGAGGCTTCCTGTTGCTCCCACTGTAAAATGGACACCATCAGTTTAACAGTGACTGACTGACGGAGCTTCACTCGGTCCATGTGCAGAGGTCGGCTGTCATCCCTCCTTCCCTCCCTCCTCTCACTCACTCACTCACTCAATCTGCTCTCAAGTCTCTCTCAGCGCCGCTCACACACACACACACACAGACACACACTCGGTGGTTGTGGGTGTTTTAGGGAGAAAACGCCGCTCTCCTGCTGCCAACGTCGCTGTCGCCGGCTCTGATCCTGATCCCGATCCTGATCCTGATCCCACCGCTGCTGCTGCTGCTGCTGCTGAGGATGATGATGCTGTCTTTCATATCTTCCACCTCATCTTTGTGTTTATCTGTTGCAATCTGTTTTCCGTCCAGTCTTTTCCCTCCTGTCTTCCCTCTCTCTGCTGCCGCCGCTGCTGCTGCTGCGGAGGAAGAGGTGGAGGAGGAGGAGGAGGAGGAGGAGGAGGAGGAGGAGGAGGAGGAGGAGGAGAGGAGCGCTGGCTGCCTGAATCGCAGCGCAAAAAAGAAGCAGATAGGGACAGCGCTCTCCCTCTCCCTCTCTCTCTCTCTCTCCGTCAATGCGTACCTCCTCCCTCCCTCCCTCCCTCCCTCCCTCCTCTCAGTCATCGGCAGCGAATCACAGCCTCCCAGCTGCCTCTCTCTCTCCCTCACACACAAAAAAATGCAGCTGAGGTTACACACACTTCTTTTTTTTTTTAATATACTTGCAATGGCAAATTAGTATTCCGCGGTGCCGGCCTCGTGGGAGAGACTGGGGGGGGGGAGGAGGGGGAGGGGGGAGGAGGGAAAGGTGTGCATGATGATGATGTGAGCTGTGAATTAAAAGGAGGAGTTTGTGGAGATTTTTTTCGGGAAGAAGACTGGAAGATGTTTAGCTTATCTTAGCTTAGCATCACCTAAAAATACGCCGGTGTCTTCTTCCTGGACGTTGTGATGTCACAAAGGGGGCGTGAGGTCACTGTGACCTTTGATTTCGACTTTTCGAACTGTGAAATCTAATCAAGTTGAACAACAGAGAAGCTACAGACAGATGGTCGACCCGAGGACACAACGTCCACCTGTTGTAACTTTTTTTTTTTTCCCGTGTCTTGCCTCACTCCCGAGTCCATGACCAACAGATAGACGCCATCCTTTCCACTGTGCGTGCAGTAACAAGGGAGATAGAGCCGTATCGCTGTAATTAGCTTAGCTCAAACACTGGAAGTGTATGGGTAGTGTTAGCCTGACTCCACCTAAAGTCGCTAATTAGCTTAGCTGAAATCAGCATCATTTTAGCTCTAAACTCTGTAAATATTTCACTTTATCAACATTTCAAACATGTTTAGGTGAGAAAGTAGCCGTTTAGATCAGCAGTGTGTCATTAATTTGTGTAAATACCAGCTGTTTACTATTTTGTTGGGACAAATTTGGCGCTACTCAAGCTAGCTGTTGTGACCAACGCACTTCCGGTTACTTTCACAAAATAAAACACCCGTTGACCTTTACATACAGAAAACCATGACGATTGAATTTGTGCTTTTACTTTGAAACAGGAAGCTAACCTACCCTCGATGTAGCTAGCTTGAACCAAAATAAACCGTCTTTGCTTGAACCCTCCGTTTTGACCGATCTCGTCCCGTTAGCGTTAGCATTTGACCGCTCAAGATGTCTTACCGGAGAGTTTTGTCAGCTCTGAGACGAAGATCGGCCGCCGGTTTCTGTTTAGAGTTGCTGAAGAGTTTCTCTGATGACTTTAGGTGGAGGCAGGCTAACACTACCCATACACTTCCAGTGTTTGAGCTAAGCTAAGGCTAACACTACCCATACACTTCCAGTGTTTGAGCTAAGCTAATTAGCGGTGCGCCAGCTCTGCCCGTATCTCCCTTGTTACTGCACACACAGTGGAAAGGATGGTGTCCATCTGCTGGTCATGGACTCAGGAGTGAGGCAAGACACAGAAAAAAAATGTTGGCGTATCCCTTTAAATTCATCTCGTTAGCAAACATCCCATACACAACAACAACAACTACATCATCATCACCATGTTTCTTCTGGAGTCCATATTTATGTCCAGCTAAATGTTCACCAGCTGCTCTGTAACTGAGTCTGTGTCGTTCAGCAGGTGGATTAGCGTGTTTGTGATTTAATTTAAACATTTTTTCTAAACCAACAACACGACACACGCGCACAAACGACTTCATCTCATCATCATCATCATCATCATCATCATCATCACACAGACACAGACTCATCTGCACCGAGCTGGAAGCACCAAACATTAAATCTGCATTAAGTCCAAAAGAGAACAGAGAGCTCCAACTGACACGATGGAGCCAGATCTGAAATCAGTTTCCTCCTCATGATTACATCTACCAAAAAAATAAACAAGAAGAAGAAAAAGAAGACGTCGCCACAGTGTAATGAGGCCAAGTGGAGCAGGAGAGAGACAGAGAGAGAGACAGAGAGAGAGACAGAGAGAGAAGGAGGCGGCACAGAAAATGGAGCGTCTGACAAAAACCTTTGCTTACAAGACGAATGAATGAAGGTGTTTCCCCGGAGAAATCGGTCAGATCAGATTATTGACGACACAGAAGAACAGAGACCCGGAAAAAAAAAACATGGAGCTGGAGTGTGACTGGAGATTTAATGACTGTGTCACTCGCAGACGATGGACATCGACTGGAGATCTATAATCAGGACGAACTGCGGGTCCCAGGACACAGAGCTGAAATCTGACCCAGTGAGTCTGAGTCAATGTTTAACAGAAACCGATCTAAAGACTGACAATAAAGCTTAGACAGATTAATGCTGCTAAAGTAAAGAGAATGAAGAGATTAAAGTATACTCTAATACACAGTATAAAGGTAGATGTTTGTATTAAAACTCCTTCAAAATAAAGGTAGATGTTTGTGTTAAAGCTCCTTCAAAGTAAAGGTAGATGTTTGTGTTAAAGCTCCTTCAAAGTAAAGGTAGATGTCCATGTGTAGTGTGATTATAAAGCAGCTCTAGGTTCTATATTAATACTGTGAAAGTATCAAAGCCTCAGTCCACAGAGAAATGCACAAACCAGCCATCAGGACTTCCAGTCACTTTGTGATGTCACAACTAAGCCCCGCCCCCTCACCACCTGGACGACACCATCCATCCAACAACAACTTACAGGATTTGGTTTCTCTGAGTGTTTTATTCTGAAATCTGCTCTGTTTTTTATTGGATCACTTTAGAAAACAGCCAGCCAATCATAAGACAGGCTCAGAGCCTCCTCCTCTCTTCTGATTGGCTGACACCGACCTGTTGTTTCTAGAGCTCCAGAGAGAGGCTGGATTTCAGCTCTTCTCATGGATCAACCCTTCAAAATAAAAGTATAACTATAACTAAGTTTGTGTCGAGTCCACCTGACGACCTCCTCCTCCTTCTGTGTCCTTTGCTAAATCTAAAATGTCAGAATGAAACTTTAATGCCGGCTGCTTCAGAAAAAGTAACACTTCTTCCCTCATGGCCGCCGTCCTGTCCATCATCATCATCATCATCAGGACGGGCGGTGTTGACCTCGTCTCTCCTCAGCACCTCTGAGGTGAGCATCTATTGGAGGTTTGTCAGTTTGTGGCCTGAAGCTCGAATCCTCCCCCGACTCCAAAAAACAAAAAAAACAAAAAACAAAAACAACTGTCGGTCCGTGTGGCGCTGCGTTAAAGGCACTTAACCCTGAACCGGTGAGATGAAGCTGAGGACAGGGAAGCGAGCAGAGGGACGAACACCTGCTCTCCAAACAACGGCTGAATAAATCTGTCGCCTGTCGTTACCTCCTGCCCTCCGTCACTCCTCCTGTCTGTCACTCCCTCCATCCCTCCGTCCCTCTCACTCAATACTTCACATCCTGTTTAAATCTCTGCTCCGTCCCTCGTGCAGAGTCCAGGCGGCTCAGGGAGGAGGAGGAGGAGGAGGAGGAGGAGGAGGAGGAGGAGGACGTCTTCTCTGCTGACCTCAGCAGGTCGTCCTCCTCCTCCTCGACCCCCGTCTCCTCCGACAGCTCCATGTTACTTGTTTTTCATTTTCACGGTTTGAGTGTGCATAAGTGTGTGTTTTTGTGTGTGTGCGTGGACAGCAGGTGTTCACTTTGTGCAGCTCTGGAGAAAATCTCATTATTTCAACAAGATAAAACCAGATTGAAAACTCTTCACCTTATCAGATTTATTATTATTAGGGAGTTGTTAGTTTTTTTTTTACCAACGTGAAATATCAAAGAGTTGTGTTGTGTTGTGTTGTGTGTTTTTTGTGTACACACCTTCACACCGCTGCTGTTTACTGACAGCTGCACTGTTTTACTCACAGCTGATCTCTCAGCAGTGAAAAGCACTGAGCACTTTAATCACAAACTACTGGACGGATTCAGCTGGCGAAGCACTTTCTCCTAAAGCTCCCAGCATGCTTTGAATTTCATTTCACATGCAGCATATTTTCTTCTCTTTTTTACCTCCTACTTTAGTTCCTCCTTGTTTAGTTTTTTTTTTTTTTTTTTTTTTTTTTAGCAAGGCTGCAAAACTGAGGCTTTTTTTTCTCCTTTTTTCATGTTTAAAGGGCTAATGCAGAGTTTGGTCTTGTTAATATAGATGATGTAATGTGTCATCATAACAGCACCTTTCATTTACAAGCCACTAATTACCTATAATGTCAAGAAACAGCCTAGAAATAAAGGTCTATTTCATAATAATGTCATGCGTTTCATAAACTCCACCAAATCCTTGCAATCGGCTGATATTTTGTTGTTTCTTGGCTATATTTCTCAACATTACTATGAAATTGACCTTATTTATAGCCTATTTCTAGCGATTTTGACGCAATTAATTGTTATTTCTTGACATTAGCGACCTGCAAATTAAGAAGAGCTACCTTTATTTCCTCTAAATGCACCTTTAATCGATGTTTTCCACGTGTTTAATAATGCACAAACATGGAGCATGGAGACGTCACCTCCTGTCCTGGAGCTCGGGCGCCAAGTCTGGGCCGCCATCGGGGGGCTCGATGTGTGACGAGTGACCCCCCCCCTTCATTTACAAAAACAAATAAGTCATCCTTCTTTCACCATCGAAGCCGCTGCTGCTGCTGCTGCGCGGTCGATAACATCAGTGGCGCCTAATTACAGCTTGAAGAGCGCGGCTCAGCGTCTGATTGAGCCGTGCAACGTTTTTCATTTCTGTAGAATCTGTTCTGCTGCTGCTCTAACGTCGGCCGGTAACCTACTTCACAGCATCATTAGCTCCCACTTCAAGCTTCAAGCCCTGAGCAGAGACAGACACAGAGACAGAGAGAGAGGAAGTACAAACTGATGTGTCTCTGAGCTGCACAATAAGAATAAAAAAAGGAGGAAAGCTCCCTCTAAAGCGTCGACAGCCAGAGCTGCGACTCTGCAGGGAGCCGTCGGAGCTGCTTCGGCGCCGACGCTGAAGGAACAGGAAGGGGAGACGTGTGAAAACCGAGGGACCACGAGACTTAATCATTTGTCTTTGTGGTAATTACCTCAAACAGAAACGGTGTGAATGAGTCTGAAGGCATGAGTCTCTGACAAAAAACTGAAGGAATTAATCAACAGGTTGAACAAAACGGCGCTCGAACGTCAATAATGATAAAGAATTAAAGAGGGAAAAACACTCGTTTACTTTCTGCTCAGAGGAGGAAAGCAGCAGTTTTTAATTTCAGGATTTTGAGCCAAAAGATTTTTTTATAAGGTGGTTTTACAAACTTAAAGGACAATTCCAGGCAAATTCATTTTCAGTTTAATGTCTCCTGTTTTGCGGTAGTTGTTTTGCTGTTCAGGCTGTTTCCATCCCTCAAAGCCACAGACAGCGTCAGACGGCGACTCAAACGTGCACCCAGAAGTTTATTTACTCCAAGCAAGTCAAGAGTTGATTTTCCTGTGTTTATGACACAAACGGGAGCTTCCGACTGCACCTGAACACACCGAGCGTCACCTTGGGTCTCGCTTGAGAGTCTGCAAGACTTTGAATTAGATCTAGGAGATATTAAACTGAAAATCTTCAGATTCCTTCTTTTAGACCTAAAATGTTAGGAAAACGAGTTGAATTTGCACGGAATTGTCCTTTAAGTTTGTTTACATGCACTGATGTAAGCAGACGACCGTCTCCACTGAACTCGTTGCCTAAATGTCAATCAAATGATCAAACGATCCCAGACTTCAGATTACAGCAGCAGCAGCAGCTTCGCCACCGGCTCCATCATGTGTTAACAGATGAGCTGTTTGTGTTTCTGCAGCGGAGCGGCTCCGTCGCGTCGGCGCTGACTGAGGAGGAGAAGGAGGAGGAGGAAATATCCTCAGGACGACGTTATGAGAGTTTATGGCCTCATTATGAAACCTGGAGCGAGAACAGGCCTCGACCGGAGAGAGAGATCCTGTCACACTCGGAGTAACCTCCATCCATCCTGATCGCCGCCCGTCAGCATCAGCAGCGTAATCAGCTCCAGTGTTCGTGTTCGTCGTCTAACAACGTTTAACTCAACGACAACTGATTTACGTGACCGTAAAGGTCTCGGGTTTCACAAACACACTGATGCTGCTGCTGCTGCTGCTGCGTACAGGGCAACAAAACAAACAAACAAACAGACGAACAGAACACAGAAAAAAAAAGAGAATCTGTAGGAATCCCCCCGTCTACGAACGTATTATTGATGTTGCGTTCAGGTGAAATCGGACAAACAGACGCTGCATGTAACAGGATAAACAACAAGTCGTTATGAAAGACATGTTTGATTTTTGATCATAAAAAGCCAAATAATATCATTTCACATTAGGGCTTAAAAGATGGAAACACAAAAAATAAAAACTTCTCCTCTAAAGATTTGCCATAATGTTTCCCTGCTCCCGTGACTTTATGATGTTTCCTTCAGTGAAAACTACGGTGGCCCTGAAGGCTCCAGAAGAACTAATACAATGTACTGCAAATACAGAAAACAACAACAACAACAACACATGAGCTGCAAAAACTCTGTCCGTCAGAATAAACCAGAGGAAACTCAGAGAAGTCGCTTCTACGGAAAAAAGTAAAATTATCTTTTAAAAAACAGGATAATTATTGTAAATCATTTAATGAGACGATAAAACGAGAGGAAATGAGGAAAAACGCTGCCGAGGAACGTTTACTGCACTCAGACGGAAATAAACAACCCAGAGATAAGGAAGAAGGAGAAGAAGAAGAAGACGGGATGGACAGAAGGAGAGAGGAATGGAGAAGACGCTCACTGGTTGCCATGGCGCTGTGGTCGAATGATGAAAGAGGAAACGAGGCCGGAGTGTGTGAAACAAACGCACAACAACAATGTGTGTTGTTGTTGTTGTTGTTTATTGTAATGTAGCAACAAACAGATGAGAGAGGAAACGACAAAACTAGAAAATGAGAGGAGGAAATGAGGAAATGAGGGATAAGAGGAGGATGGGGAGGAGGGAGGAGGGGGGCAGGTCATTTTCTACCAGGAAATGATGAAGGGATAACAGAGAAAAGGGAGGAGAGGAGAGGAGAGGTGAAGGTAAGGAAAGGAAACATGAAGGAATGAAGGAAAGGAAAGGAAAGATGGAGGAAAAGGAGAGAGGAAAGGAAAGGAAAGGAAAGGAAAGGAAAGGAAAGGAAAGGTGAAAAAGTAAGGGAAGGAAAAATGGAGGAGTGAGGGCTAAGAAAAGGAAAGGAAAGGAGGATTTTGTGATGCAGTGGAAGAGGAATAGGGGAAAGGAAAGGAAACATGAGGGAATGAGGGAAAGGAAATGAAAGATGGAGGAATAGGAGAGAAGAAAGGAAAGGAAAGGTGAAAAAGTAAGGGAAAGAAAGGAAAGGAAAGGAAAGGAAAGATGGAGTGAGATCTAAGGAAAGGAAAGGAGGATTTTATGATGCAGTGGAGGAGGAATAGGGGAATAGGGAAAGGGAAGATGAAGGAGTGAGGGAAAGAAAGGGAAGGAAAGGAGGATTTTATGATGCAGTGGAGGAGGAATAGGGGAATAGAGGAATAGGGGAAAGGAAAGATGAAGGAGTGAGGGAAAGAAAGGGAAGGAAAGGAGGATTTTGTGATGCAGTTTTATTTTGGGTTTTGTCTCCCTCCATCCTTTCTTCCTTCCCTCCCTCCTTCCCTCCTTTCCTTTCCTCTTTCCCTTCATCCTTTCCCCCTCATTTCTTCCTACCTTCCCTCCTTTCCTCCCTCCCTCCCTCCTTCCCTCCCTCCCTCCCTCCTTCCTCCCCCCCCCCATGCATTATAAATACTCCATTACACCTTGTTGACTTCAGATCTTAATCAGCGACATCATCGTTAGTCGAGGCCGAGCTGCTCTGATCGGGTTATTTCACCACAGATCCATCAGGAAGGAGACAGAGCTGCACTCCCGGGGAGGACAAGACGGAGATCCAGAAGAACACAAACACACAAAGGAACATCAACTAGGGAGAACAGATGTGGGTGGAGGTGAAGGAGGAGACGAAGGTGGCAAAGACACAGAGATTAAACTGCAGCGAAGCCAAATGTTGGTTTAAATGCCGCATGGGAGCTGGCTGGGAGGAAGAAAGGGGGAAGATAGTGGAGGATTGAGGTGATCTGAGGCTCAGAGGGGAAGGATCCGCGGATTGAGTTTATGAAAAAGAAAAAGAGAAAAAAGGGAGAGAAAAAGTTGAGTGAGAGAGGAGAGGCAGAACGGAGGAGCCTGAGCCCCTCGTCATTTAAATCCTCTGTATGGGCTTAAAACACCGTTCAGAAACTCGTCTGGTCGCTTTTTCTAACCTCCGCCTGGCCACGTGTATGTGTTTACACCGAAGCCGGCGAGAAATCAATAAATGGAGCGATGGATTACATAACTGTCATTACTCTGCCCTCAATAACAGGAGCAGCTTTTCATTTCGCAAAGATGAAAGGCAGAGAGCCTCCGTTCTCACTGTAACCAGTCACAAGTCATTAGATTATCACAGTTAGGACTCTGGGGCTTTTTAATTTAAAAATGTAGCGTAGCCACTGGAGAAATCCTGCTCAACTCCTCTTTCAGTATAGGCTACATATTACAACAACAACTCTTATCATTCTGTCTCTGTGTTAATGAGCAAGTTGTTTAATTGCAGATAAATTAGGGACATCTTTCGTTAACTAATTACTTTTACCATGTAGCAACTCTAACTCTTGGCCACTGTAAGTGTTTTAGGTCATGTCAACTAAAAATTGACATTAAAGATTGTTTTTGTTTCATGAATTTGTCTAACTGAATTTGTGCTCATTGAATAATATGATGAAGAGCTGAAAGACTTTTAAAATACAGTAGTTCAGTAATGTTTCTGTGGCACCAAAGACGGAATAGCAAAAAGAAAAAACATCGGCATCGGCATCGGCCATCGGCCAAGTTGTTATTTTAAACATCGGCATCGACACACACAAACACACACGAACACACATCAACCCAAACTCCAGCGGGTTCAGTTAATAACCTTTAATCTAATACCGATACGCCGCGCCTCCACGCCACATCACCATTAGTCTCCGGTGACGGGGCCGTGCAGAGTGCAGCAGGAAGTGGCGAGCTCCGGCCCAGCGGCCCGACCAGCTGATCCGTCGCCGCTGGAGACGAGGGCCGAGCGGAGCCGCAACGCCAGCTGGCAGCGAGCGGCGTCCAGACAGCCAGATCTGAGGGACAATACGACGCTGGCGCTCACAGTCTGCCGCTCTGCTCTCATATGGGATGTGAGTCTGTGTGTGTGTTTGTGTAACAGCGCGTGTGTGTGTGTGTGTGTGTGTGTGTGCTATTTTGGACTCGACAGTACTTACTTTGAGCAGATCCTTGGGAAAATCTTGGCCGTTGTTCAGTCCCTCCAAGTTGCCAATGAACTGAGTGCACGACATCCTCTTGCCAATGTTCTGGAAACACAGAAAGATTCATAAGTGCACGTTTTATCTCACATGCAAACACACACACACACACACAGACAGAAACACACACACACTCCTGGTAGATTTCAATTAACTTTTAATTCCACCAATCTGTCCCCTTCGTCTGTGCAGCCGGTTTTCCTCCTAAATGAAGTGTAGGGTGAATCATCACAGAGACGTCGTTGTTGTCGGTTAATGGTGTGAAATCCTTTGTCAACAGCAGAAAGAAGCTGATTATTATTAGAGATGCACTGATATCGTTATCCGATATGACTTTTTCTGTGCCGATAATCGATATTTACTGATATTTATCAATATGTGTTGTTTTGTTTTTTTAAGTTTCTGAGATGATACATTTTTGAAAATCATGCAAACTGAATTTTTGAATGTCTTCCTTTATTTTCAGAATCTATTTTACTTCCAAATAACAAGGTTACAGGCTACCATCCTCCTCACATTACCTCAACTTTGCAGCTGTTGCACACGGATACACATCGGTTGTGCATATCGGCCCAATTTTACTAAATACTACTATATCGTGCATCTCTAATTATTATAATAAACTCTCACAATCCTGTTGAATTCTTGCTCATATTTATGATCCTGTTTATTATTATGACTTTATTAACAGGATAGGATATGCCCAAATATAAAATCTTACTCAAAATAACAGAAATTTTAATTTTATATCATTTTTATTTGAACAAAACTCTTGAATTTTAGATATTTGAACATAATATTTAAATTCGTATTTACTGAAAACAGACCTGTAATTATTAGATTTCCCAGATTACAGTCCAGTTCATCTATTAATCAACCAGACTGTTGAAAATATTTGGACGCTGACGAAACTTAAAGTGACTCAAGGTTTTTATGTTGTGTCATCTTAGAAATAAGTAAAAGGTCAATGAATGAATGAACGGAGTCGACCGGTGACAACAAAAGTCAAAGTTAATCCGTAGGAACTTTGCTGATGTGCGTGTGACTGAAGTGGGAGCTGATCCGTCGTCTCCGTCTCTTCAGTGTCGGAGTTAATGATTCATCCGTCGCTGCAGCAGCAGCAGCAGCAGCAGCAGCGACGGAGCTGAGCCGCCGTCGGCCCCGATCCTCACAGAGGAGATTAAAGAACCTGCAGAACCAGATCAGCTGCCGATCTGAACTCAGAGCTGCTGCTGCTTCTCCTCAGAGGCCCTTTTAATACCACACACACACACACACACACACACACACACACTGGACTCACCTGACCGTGCAGATCGGTGTTGAGCAGCATCAGGGCGCAGGTGAGCGTGTGAACTGCATCTAAAGGAGGGAAACAGGGAGTCAGCTTCTCATATATGAAGATAATACACGTTAAATACACTTAAATAAATATACTTAAACATAAAACTACTGTTGTTTGTTAACTACAGCCACTTCATCACTCACACATAGATAAAAATCTAGACTTGGAGCAGATTGAAAGGAAAAATTCTGTTGCCTTGAAGTAAATGCAGAGACTGTTGATGAAAAACTGTCCCTGAAGGCAACGTGCATCAGCGGTTTTGCATGAATTTCCCTCTAAAACAACTCTGTGTGGTAACGTTGTGTTATTATCTCATAGCGTGGTGAATGTGCAGGTCACAACTTGTCCACCAGAGCGTTGTGGAGTTGTTGGATTGTGTATTTGATGAGTTTGATGAGAGGAAACCAAGAAATCCCATGAGCCTCCGTAGCGTAGCTCTGAGCAGCTCACGGCTCTGCTCCGCCGTTCTAAAAACAGCTTGCACCGACAATTAAAGGTAACAAACCTACTGCTATGACTATAGGGGTTATGGCAATGGGCCAATTTGCTAAAATGTTGAACTATCCCTTTAAACATGGCCTTTCTTACATATTTCTACATAATCCAGTGGCATTTCTTACTTAATGACACGATTCCACTCGTTCAACAACAGTGTCATTTCTTCGCTGTAGTTCTGATGTTTTTTGCTCAAAGATCTGAACATGACTCTTCAAAAACTACACCTCAGTCCATATTTTCATTTAATGTGCATTGTTGAATGTTTCATGTGAACCAGTCACTGTCCCTGAGTCATGTCCACTAATGTACGATACGTTATTTATGACGCTCGTCGTCCTCAAACACCGACTTCTCTCTCTCTCTCTCTCTCTCTCTCTCTGTTCGTTCTCTGGAGCGGAGCCTCGGTGCTTCAGGACGTCCAGAAGACGCATTAAATATTCAGGACCAGATTTTGTTATTTTTTCACTGTGGGTACCGAGTGGAGCACTTCTCTCTGCCTCTCTGCAGCAGCACTCACCCTCCGATGGCATGACTTTGGGGTTGCAGTCCAAGTAACGCCTGGAGAAGTGTGACAGCACCCGCTCCCTCTCCTGAGTCTCGCCCATCAGAGCAAACTGCCGGAGGAACGTCCTGCAGACACCAACACATCCATCCACAGCTCAGATTCTCCCTCAGCACTCGCTTTAAATCACGATTACATTAAAAAACCATCAAATATAACTAGTCATATACCATGCATTTCAATTTAATGTTTTTTTTTTCATAATTAAAGGGATTGTTTTCATGTAATTAGCTGCAAAACACAGAGAATAACTAAGGAAATGTATCAATTTTTACATTTTATGCTACTTTCTACATCCACTCTGCCTCATATCAGATAAAATTATTGTATTTCTGATACATATTAGATGAAAACAGTTCTTTATATATTTATTGTTATGTGAAAACAGCTCTATTTGCTCCTTATCATGATTTTTTTTGCACAGAATTAACTATCCAATGAAATATAAAAAATATTTAAAGATCCTCCTCAACCCATAGCAATAATAACCTAATATAAAATATGCAATGCTGCAATAAAACTACTGCATAATAACTGCTTTTATTTGCAGTATTACTTCTACTGCTTTTATCTAAGAAAAAAACCCTTTTCTGGGGCAAAAGGTTTGTTCCTCAGTTTTTAATCTCTAATTAAAAGTTAAAATATAAAATATGTGACTGTGAGTTAACCACAGTTAAAGCACATACAGTTACAGTATGAACTGCCACTGTGATGCAGGACCACAGGTGTCCTCTAGAGGGCAGCGTTTACCAGTGCAGTAAAAGCCAGCACGTCAAGATGAAGACGTCAAAGTGCAGCTTTTTATCTGGAGAGGCCAAATCACAACAAACTCAACACAGAATGCTCACTTTTATTCATTAATCATGAGAATGTATTGAATTTCTTTTATTTTTTATGGAAAATGTGACAATTTCAAAATAAAACCTGGTTATTTTAGCTGAAATACATGTCATACCGTGCTATTATTTAACTTTATACTGTCCAGTCCTGAAAAATAAGCTGTGGGAGAACATTTTATATAATAAATATGTGTGTGTTTATGTATTTAACGTGTAGATTTTATGTCGTGACTGACCTCAGAGCCTGGTCCAGAGCCAGGTCTGTGAAGTTGAAGAAGCTCAGATACTCCTCGGCGACCATACGGCTGAAGTCGTTACTGCAGACACACGGGAACAAAATAACACATAAGGCACGAGGAGTATGTGAATAATAGACAAAGAGTGTAGGAAGGAGAAACACACACACACACACACACACACACAAAACCCTGCAGCAACAAACTTAAAAGCACAAAATGTCAATCAGGCGTTAAAATGGCAGCTTTGTCAGTTCAGTGAGTGGCCTCAGTCTGTGCTGTCAGTCTCCGCGCTGCACTGCTGCAGCTACAGACCGGAGGCCAGAATATAAAAAATAAAAAAGAAAGAAGGAGAAGAAAAGATTCCCAGGGTGCATCTGTCAGAAAGAAGAGGAGGAGGAGGAGGAGGAGGAGGAGGAGGGAACCCTTTAATCCCAAATTCTTTCTCATCAGCAGCACGAGTGAGCAGCTGATGGAGCTGATGGAGCTGCACGTCGTCCACCACAACACAACACAACACAACTCAACACAGCACTGTGTCGGCACAATTTAAAGAGATGTGAAGAAGCTGCGTTGGGTTCATAAAGACATAAAGACATAAAGACAAGACGCAGCAGAAAACAACTTCCTGCTGTTCATGTAGATTAGACTGCAGCTTCTTTACTGTAGCAGTGAACGTGTTGGTTTGAGGAGGATGATGATGATGATGATGATGATGTCATCTCTTAGGTTGTCAATTATAACAGAACTGGAGTAAAAGTTCACGTACAACTCTGCTTTATTGGCCGTTATCATTTTATGTTTATAACTGCTGACATTTTCGACTTTGCACTCTTGTTTTGTTGACATAACCGCTTCTATGTCTGTTTTATTTGATGTAGAGCAACTTGGAACATTAGAAAGTTATGATTGACTGTAAAAGAGGAACTATGCAGGATTTTTTACCTTAAAGGGATAGTTCAACATTTTGACAAATTGGCCCATTGCCATAATCCCTACAGCCATAGCAGTAGGTTCGTTGCAAGCTGTTTTTAGAGCGGCGGACCAGAGCCGTGAGGTGCTCAGAGCTACGCTACGGAGGCTTATGGGATTTCTTGGTTTCCCTCATCAAACTCATCAAATACACAATCCAACAACTCCACAACGCTCTGGTGGACAAGTTGTGACCTGCACATTCACCACGCTATGAGATAATAACACAACGTTACCACACAGAGTTGTTTTAGAGGGAAATTCATGTAAAACCTCTGATGAAAAACTGTTCCCTTCAGGGACAGTTTTTCATCAACAGTCTCTGAATTTCCTCAAAATCAAACTCTGTTGCCTTCAGTAACGTTGTGTTATTATCTCATAGCGTGGTGAATGTGCAGGTCACAACTTGTCCACCAGAGCGTTGTGGAGTTGTTGGATTGTGTATTTGATAAGTTTTAATGAGGGAAACCGAGAAATCCCATGAGCCTCCGTAGCGTAGCTCTGAGCAGCTCACGGCTCTGCTCCGCCGTTCTAAAAATAGCTTGCAATGACAATTAAAGGTAACGAACCTACTGCTATGACTATAGGGATTATGGCAATGGGACAATTTGCCAAAATGTTGAACTATCCCTTTAACTCTGTTCAATGTTTTACCTTAATTGACCTTTATGACAGATATTGTATTTTACATAACTCACTTCTTGCTGAGGTGACGAGCCACGTCCGACTTCCTGAAGCCGTCCAGGTTGAAGAGACGTTTGGCGAGGCGTCTGGCGGCCGCCATGTCGGCTCGGTGGCTGCCGTTGGTCAGGGTGTCGCTGCTGCCCAGACCGAGCCGCTCGCTGAGGTCCTGGTCCAGCTCCGAGTCCGTGGCCAGCCGGGCCTTGTCCCTGCTGAGAGGAGGAGGGACGACAGGTCGGGGTTAAGAAACACAGAGAAGAAGAAGAGATACTGATTAACGGTGGTGGGTTTTTCATTTTATAGAACATAAGCACAGTTTATATAGTTTTATTTATAGTTTATATTCTCAATATTATGTTATTTTTTTAAATCTTAAATTGTTTTATCTTAAATCTGTTCTGTTTTACCGGTGCTGCTCAGTTCCTTGCTCCTGCTGCCATCTCACCTGGCCAGGATTGGAAAAAAGGAAGATACAGGAAGTGCCAACAAGGCTGTACCAAGTGGGCACAACATCAGGGGGGGACTGAAGTCATTAGTTTGTTTATTTTCTATATTTCACTCAGCTCAAGTTTGGTATTTGAATACAGACAAACTATTTTGTTGTTAGTTACTGTGCTGGTGTTATATCTTGTCCCCTTCTGTGTTTTAATTGGACTGTTCCACCATGTCCCTAATTATTCTGTTTATTAGATCGATTAGTTGAAGTTCCCTCGTTATCATGAGCCTGAGTTTGATGTTCTTCTTTTATGGGCCCATAACTAACAGGAGAAAATATGCTGAGGTAATAAAACTAATGACCCAAATGGATTAGTTCAATATATTCTTCTTCTCTTGTGTTTTATTTGAAGGGTTGAGAGGAGGCTCTGAGTCTCTCTTCTGATTGGCTGACTGTTTTCCAAATCCAGTAGTTTTTTTTAAAATAGAGCAGATTTCAGAATAAAACACTTTATTTTGAAGGAGCTCTTACACAAACATCTACCTTTATTTTGAAGGAGCTTTAACACAAACATCTACCTTTATTTTGAAGGAGCTTTAACACAAACATCTACCTTTATTTTGAAGGAGCTTTAATACAAACAAATACCTTTATTTTGAAGGAGCTTTAACACAAATATCTACTTTTATTTTGAAGGAGCCTTAACACAAACATCTACCTTTATTTTGAAGGAGCTTTAATACAAACAAATACCTTTATTTTGAAGGAGCTTTAACACAAATATCTACTTTTATTTTGAAGGAGCTTTAACACAAACATCTACCTTTATTTTGAAGGAGCTTTAATACAAACAAATACCTTTATTTTGAAGGAGCTTTAACACAAACAAATACCTTTATTTTGAAGGAGCTTTACCTTTATACAACACAGGACCTTTTATACTAAAATCTTATTTCTGCAGCCCTGATCTCACATCAAAGTTTCCAGCTGTGCTTATGTTTTATGACAGGAATAGTAAAATACTTGGGGGGGGGTTGAGAACAGTGAGGTTGAAGAAGAGAAAGTAGCTGAACAGAAACATAAATATCTGTTAAATGAAATAGGATTGGAGACCGAGCGTGATGAATGTGCAGAGATAAAAGAGGATTAAAAGACACTGATGAAGGGATGAAAGGCACCGGAGATTATAACAAAGGTGGAGAGAGAACCGTAATGAATGAGCGGCAATAAACAAAACCTATGTGAATTCACCACAACAGAAGAACATAATGCAAATCATTTTATATTTAAACACATTTGGCATGATTACACACTTTAATAACTGCATTCAAAACCTGTTTCTTTCCCCGACTCCCTGACTTCCTCGTTGTCATCGCACCCTAATTAATCCCCTTCAAAGCATTAACCAGTTCAAAAGTGCAAAACTTATTACATCCGAATTATACTGTGATTATAATTTAAGCATGTTATGTCACACGGAGCTAAAAGAGAACTGCTTCTCCTCTCGTCTTATGCTGCTGCTAGAATATGGATAAAGACACAGACGAGGTCCCTGAGTTCATTCACTTAAGTTAGAATTCGACCTGATGCTGACATTTCCCGCCACGGCGGCGTGGAGAGCCGTGTGACCATTCGAGTCACGCCAGCGAGACGCTCAGAGGAAAAACAATGAGAGTCGGCAACACAGCTCTCATTTTGGATTTCACAGCGTGAGGAACAAGCCAAGAGAAGAAAACCCACAAGTCCCAGAGCTTTGCTTTGCTTTGCTTTCCACATTCACACATCCGCTTCGTTTCGTGCACTGATATGAGTCAGGACAAATCACACCAGAGCAAACAGTGATTAATTAATAACACAAGAGGCCGACGGCCAGGACAATGGGATCAGACGCTTTAAGCTGCACTTGGACGACTCACTTTCATTGTGAAGGTTTTTCTTATTATAGCTTTTTAATCTGGTAAACAACGTAATCATGATTATTGTTGTTATAATAAACTTTAAACCTGTGGAGCTGATTTAACCAGGATGCAAACTTCACTTCATCACTGTGTGAATTATAAGAATGAAGAGGTGGTTACAGTATTCTGCTCAAGTAACTAAAACTGTCAAATAAAAGAAAAGGAGTAAAAAGTACGAGGTAAATTCATGTAAAACCGCTGATGCACGTTGCCTTCAGGGACAGTTTTTCATCAACAGTCTCTGTATTTCCCTCTAAAACAACTCTGTGTGGTAACGTTGTGTTATTATCTCATAGCGTGGTGAATGTGCAGGTCACAACTTGTCCACCAGAGCGTTGTGGAGTTGTTGGATTGTGTATTTGATGAGTTTGATGAGGGAAACCAAGAAATCTCATAATAAGCCTCCGTAGCGTAGCTCTGAGAAGCTCACGGCTCTGCTCCGCCGTTCTAAAAATAGCTTGCACTGACAATTAAAGGTAACGAACCTACTGCTATGACTATACTATACAACTGCCCATTTGCCAAAATGTTGAACTATCCCTTTAAAGCACAGTGACAGTCACACACAGACTCTCCTCCTCCTCCTCCTCCAGATCCTCCTCAGACCGGTTCCTACCTGTGGCTCGGCCTCCTCGCCGTCAGATACCTCTCCTCTCCGGCCGCCGCCGAGCCGTGACAGCAGAAGACAGACGTCGTCCCCTGACCCCGTCCCCCCCCTCCTCCTCGCCTCAGACTGCCCCCTCCTCTTCCTCCTCCTCCTCCTCCTCTTCCTCTTCCTCTCCTCCTGGCCTCGTACCCTGAACGCATCGCTCTAACGCTGGGCAGCAGCACCTGAGGCCGCGGCCGCTCCTCCCCGGACGCCGGCGGACGCTGACATTCCTCCGGCTGGTCTGGAGTCAGACTGAGGACTCATGAGTCCACCACGCTCCCTCTCTCTCTGTCTGTCTTTGTGTTTGCTGTCATCTGAGCCTCGGTCGCAGCAAGACTCCTTCCTTCCTTCCCCCCCTCAGAAAGAAAAAAGTGGACGAGCTGTTTGTCCTCCTCTTTCTTTTTCTCTTTCTTTCTTTCCCCCCCTCTGTCTGTTTGCTGTTGTTTCTGTTCCTTCTTTTCACTCCTCCCTCTTTCTCTCTTTTCTCCCTCCCTGTTCCACTGAGTAAACTCAAACTGTCCCCTGCTGACCTTGGATTCGAGGCATGGCATGAAACTTGGCTTGTCTGTTCCCTAAAAGAAAAAGGAAAAAAAAAAAGAAAAAGAAAAAGAAACCCCCCTCCTCCTCCTCCTCTTCCCCTCCATTCATTCCTCCTCCTCCTCCCTCTCCCTCTTCCCTCTCTCTGCACTGATAGTCTGGTCCACCTTGTTTCCAGCCCAGCACACCTTCAAAGAAAACAAAGATCCGAGCCGAGGCGTCGGGTTTAGACTCCGCGTATCCACAGGGCGTGTGCCTCTCAACTGTTTCCTCAACAAGTCGCCGCTATAACTGCCCCCGGGGAGAGAATAGGTGCCCTTTTGTCAACGTCTGAGCCCATTGTGGAGCCTGTTTACAGCGTTTACAAGGAGGGGG